>VYXB01000114.1:901542-983463 GCA_013397135.1 Pachyramphus minor | reverse complement strand
CAGGAAAGACAGGGCGAGCCTCGACCTTGAGATAAAGCGCTTCATCGCCAAGAAGGCGGATCTGCTCTTCGCGCACTCGTGGAAACCCAACGGGCCAATCGAGGACACGATCGAGGAGAATGAGGGTGAGTGGGTGGGTGTGTGAGGGGGGTCGGTAACGCCCGCGGGGTGGGTGAGGACACACTGTGGGTAAGTGTGGGACACACTGCGTGTAAGTGTAAGGACACTGCACTTGAATTAGCGGTATCTTTAAAAACAAGCCTAAAAAGTTTTGGTATTGCTTTATATGGGCTGTGCACCAGCTACTCCTTGGCACAAAAAGTCAGATTTAAACGTATTTTGCTGCCGTGATATATTCTGTGTTTTCAGGCAGTACTTGGGTCGTCTGTAACCAACTCTGTGCCCTGTGTTGCAGAGTGTTATGCTGTCATGCCGCCCCTGGAGAGGTTCATGGAGGTGCCCAGGGAGGAGAGGAGGGAATTTTTCTTCCGCGACATCGAGCGTGGCGATATTGTGATCGGGAGGATTACCTCCATCCGGGAGTTTGGCTTTTTCATGGTGTTGATTTGTCTGGGAAGTGGTGTCATACGGGAAATTGCAGATTTGGAAATCACTGTAAGATACAGCTTTGGTCAATGCTCCGTTTTTGCCATGTGTTAGTTGCCTCTTGCATCTCTTAATGGAGCAGTGTGTGTGAAGGTGAAACTGAGCTTTGGGATGGTGGGTGGTTGTCTGACTTTGTGGGCAGCTTATGATGCTTTGCCGAGCCAGTGAACACTTCTTGTTATGACCCACACTCTTACTTTTGGGTTGAAAAGTCCATCATTCATGGATGCTTGAATTTTTATTTGAACCAAGCCATTTTTTAAGTATCACAGTGATGATGTACATTAAGCTTAAACAAATCTTTCTCTGGTTCAGTCTTAGGGAGGAAAAAACCCCAACCTTTTGGGTTCATTTTTGGTATTTGTGCTTTCTTGCGTTGCAGGCTCTGTGTCCTGTGAGGGATGTGCCTCCTCAAAGCAACCATGGAGATCCTCTATCTTATTATCAAACTGGAGACCTTATTCGAGGTAAGTAGCTGCAGAATTGCCAGGAATTGATTTGTTTGGGGTCTAAAACGTTTCTGTACTTTTATCTTAACCTTTACGACCTCTTTAGCTGCAGTCAAGGACGTGGATCGCTACCATCAGAAGCTCACGGTGTCACTTTACAGCTCAGCTCTTCCACCCAACCTCTCCAGTACCAAACTGGGTGTGATCACCTCTGATGACTTCCCAGTGCATTATAAGTAAGGATGGGTTACCTCTCTGCACTTACTGGGTCTCTGGACAGGTTGTCTGTCCCTTACACTTGTCAGTGGTGTTTCTGATTTAATTAGATAATCACATACTTCCTGTTGTTCCATCTCTTTAACATACCTGAGTCTGGATAGGTGGGTGTGGTTGGTTTTTTAGCTACTTTCCCAAAATGTAAGGAGCAGAAAGCATAGTGAGGTATCTGTTGCTTTGGGACTGCGTTAACAAACAAGTGAAAGAAACAAAAACCTCCCCTTAGAAGACAGGAGGACACAGCTAACTTTGCATTTTTATAATGTTTTTCTGTGTTCTGAAAATACTTAGGTGGGTGCCAAAGTAGGTTTCAAAAGCTCACTTAGGGTGAAGGATACAAGGGTTGCTAAATAGTAGGAAAATAAATGCCTGTAGAAGAGAATGGGTTGTGAGCAGTAATATAAATATCAATAAAGGCATTTTTATTCTCAATATAAGGATGAAAAAATTGAGTACAGAGCCTGTGAGGTTTCATTGTGTACTTTTTTTAAGGCGAAGCATGGAAGTTGCTAATACAGGAGAGACATTCGAAGAGGTTTTGCATCGTTCCCCAGGATTTGCTAATCCATCATTAGTTGAATATTTAGCAGAAAAACTCGGACTAAGTGAGTCAAATCCACCGTCTTTGCTGAGAAGTCTTCAAATGTAAGTGATTTTTATATTGTTCCTATACTGTAGCTCTGTGGAGATTATTCTAATCCATTGAAATAGACTTGTGAGTGGAAGTCCTAGACCACTTATACTTAAACCTTTTTCATTTTGACTTGCATGACTGCAGCTTATGTGTCCTTAAATATTTAAAAGCAAACTCCTCTACAGTGAGGAATTTTCATTTGAAATTCTATTGCTCTGAATAAGCAAGACACCTTATCACACACAATGTTTGATACTGGTTACTTTAGGAATGTATTGCTTAACTCTTATCTTCTTTGAATTGAAACATAGGGTGTTTAAGTTTTAATGTTTTCTGACAGATGTTTATTTTAGTAATAGATCTGACCTCTTTAGTAAAATGGAGTCAAATATGCACAATGATTGATGTTGTCAGCCCCACAAATGTTAGGCCCAAAATAGGTGTGAAGTTGGTATGTTTTTATTAAATGTACTGCAGTTGTACTTGTTCAATTCAGCACTTTTAGAATGGTTTGGGAAAAACTGGTTTCAGAAATAAATAACCTTCCTGACTGAGGGAGAGCAGTAAGGCATGTATGAATAATATTTCAACTGCACTCCATATTATAAGTTTAACTTTGTAGACTCAGGAGGCCAACTTGATGTTTTTGTTTGTCTTTTCCTTAAAGAAAAAATTTCAATGAAGAAGATTTTGCCCCTGCATTGAGGAAAAAGCAATCTGCGTCTTGGGCCCTGAAATGGTACGTGGTACTTCTTGTTCTTAGGTTACAGGTTATATTTCTTCAAAGAAAATACACATTAAACCAGTTTTTCCACCACATCTGTAGTGATCTGTTAAGTGGGTATGTGACAGATAAAGTCCCAAGATTCAGTTCCAAAATGCATCTCAGGTTTAAGGGAGAACTTCTTAGAATGTTTATAATATTCTGGCCCATTTGTGAGATTGAAAGCAAAATTTGTGGTAACACCAAATACTCAATTTCCTGGTTTACAAGTGAGTGTTGAATGACCTCATACTTGTCAAGTCGTTTAAGCCTCAAACTGCAAATGTAACAAGTGCACTTGCTGTCTTTGGAAGGTTAAATGTATTTCCCTTGCTGCATTTGGAGCAGCAGCCCTGGGTAGGTGCTACTGTTTTTACACTAGCCAGTGTATTTGCAACTTTGATTAATTGCAAAAAAATTGCTTATAATGTTAATTAAATTTCAGTTTTTTAAAAAAGTCTGTAATGAAAAGTTCTGAAAATCAACTTACATTATTCTCTTTCAATAAGTTAATCCTTAGCAAATGTGGAAGAAATGTTCAGGTAATGTGAAATTTAAAGCTTCAAAATATTGTTTAAGATGAGGTGATTTCAGTGTGTGCCATCTGCCCCTGTCACCGTCTGCAGTTGATCTGATGGGGTTTTTGAGCTTTGGATCCAATTAATCCTGTTCCAGGTTCATGGTGGTAGGTCACACACAGTTTTGTGCAGAAAAATGACTTAAATAATCATTCCATAAATGAAAAAAAATGTAATGTAGTAGCATCATCTGCAGAAATTCTCTTGAGTGCCTTAAGATTTTGGATTAAAGATAATATATTGTTGTGGAATTACGTCAATATTGTATTAATTTGAAAAGCCAGTGTGAAGTACATGATAACAAGCTCAGGTTTTATTACTTATCACTTGTTTGGAATCATAATTTGTGACTTACTGTGCAAAATCTGCACAGACTAACTGTAGATAATGTTTCCTAAATATTTTTTCTCCAGTGTGAAGGCTGGGGTGGATTATTTCAAGGTTGGGCGCCATGTGGAGGCCATGAATGAGTACAACAAGGCTTTGGAAATTGATCCACAAAACGTTGAGGCTTTGGTGGCACGTGGAGCTCTGTAAGTCTGCCCGTTTCACTGGTTTATCTGCTTTGTGAAAGAGAAACCTCACTGCAACCTGTGCAACTTTTTGTTCTAGGTATGCAACAAAAGGAAGTCTAAACAAAGCCATTGGGGATTTTGAAATTGCTTTAGAAAACTGTCCTACCCACAGAAATGCAAGAAAATACCTGTGTCAGACCCTTGTGGAAAGAGGCGGGCAGTAAGTGTTGGGGTTGGGGCTTGGTTTGGTTGTTAACAATTTTTCTCATAATATTTTTTTTTAATACCATTCTAGTTAGGATAAAGAAAGGCATCTTTTCTTCCTGGCTCTGTGCTTACAAAAAAAAAAAGAAAAAGTCCTTGGAAATATCCCTGGTTGTATAGTTGGTTTTGACTTCGTCCTCTGTCCCAGTTAAAATCCTGGTAAAATGAGGTTTAATCCTTGATATCCCTTTTAATCCTTTATACCCTTTCACTGCTAGGATACCAGGCTTGCATAAAGTCCTGTGAAATGTTTGAATATATTCCAAAAGGCTGTGGGATGGTTTTTTTAAATAAAATCTTTGTCATAAAATGATGTTCTGTAACTCTTCTGAAATATTGGTGAACCCCCCTCTAACACAAAATTTTAATTTTGAATATTCAGGGAATAGGTTTCTTTTAAAGAAGAGAGAGACAGTATTATTGAAACTGGAATTTACATTTTAAAGAGTCGTGCTACTGATCAGGATGAGGAGGTGGTTGTGTCAGAAACACCGTTCTGGTGGGCTGAGGTGATAGAGCAGGGCTCGGAGGGATGCAGTGGTAGTGTCACAGTGCAAATAAGAAATATTTGCAAATAAGAAAGTCCTAAAGTTAAGAAAAAGCTGTCAAAATCTGTCTCTTAACTGTGTATGAATTTTCACTTGAATTTTAGGTTGGAAGAGGAAGAGAAACTACTAAATGCTGAGAGTTATTATAAAAAAGCCTTAAGTTTGGATGAGACTTTTCAGGAAGCAGAAGAGGCCTTAACAAAACTCCGTAAGCACATGCAGGTGATTCTTTACTTTCTTTTCGTATGATGCTCTCAGTGACAATAAATGAACATCAACAATTATATTAAGTCTTTTGAACAAGGAGGGTTTAAGTTGATGGTTTGTCTTACTCTCTGCTTCCCTAATCCACAGTAAATCTTTTCTAGTGAGCATTATGGCTGTACCTACCAGAAGAAAGGTACCTCTTGATGACTCCACTGTTTTGAAAAGGATAATAAAGAAATGCCAGACAGTGGAGACAGGGAAAGAGCAAAGCAGGGATAAGAATATCCCATCACACAAGCATGATTAATGATGTTAACTTAAAATGTTCTGTGAATACAAAGATGCAAAGTCTAAAACCCTTCTGCAAGCCAAATTAACATTGTTACCGTGTAGTGACAGGTCCTTGTCACTGGCCAGATCCTTGGCCTTGGGTAGTTACAGAAAGATAGAGTAACACCAGGCAAAGTTAAGGCATGGGGAGATCACAGGAGAGGGGAAATTAAGAGGTAGTGTAAGGAACACAGCAGGAGGTGGAGGGTGGGTGGGCAGACAGTTTGAATATCTCAGCTTTCTCCTCTGCTGTCTGGTGGTTTTTTCCTCTCTTCCCTTGCACGCAGCATGTTTCCCAGGTGAGCCTGGTGGGTCTCTGTGCTAATCTGAGTTGTCATCTTTTGTCTTTCATTCACCTCCTTTGCTCGTGTTGTCTTCCACAGTGGGTCAAAGAGTAAAACAGAGCACTGAGGAACAGGCTTGTTTTGTTCTGTGCTTCTGCATGTGAGGATGTACATAGGCTGGGGTAGGTGGCCTTAGTCAGCAGTTCTTCAGTTGGTGGAGCCATAATGCTGACAGGTTGTGTGGAAACAAGGGGGAAGAGGAGATAGGACAATCTTCTTGATAAAACTGAACCATAGATACACCATAGATAAACAGGTGTATGGTATTTGAGCAGTATCTGCATTTGGCTGCTTTAGAAAGAGGTGTCAGTTAAAATGATAACGGAGATAACTTGTTCTCCTTTAACACTTTCCTATGGTCATTGATGCAGCAAAGAACACAATAGCTGTTGTTTGTTGGTGTGCATGGCCTTGGCTGCAACAAAGGGCTTCCTTTATTATAGCTGTTAGCACAGTTGCTAGGTTTTGAAATTGTAATCAGACTTTCTGCTCACTCTGAATCTGAATAGAGCTACTCTGTAAGGCAGTAGGTGGCAGAAGTCTGATCTCTTACAGACTTAAGTAGCTGAAGGATTATTTATCTGGTGAGATGCTCTTCTTCATTTACCTGTAACTTAATACATAAGTCTGATCCTGTCCCTGCTGTGCTAGAAGGGCTGAAATGACACTGCAGTGTGTTTTCCTGTAATACTGATGATGTGTTTTTCTCCAATGCATTTTCCTCTGAACGGGATCGTTGTTGCTGTGTCTGACGTCTGGTGCTGCTCGTCACCACCAAACCCCTGGATCGTGATTTCTTACGTAAACTCTGCGTCAAACCGCTCTGTGAAATGGTTACCAAACGGTTTGTATTCAAACGTGGCCAACTTGAATTCACCTGAAACTGGGTTCTGCCCTGGTTTACTTGTAAACTGCAATATTGATACTTTGCCTCAAACTTTTCTCTCTATTTGGTTTTGGTTGTTTGGTTTTTTTCTTTGTTTTCTACATATTGGTAATATTGGGGATTTTTTGAATATTCTGCCTGTAACTTTTGGGCTCCATGCTTCACGGTGTGCTGGATCACGGGTACCACTGCAATGACTGGTCAAATATATTTTTTTAATGGAATAAAAACTGCAATATGGTCCTTAAATATAAACCTGACTATTGCAATGGCCAATATCAAACTCCTGAACAAAATTAATTTTTGGTCTGGGAATACTGGTAAAACATCCCTGGTGTAATTATACATTTGAATGGGGTTGAATGGGGGGAAATACCCATGTTAACACTACTAATGTGATCTTTTTTATGATGCTTGGGTTCAAAAAAGAAATCTTTGGAAATGAGGGAGAAACAAGCTGCCAAAGAAGAGAGACAGAAAGCAAAGAAAGTAGAAACAAGTGCAGAAAAATTGCGTAAGCTCTTAAAAGAAGAAAAAAGGTAACTGTTATATTCAGGGTATTGGTTATGGGGCAATAAGTGCAGACAAGACTGTGAACAATCCATTCCAGACAGATTGTCCAGCAGTAAGCTAGGGAGAACTTCTCCCTGGGTAAGCTGCTTTTCCTCCAGAATGTTTTTGTGGGCAGTGTCCTTTGGTGCATATAACCTTTAATGGAGATGTGTGCGGAAGAGTTGTTGCTTAAGGAATACTTTGCAATGTGACATATTTCCAAAGTGTAATGCCATGTGAAATTGGGAAAGATGCCTTTTATAACAAACTGTTCATTGGATTTAATCTTAATTTTTTGACGCAGAAATGACACTTGGAATTGTGTTGCCAGGTCAGGCTCAGTTTCCATTCGCACTTTACAGTCCAGACTGGGGTGTACAGATTTGCTTTCTGCATGTAATTTTTGCCTGATACTGAAGATTGTCTCACAGGTTAATTACATTTTTTTAGGTTGAAGAAGAAAAGGAAAGTATCGACTTCTTCTTCCTCCTCCTCCTCTTCTTCATCCTCCTCCTCCTCCTCATCATCATCGTCAAGTGATTCATCATCAGATGAATCAGTGTCTTCTTCCTCCTCTTCCTCTGATCACAAGAAACGTAGGAAAAAGCGTCGGCATAGATCTGAGTCTGCTCGCAGCTCCAAAAAAAGCTCATCTAGAGCTTCTTCCCATTATAAAGATCAGAGTAGGAAAGAGGAGTGGTATTCCCCTCCAGCTGATACCTCTGCTTCCTTTCTTAACCAAAATTTTGAAGTGGAAAAGCTGCTGGAAAGGCAGGACAGCGTAGTGTGTCCAAAAATGGAGGCAAAAGAGAAAGACAGACACTGTTCTTTTTCAAGGACTTCAGGTGATGATGAAGACACTTTTGGAGGTAGGTCTGAAGATTCAAGAGATTCTTATAGTAGCTTCAGAAATCAGCCAAGTCATAGCAGAACTGAAAAATATGGTAAACCAGAGAGATTTTTCTCCAGTTGGCAGGGTTCTTCAGGTTCGTATCATAAGTCATATGATAAACCCAGGATGCATTATTACAGGAGGTCAGAAAGGGATGTAGAGGGGAGAAGAGAGCAGTTTAGAAGATATGGCTCAGGTCAAGACAGGTATTACATGTCTCCATCAGGGTCTGACTATTGTGGCAAGTCGTGGGGGAAGTACAGGTCGTACTCTAGCACCTGCTCACGGGAGGGTGACAAAGGTTATGACAGTGACAGGCATGTGTCAGGTCAGTATAAAAATGAAAGTGAGTCCAAGAATAGGAAAAGAAGTTCTGAAGAGACTGATAAAACAGAAGAACCGGATGAGGAGGTGTCTTTAAATGGTACAGAACAAGCAGAAAGTGGCGCTAAAAGAAATCTGCCCCAGAACTTAGTTAACATATTCAATCAAATAGCTGAGTTTGAGAGGGAAAAAGGAAGTAAGCAGAAGAAACAGTGAAGTACCTGAGAATACACTCTTCGGATGAGTGTAGTTAAATGAACCATTAACTGAGTATCTTGTGGGGAAATGCAAATAAAGAGTGATAGAAAGGCAAGACTTTTTCTGTATTACAGGATGTCAGAAAATTCTAAAAGATTATGTGGTGGAAAGAGATGGAAAGATATCTTACATAAAATAGTTATTATTTAAGTTTCCTGTGCTCTTAATTTGAGGTGT
Organism: Pachyramphus minor; assembly: GCA_013397135.1. NCBI lineage: Eukaryota > Metazoa > Chordata > Aves > Passeriformes > Tyrannidae > Pachyramphus > Pachyramphus minor. Next base: position 974,860 of record VYXB01000114.1, on the reverse strand, counting down.
TCCTGTACAATATTCTGTCTGATGGGCTGAAATCCTTTGATACCCCTGGACATAGTTAGCTGTGACTCACATCAAATAAGCACTTTAACAACAGATGGGTTTGGTTTGGTTTTTCTTGTCCCTGGGGTACTACTGACTGTTGATATTTTTCTATCAAACTTCCAGCTATAGAAAAGGGATAACTGAATGAAGTCATGTGCCATCACAGTGTATATAGTTCATTTGATCATTAAATTTTCTTAATTTTTCTTTCGTGTCTGGGTTTTTGTTAATGTTGCTGGGATGTTTCATACTGGTCACTGGTCCAATGCAGTGGAACCCTCCCGTGTCTCTGAAGGCAAGTGTATTACATACTTTAAATATATCAAATGTTCTCTAAGAATAATGTAAAAAAACCCAAAGAAACTGAAGTAAAAGAGAGGTTTTATAACTGTTTATTGGCTAGGTAAGTTTAAGTTTGAACCTTTGGTTTTGAGCATTGTTGTTGGGATTTGCTTTACAAGCAGCCTGAAGGCAGTGGTTGCATTACTGAAGGAGGAGGGAACGCTGTTCCCAGCGAGATCTGCAAAGGTGGGGGGCAGAACCACACTAAGGAGCAAATACCTGGCAGCCCACACAATAACAATGGTACTTCTGCTGCACGTTTTCCAGGTGACTCCATGGATATAGATCGGTTGCAAAAATTAAGGAATCTCGACTAAGTGACTTACACCTTCTTTTTGCCTTTAGAAATAGTGGAGGTGCTGCCTCTGCTGGGTGGCTGTGAGCCAACAGCTGCTGCTTCCTCAGAAGTGGGGAGAGGCAAGGTCAGCTCAACAACTTTGAGGGATGAAGCCTGACTAGAGACTGAACTTGTTCTTCTGAAGGATCTGAAAGACAAAAATGTACTCATCAAGATACAGAAATCCCTTTATCTAAAACAGAGCTGCCAAGGGTGGCTCACAAAGCAGCCACCCAGCAGCAGTGTTCATTCCAGCTTAGATCCCCTGCAAAGATCTTCAGGGGCTTCAGATCTTCAATGGCTTCAGTAACCTCTGGGAATGTTAAACTATGACTGTTCAGCATGGCACAGGCACTATGTGAGCATACCTTGGACAGGGGAAGAAGGTATCAGTAAAAGCATGTTTATCTTCTCTGTTTAATCAGGAAGGGGAGTTCACTCTACCAAGTATAAAATATGGCTCAAAATTCTGCTTTTATATTGTAAAAATACTTTTTAAATAGAGCACAGTTAGGAAATGTAAGTGCAATTATTCTGTAATTACAGTTTTATTTTAAACTGATGGATGCTGGAGTAAACTTTATCATGTGCTAGAAAAATCTGCTAAACTTAAAGGACAGTGTAAGAAGAAAAGTTTTTATAGAGTCCTCAAAAAATAGAGACAATTGAGAAGACCTCTAGGAGTGAAAAATTCTGACAGTTAGGGACTGATTTTGCTGGTTTAAACTTTTTCTGAAAAGAACTCAAACCAACCCAGCAATGCTAGTACTTACCTGGTAGTAGGTCGTGTGGATTGAGAACTCTGACTGCCATCAGGAGAAGTGGTAGGAAGCTCTAAATTGGACTAGAAAATTTGGAAAGAAAAAACAAGTTGAAGTGGTGGTTGTATAATAGAACTGGGATATCAGGAGGGTTTATGGTGCTGTGTATTTGCAGAGCTGTGGAAAGTGGATGAACACTTTCCTGTTTTACCATAAGTATATTGTTGGATTTAGGAGTTGCCCTTGAAAGACACTCAGCAGTAGGCTGGAGCTGTCACTCAAGATTTTGGTGGCAGTTAACTGGAAAACTCACCTGGTCAAAGTACATTTGAAAGGTTGCAGTTAAAGCAGGATTTGTTTCTAGAACATCAACTATCACTCGGTTGACTGTTCTATTGAAGCTTTTCAATTCACGAAGATCAATGTCTCTCTCTTCCTCTGTTTTTGTTCCATTTTGCCTCAGAGACTGAATTTCTCTGGATAGTCTGGAACACTTAAAAATATTTTTAAAGTATTGCTCATATGAAAATACAACACTTTTTCAGAACCCTGCTAAGAAACCACAGAGTTTAACTCACACTACAGTCTATCACTACAAAGGTAGAAGTTGTCAGTAAATATACAAACCTGTTTTATAACCCTTTCTAGTTTTGGCTTCTGTTCTTCAATGTCCTTGTTCAGCTGCAGAATAACATCTTGTTTTTCCTCATTTTGCTCTTGGAAGAGGGCTTTTTGCTTCTCTGCTACATCAAGGTGTTGTTCCATGCTCTGCAAATTCATTTGAATGGCAGTGTTATTAGTTTATAAAGCAGTTTTAGTATCCTTTCCCTTTTTGTATTTCTTTGTGGAAGGGTTTGTTGTCATTACTACTTGTTTCTAAATGTAGTTCAAACAATTAGTGCCATTGGTAACTCAAAACTTTCTGTTTAGTGGCACTGGATAAAGGTCTGTGCCACATGTAATTTACATATCTCTTAAAAATTACTTTAAAGGTTCTGCTAATAAAGTGACAGGTGTATGTTTTCAGATGTGCCTCTGAGCAGTGTCTACAAATTACACGACCAGTTTACTAGTGCAGGCTATCCTAAAAAACTCCAACATTGTTTCTTGTGGAAGGAGATGGATATCTTTGACTAAATTCTCTTTAAACTGAAGCACCCTCAGTACTAATAAAACTGAATCTGTTCCAGAAAAACCCTGGGACATAGATGCCAGAGGACAGAAGATGTGTGGATTTCTGTCTGCGTGTTAGGGCAGGTTGATGCATTAGTGGTGTGTGCTGCACACGAATACAGCTGCTTTAGTGGCTCCCAGAACAGCAGCTGTCAGTGCATTCTGGACTCTGGAACTTCTAGCTGTAGGTGTGACTAAAAACCTGAAGTTTTGTTGTGATTCAAGAAAATTCAAGTAAGCACTCAGTTTTTTAAAGGAGAAGTAGAGCCTTCTAAAAATCGTATCTGTATAAAAGACCAGACAAAAATTTGTACCACAATTTCCTAATCTTTCTCTAGGATGGCTTGCATGGATTTAGCCACATGCTGCAGTCTTGTCTGACTAGAACTTTTATTTTACCTGGAGATTTTCCTGAAGTTCCTTGATCTGTTTTCTTTTGCATCTGTATCTTTCATCAGCAGCCCTTTTCTCCTCCTCTAGTTTCAGTCTTTCCTCACGTTCCTCACCTGTGATCCCGAACAATGAGGCAACATTATTGCTGTGTATATGACTTCATTTTCACTTGAAAATAAGCTGGACCTTAAAGGAACTGCATCACAGAGTACTACCATATTGGTGTTGGTAGTATTTCAGCAACCTCAAGATGTGAGGGTTTTTTAAATACTCTTCTGTTAATTCCAAATTACTGTTAAAAAGTAACTGGCTTCATGAGGGAGAATGATTTAAAAGCTACTGGTTCCAGAGCCAGTAGAGGGCACAAAAGTTAAATAATAAGTATTATCTAGAATTAAGTTTATGTAATTCCTCATAGTGATGGTTTTTAGAGGCTAAACAAAACGTTCCACTGTGAGAGAGAGCAAGGTTATGAAGTCTAAGTGGCAGTGCCGTTATCCACTAGACCCACGTAGTCCAATGGACACTGCTTCCTCCCAGTAATGATCCACCAGGAATCATCTTTATGCTTTGCCTCTCCTAAAGGCTCCTCTTATGACTATTCTCTTATGACTAAACTGTATGCAGGCTTAGAGATTTTCACACCAATCTGAGAGAACCACAGAAATCTTAGTTAATTACACCTTACTACACTTCTACGCTTGTTCTGCTGAGCTATTCACAGCAGCATGGGAATTACACTTCCCTTCTGCTACTCTTAGTTTAGTCTCTCTCTCTGATTCATTCTTTTGTGCCATGGAATTTCCCCACTAGGTACCTGAGCTGTGTGACCATCACTAACCCCCACAGCAAACAGCAATTCCTGTGTCACATACTTGTCTCGGTGACTTCCTTGAAAGAGTTTCGGAAGTTGCTGTTGGAGTTATTAAGAACATACAAAGTGTTTTCCAGAGCTACGATTTCTTTTTCAGCTTTGCAGATCTTTGCTTCCAAATCATCACCTTCTTGTTGAAGGGCTTGCTTTTCTTGTGCAGCCTGAAAGCAAAACAAGTATTTTAGGTGGCTGCACATTTACTGAAAGTATTAGAATCATTATAGAGAAAAAAGTAGCAGCCAGGGGTTAAAGTCACTTGAACTGAGATTTGAGTGACTAGGGAACTGGAAGGACTAGTTATTTACAGTAGTGGAAGCATTTTGTCTTAATGAGAAATCTGAGAATTTGTGGAGATCAAAAATAATAGATTCCTGTTCCAGACCCAGGGTATTGCATTATGGATAAAAACTGATTTATTTTTTTTTTCCAGTTAAAAGGTGAAGTATGCATAAGTGAATGGTAAGTGAAAGGGGAAAGCTGACATCCTTCAAGGAGCAAACACCATGTGATAATTACCTAGAAATAACTGTGACAAGTACAATTTAAGATCATGTGAGACTGTTATAAACTAGTTTTCAGTTCATAGGATTGCCACTTGGCCAGTAATTCTTTGTAAATTAATGAGCACTGGAGTGAAATGTTCAAACTGCTCAAAATTAAGGCTCCACAGAGATTCATGTGAAATGGCTGTATCATTTAAATAACCAATGTCAGATACCATAAAACAATTGGACTCAAAGTAAGCAGTAAGCAAAGAGGTTGAGTTACTTGAATAGAACCCAGTGAAATTTATAGCTTAAATATTTGAATTACAGTGAAACATGTTAAGAAAATACCTTAATCACATAGTAGGCTTGACTTTTCTGTTCCTCTCCTTCAGGGGGCATCATGGCAAGAGTAAAAATTTCATATCTGCGTCTCAGTTTGTCAATTTTACTTAGGCATTCTTGAAATTCGGCACTGATTTGTTTTGGGAGAAAAGAAATGGGTTGAGAAAGTGTTTGTCTGGTAGTGTTTTTATGGGCAGTTTGTGCTGTGGCAGTTTAAATTCCTGGTGTTATTCCAGCAGCCAGGAGGCAAGCAGGGCAGCAGTTGTGCTGCTACTGGTGCTGGTTGGTTTCTGTGTTCTTCCAGCCACAGACATCCATTGTTCTGGTGACCTACACTGAGTCAAATCTATTTAGATATTCCAGATCACTGCATCCTGGGAGGCTGTACCACAGTCCTTCCCAAAATTTACAGCTCTGGCATTTCAGTTCTATGGCTGCCCCTGCTAATGGTATCTTAACATTGCCACTGCTGGATGAGCACAAGCAACAGCAGGCAACGACCCCAAATCAAATTACATGGAAGTATCAATTAGCTGGGTAATTACCAAAGGAAGAAAGGCACAGTCTGCACTCTTGGTGAGCAGCTAAGCCTCAGTCACTCTAGATCACTCTAATTTCCCATTGTGTGGGGTGTGGTTAGCAGGGCAGTTCAGCTGCTGGAGCATTCATTTTTGGGTGGATATTTCACTGGGATTTCAGGACTAAAATTGTCCCAGATAGTTTGCACTGGTTATTACAGGAGGGAAAAGTTATAAGAGGGTACATATGTAATTCAGAAGATTTATTATGTTACACATTATGTTTCCACATAATGGAAAACTCATTAGTTAAAAAGAAGAAAACAACCCAACCAACCAAAACATATCACAGACTTAATCAGACTTACTGTTTGAATGAAAGAAATTACAGTTTTATCAAGCAGTTGAGAGTAAACCCTCTTTAAAGGCAACTTTTCTGTTTTATATACTTTGCCATACCTCCAGACACGTGATTTCACATTTCCAGAGAGCTTTGAAAAATGCAGGGTCACACACATGGCGCTCACCGTGAAAAGATGTCTGTGACTGAGGTTTGCCCTCAGCACTGCACGGGACCCTCGCCGACAGCATAACCAGTAACCTCCTGTTCACCAAGGGGCTAAAGCTGCAGCTGGATGTCAGAGAAGGGATCTCTTGCTGGCCTCCCCTGTCTTAGTATATAACTTTGAGCAAGATTGATTTCTTCTTCAATTTCTCTATGGGTGAAACTGGGTAAAATGTTTCTCTTTTCACTAAGTCCCCCTATAAAATGTACTCAAAGCTCCAGGTTTAATTTATATAAGCACAGTTACCTTCTGCGTTGCCGTTCCTGCTCCATGAGCCTTATCTGGGACTCCAGCATTGCCTTATGGATCTTAATTTCTTCAGTTCTTTCTGCTATGGCTTTATTTAACTCCAGTCTTTGTTTTTCCATTGATAGAACTTTCTCTGTCTTGTTACATAGACTATCTTTAAGGCGCTTCAGTTCTAGTTTTAAGAGGTTATTTTCGACCATCATGTCCTAATAAATGCCAAAAAGGTACCAAAATTAAGATTATTTATAATTTAATAAATCAGTATTTATTCATTATTTTACCTTTAATATATATATATAACTGTACGACTCATTTTGCTCTGCATTTCAAAATGTTGTCATTTTCTTATTTGCCAACAGTTTACATGGTGAGTGTGACAGGGGTAGATTTTTCCCTAATTGGTTTTATATAAATCCATCAGGCTTGCTGATTCAGTCTGAGTTTTGGGTTGTTAGACTTTTCCATCTACAACTTTTTCAGTTTAGAATTAATTCAGGAGTGGGAATCATATTTTTTGTTTATTAACATGGGGGAAAGGACTTCTGTTTTGTTTCTAACTCCTTAAACTGGAATATGGATTGATCCAAACAATCTGCTAGGAAAAAACCCTCACAATTTAATAACAAAACTGTGCCAAACCTATTAGTAGGCATCACAGATTGAGAGTAAACATTCAGGAATAGGTAAAGACATCCTTGAACAGTAAATGCATTTTCTATTTTAAAGGTAATTGCCTCTCAGAAAAAAAACAACCATCCACTGATACTGTGGTATAACTAATGTGGGATTAAATTGATACCTCATCAAACTTAATGCTGTATAGAGAGGAGAAGCAACACTTTGCCTAGTAAGATAATAGTGATGAAGCTGAAAGTTTGGTAAGTTAGAAAAAGTACAAAAAGGATTTTTATGGGTATAGTGATGCAGCACTGTGGGAGGCAGACAACAGCTCAAACAAACAGACATGTCCTGTATTAGTAAAGTTGTGGAATGATACTGTACCTGCTTAATGGCCTTAGCTTTTTTTAAATCCTGAATTGATCTCTCATTGTAAAGATTTAGTTCATCTGTCTTCACCACCAAAGCACTTGTTTCTTCTCCTGTCTTATGAATTGTTCTCCTCATGAACTGGACATCATTCTGTGAATGTAAGTTGCAACAAAAGCTACCATTTAATTTTAAATGAGATATTTTTAAGTCCTGGAACCAGGAACCATTGTCATCCTGTGTCCATGTGCTGCCCTTCAAACTGCATGGCATGTCCTCAGGCAGAGCGCTGTCGTCGTAGTGGTTGTTATTTAAACAATATAAATTGTTCAGCCAATAAGGCAATTCTAATAGAATCATGTATTTTATTCCAGATAAAAAAAATCTCTTGGCATGCCTGACCATGACTTTGAATATCTGTAGTTCATTTTCATAAAACCATCTTTGATAATAATCCAGAGTATGAATAAATTCCTGGAGGAAGGTTTCAATGTTTGATTGTACTCACTGCTCAATTTCCCATCTCTTCAAAACTGAGGTGTGGGCACTTGCTGCCCAACATTAACTGGAGAGGCTCTCCTATAAGTAGTTTCTTTCCCTTACTTTGTCAAATTTTTTCTTAACTAGCACTTTGAGAAACCAGTTGTTTTGTTAAAAAAACTGACTTCTTTCTTTCTCTGGCTTCTCTTTGAAAAGAGTTTTCTAAATTTGTTAAAATTTAGCTGATTAATACACAAAGGCAATACTTATAAAAAGAAATTATAAACTGGCTACAGAGTAACTGGGTTTTCTCTAGAAGAAAGGAAAGTGCATTTTTAAAGAATTAATGATGATCACTGCATAGGAAAACCAGAGGACAAGCATGTATATGCAAAATTCTCACATGGGAATAAAACCAGCAAAACAGTATTTCTGAATTATGGATCAGGATGGGGTCAACTGTCCCTTCAATTCAATAATGTGACTTTGGACAACTTTAAATGCAACTGTACTTACGAATTCATGAAAAATATAAAAGTAACAGCTTCACAGAATAGCATTCTCCTATTTCTGCAAGGTCCTAACAATAAACTCAGACATTTGCAAGCTGTCAGTAAGACCTTGATGAAAGCTAAGCTTGTCTTTCCAACATTGCAGTTGTAGTCTTCATGCTCAGGTGTCTCAGTTGGGCAGTAATAACCTGTTTTTCTGGGTATAGGGAATATGTGAAGTTTTCCACATGGGTTACATAAAGTTCAGATACCTTCTAATCTAATACCACGTTATTGATAAGACCCGATCTCCTTAATTCCCTGGGATTTCTAGATGTTGCACTGTCAGCCTGATGTGCTAAAGAAGTTACCTGAACTTTCCTGTACTGTGCCTGTAGAACATCATAGGCATTTTTCTTTTCTTCTAGGGTTTTCTTAAGTTCAGCAACTTTTGCTTCCAAAATTTCTTTTTCATTTGAATTAACCTCCCCTTCTAACCGTGCCAGCCGTCTCTGTATTCGCTGAATACAAAAATCCTGTTAAAATAAGTTTTAAGAGAATTAATGGTAAGAGATAAGCAATAAAACTTGGATCTAAACGTTGGCTTTAGGACAGTCACCCAATTAAGCTATTGTTTTTATAATCATTTCTGGCTTATAGACCTCATTAGCAAAGTATCTTAGATGACTGATGAGCAGTGATGGTTCAGGGGTAATCTTCTAGAAGAGTAACAAAGGACACTCAGCACAGGCTGCTGTAGGGAGGCTTATAGTGGAGTTGCCATCTTGCTGTTACCAGTAGATGCTGATATAAAAGGGCAAATTTTCAAAGTGGTGCATAGGAAATATGCACATAATCCAATTAGTAAATAACAGGATTTTGGCATGTACCTCTTGTATTGCTTTAAAAATACACCCTGAGGTGTCTGTGGTTCAGAGGGATCAAAGTAAAGAATGGATTTTAGAAATTAGTTGGGAAAGCAGCAAATGCAAAAAAATAATGAAATACACAAGTGCAAAATGTGATACTTTAGCAAGTTTCAGTAATTTCAATTTTATCTATACATCTGGAGACAGAAATAAATGCAGACTTTATAAAAAATCATACTGCGTGGCATTTGATTACAGATTACAGAACTCAAGCAACTTGCTATCAGTAGACTCAAGAAATAGTCACGGTATGAAAGTACAGTAACATTTTACCTGGTTATATATTAATTCCTGTTGTTTAAACAATTCTGCATCAAGTCTGTGCAGTCGACACTGGAGATTTCGAAGTGATTTTTGAGCTCCCACAATTTCTGATAGAGCAACCTTCTCCTTATCCTTCTGCACTTGTAACTCCTGATTCTTCTTGAAAAGTAGGTCCTTTAACTGTCTCATTTCATTTTCTTTTTCCTGGTGACAAATTGATCGTTAAGCAGAAAGAAGTAATTAATCACATCAGAAGTAATTTCTGGGGGATTTATTTGGGTTTTTAATCATATAATCATTAAAACTTTAATACTATATCCACTAATATGAACATGGAATTTCATAGGTCTTCAAAATGGTTGGGAAGGAGAGTATTTGACTTCAAGTAATATTTATTTATTTTTTTTTAAATCTAATCCTACTGCATTATTATATGACTTTCTTCCCAATTATGGGAATGCTACCCTTCAGACTTTAAAAAACTAAATTCCTGTCATCTTTAAACAAAAAAACTCCTTACTGCTTCCACCATATGTGAATATTTGGAGAAATTAATACAAAGGTTTTCAAGGGTTTATTAAAACTTGTAACTCTGTGTGTGTACATGTGTGTTTATATAAGATGGAATAATTCTGTTTGAAAAATTACACATTTAAAAACCTTTCCTTGTTCTCAGAGATAAGTTGCAATTAACACCTAAATCAGTGCAGGAAATGAGGTTTTAGTAGTGTCTATTACAGGAAGACAATGCTGAACATTTCAGGTAACCTGAAATGTACTGAAAACCAATGAAATTGAGATTATTTTCTTTTTATAAACCTAACAAGGAAGACAATTTTATTCTTTTCCTCCCTCTTTCCCCTACTCAAATAACCAAGGACCATGAAAAGCTCAGGCCAGTTTCCTGTAAGGTACCTCCTAAAATGAGTGATGTGACTTCCCATTCCTGTTCTAAAGGACTCATTTACATTTAGCTCAAGTCTGGTACAGAATTTGAAGATGTACATTTAAATTAATATGTAAAACACCTAAGAACAGGTTTTTCTATGTTGATTAACAATGTGTTTATTCTTGATTTAATATGTATACAACCCTCTTGCTGGCTTAAATAATGCTGAAAGGTAACTTAGCTCCTTCTCTAAGAGTTCACAGTCACAGTCCACATTCTACCAAACAGAATTTTTTTTGTAGTTGAACTTGCTGTAAGTGCAACTCCAAATCCAAAACTCAGGACATAAAATGCAACTGTAAATTTAATACAAAATTGTTATGGACTGTAGCACATGTCAGTGGTCTTTGGATCATGCCTGAACAAAGGAATTTAATTTTGGAAGCAAACTGGTTTCTAAGCGTGTGCCCCGTGCTGAGCTGTATTGCTGAAGCTAATGGCAATGATGAATTCATCCACTGTCATTGGATCTTGATTTGACCTTCAATTCGTGGGGTTTTGTGCATACCTAAATTAATTTATTTAACAGAATTGTTTCTCTCCCTGTAAGTGAGGTTGTCAATAGACATAAGATATTCATTAAGCTGCACTGTGCAACAGTGTTTTGCCAAAAATTGAAGAGGGAGAAGTATCCCAGAACTAGAGCGCAAAATGGGGACATTTCATCCACATTGTTCCTGTAAATATCTCTTCACAGTAATTTAACAGATGCAGCAAATAGCCCTGTGTGTCTAATGGTGATGGAAGGCATGCTTCTGACTAATACACTGCAGACATTGTTCAAGAACAGTTCATCCTAGCTAAAATATTCCCCTGGAGCTGTGGAGCTGCCAGGCTCAATGTCATCTTGGGTTATCCGCCACAGACACAAGTAAAGAAACCCTGCTAAGGGTTTAGCCACCCTGACAACAGTCTTAAGGGAAAGAAAATAAGGTTTTAATGAAATGTTATACCATTACAACTTGTTCTCAAATAATTTGAAGAGCCAAACCAGTATGGCCTGTAAATGAAGAAACACTCTCTGTAACAGAAAGACATCCTGTCTCTAGTTTCTGAAAGTGATTTTAATATGTGCAGTTAATGCCTGTGGAGTTAAAAAGTTTGAAAAATAACATTCAATCTACTGCAAGGCATTATTTCACATACATGCTACAGAAAACACAAAATAGGGGGAAATAAAAAAGTGTGCAGTGGTGTGCACAGATCCAGCTTTGCTGTCACTTGTTTGAACACCTGCTGTCATATTAATTTAACCTGCTCATTCTACAGTAATCAAAGCTTCAGCTTATCCAGTGCTCAGTTGTCCAGCAAAGTGTAAAAAATACTTCTCTTATGTTCAGTCAGAAACTAAATAGTGAAAATACTTAAAGAGAATTAGCACAGTGACAAAACAGCGTAAGCATTTCCTGAAATGCAGGGAAGTTCTGATGACTGCATTACAACATTGCATTTATTCAGATACCCTTTGCAGTCCCATCAGGTGTTAAAGAATTAGAATATTTTGTTCCTGTAATTAATTTGCAACATAAGAAGTGGGGTTTCAATTTAAAAGGAAGTATTACTAGCCATGTTAAAAAAAAGTCACCTTATTACAGCTCACAGGTGTCACTGCCCAGATCAAAATCTTTATACATCATGAAATCTATGTTGGAAACCACAACATTTTACCTCAACAGCTTTTTCTTCTGCTTTCAGTATTTCTTCCATCCTCAAAGCTTTCTCTTCTGAGCTGAGTGTCTCCTCAGTCACAAGCTTCAGTTTATTGGAAATATTTATATTTTCTTCAATAATAAAGCTTAATCTAAACAAAAAGACATCATTTAACCAGTTAAATGTAGGTTGCCTATACAGCTCTGCCAAAAGCAAGCAGCAAACCTGACTGAGCAGTCGCTGTATCAAGTGGGCTAAACTTCAACCTGTGATAACCAAGGCCCTGATTTTTTTCACACCCTTTAAAAACAAGGATTACTTTGAGTATTCCCTAAATTGTCCAGTGCCAGAAACTATGCAGGACATGAGGAAACCAGAAAGTTGGAGGCTTTAATCATCAACATTATTTAAGGTTCTTCGCTACCTCAAGGATTTGATTGTATTACTAATCCTTACAAATTATATTTTTTAAGGTCTTTTTCTTACCTGGCTTGTTTCTTCTGAATTTCTTTCTTCAGATTGCTTACTTGTATTCTCAAAGACTCTAGATCAGAAGCAGTTCTGTCCACAGTGGATTTCAAAGCTTCCAGCTAATAAATGACAAAATAGAGCAATCGAGCTCTTATTTACTTTGGTACACGTCAGGTTATTTAAAATTGTAAGGGACCTATTTATTGGAAAGTATTCCATTACTTTCTAACAGTGCTTTCCAAATGAGAAGTAAGGCACTGTAAATTGGCACAGCTAGTAAACTCAATAGACTAATTTACTAATAGTCTGAGTACTGGGAGAAAATACTTAATAATTACAGCTACAGAATGGACCATGAAGATGCTGTGGCTGCAGTGGTTGCCCAACAGCATCTGTACAAGTGGAACCATAGTTTTATAGTGCACAGCTGACTTTGATGAGGTTCTTTGTGAAACACGGATACCCTTACATATCTAATAAATATTTCTACAGCAAACTTTGTTGGGTACATAAAATTACTTTGATTAAGATAAATTAATTTGATCTGTGACAAAAATGCACAGATATTTAACTTGGTAAAAAATACATGACAGTCATTAGACACAATAGGAATACTTTACAATCAGTAGCTTATTCATCTTCACAGTACCACTTAACAGCATAGGTGTAATTGTCTTCACTTTCACAGATGAAATCTGATCAAGGTCATGTAGAGCAGGTTTCTTAGAGGTCACAAGTTGTGGGCTGAACTGTCTCTTTCTTTCTTTGTCTCTCACATGCATGCCACAGGTGTTCTAATAATGGGAGACTGGTCTATTATCCCATTATGGAGTCTTAATTGTGAAAAACTTCGAGTAAGAATCTCACAGTTTGAGATGAAAACATACCAATTCTAGGAACTCTCAAGTTAGCATGAATTACAGGGTAATCTAATAGCCTGCCCCTTGTTTGAGCTTAATTAGGAGATCAGTCTATGAACCACCTGCTGCAGAAAAGCTATCCAAAGTTAAGGCAACAGCAGATGCAAGGTTTTTAAAAATCACCAAGCTTGCTGAATGTTACCATTTTCTTGTTGAGAGAAAACTTACTCAGGTAATACAAGTGTATCCCTTCTCAACACAGCCATGAAACTTGAATTACTTCTTAGAAATACTTCTACAGGCATTAAGTCATTGAGAAGTGCAGCTCATTCCTGGCTTTAAGTGCAGAGTAAGCAGGGACAATGTCAAGCATGGCTTGTTCACAGGGCAGCCCTGTCCTACTGCCTCTTGATTAGAAAGCCATGTGAAAGCATTTGGTGTTTGTCCCAGGAATTTTGACCTGACTACAAGGCCCATCAACCCATACTTCTGAGAGCCCAGGACATGAATTGTTTGGGATCTCGAAGAGATTTCTCATGTTTAGACAATACTGCAGTGTGTGTGAATGCTAAAGGCAGGACACACCTCCTGAAGCATCTGATAGTGTTTAGACTCTTTAAGAGAAAACTCAGCCATCTTACCCAACACAACAGAGAACACCAGCCAATCCTTTCACCACTCTCTATGAAAGGATTGAGGGTTCAGATCCCAATAATCAAGAGTAGGCTGAGAAGGGCAACATTTTGTTGAATTAATAAGGGTCTAGTATAAAACAAAAAAAGAAAATGGAAATGCTATTCCTGTATTTCCTCCATCTGGCCCACAGTTACAGTTTCAGTCTGTTTTTCTGAGCTGTTTGGTCATCCTTACCTCATCCTGCAGACGAACCCTGTTGGCTTCCTGAGTCTGATACTCAATTCGGATGCTGTTGGCTTTCCGTTCAGCAGAAGAGATTTTCTTTTCATATTCCATATTATTAAGAGTTTCATTTACCAAAAAGGCAGTCTTCTCTTTCAGCACAATTTCTTTCTTTCTGATGTCCTGTTTTATCTCTGCAATTAGCTGTCAGGATAAATGTATTTTATATTTGCTTGCATGAGTTAAGATATATTAGATTAATTAAAGGTACAACCAGAAGACCAATTGCTATTATAACTATTATTTGCATGAGACAGCCCAGTTATCATTCTTAAAATTACTTTATTCCATGGATCCTTCACAACACCAAATACTACAATTGTTTTGCATTGGAAACTTCCAAAATATTCCAATAATTTCAAAAAAAGAGACACTATAAACTTGTATGAAAATAATTTTTGTTTGATTGAATAGGGGGAAAAAACCCCTAAACGCTCAGATAGGCTTGAAACAGATGAAATGCAAGAGGAAAATTATCAACAGTTGTAATTCTTTCTTTACCTGACAGATTTATAGCTATTCAGTGAAAATTGTGTATTTTGAAAGGTTAAGTAAAAAACTAGCTACTGGGAAAATTATACTGTAGGTCTGATGTTAAAACAAAACAAAACAAAGCAAGCAAAAAGCAGCTATGGATCAGTTACAGCAGTTTTACCAAAGCACAATGGTCGATCTGTTGATCTCTTTTTTGCATCTGTTGTATTGCATTCTCCCACTGCCTGATGACTTCTTGCCTTTCTTGATGAACCCTGCGAAAATCTTCAGCTGCCCTGTCGAGCTCCATCTGTTTAAAGGAAAGCACCCCCATGATTCCTGGTGTTAAAAATGTCACATATAACCTGGGATCTCCAAGAACCTTAAGCACAAACCTGAGCTGTTAAGGTCTCTGTAAGCTCATTATCAAGAGCTCTGCGCTTCTGATTTGCCTGTGTGGTCAACTTTTCTACTTGGAAGGTTAATGCCTAAAAATGAAAGGATATGAAAATATCATGTATTTGAAAACAAATAGATCACACCTTCCTCTCTCTGACCTTTAAAATGAACCTCCTATGGAATTGCACTGTTGTGCAAAATGGAAACCAGTTTAAAAGCACTGTTGTACAAAATCTTGTCTCCATCTTATCAGACTCAACAAGGTCTTCAAATGCTAAAGTGGTTTTCCATTTAGTTTCCATTTCTACTTACTCCTAGTTTCCCTTCATCCTGCTGTGCATACTTCTGGATTGCAAGAGCATCATTATCTGTCCGATTTAATTCCTTTAGCCAGCTCTCCAGGACTTCCTCATCACAGTTCATCTGTTGTTTTAAGTCTTCCAACTTCTGAACTGTTTTACTTATAATATTCTAATGAAATAAGAGAAAATTAAAGAGTCAATACCAAGTATCTAACATTCATTAAATAGTCATTGAAGCAACCAGTTCAGGCTACTGTAACAAATTCATGCACACCTTGTCCATAGAATTGCTAGTTTTTTTATTAATTGTGTGTTATACTTGAGGAATGCTATTGGATGTCCTGGTCTCAAAGAAGAACCAAGACAGTAAGTTGCCACAAATTCAAAATGCAAATAATTTTAAACAGAAAAGCCAACCTCTGGCAACTTATACCTATATCCAGGATATTTATTCCACATAATAAACTGGTCTGAAGCATCAAAAGGTAAAGTTCCTCCCTCACATGCTAAGACCAAGCTCTTAGATCCTTATCATACATGTCAATTTTCCAATGGCCCCAAGTGACTGTGAAGAAACTTCCTGACATAAAAATGGGACAATCTGCATCCAGCTGAATAGTGAGAATATCTTCATCCTGCTACCCATTCAGAGAGACTGGAGATTACAAACAGCCTTTATCAGAAGAAATAGAGCAAATTTTAAAAAATCATTTAAATAGTTCATAGAAGGAAAAAGAGATTTCCAAACCCAGGAAACTACCTATATTTGGATAGCATTAGATTACTTTGTACTGTAAAACAAATGTTTGATCTTGAAATCATGCCCAGAGTTTATTTTACGTGGAGGACAAGATTTGCCACCAACAATTTAATTTTTAAACCATAAAGAAAATACCTGTGAGAATTAACAAGTCAGTGATATGGATGTGTGTCTGTGTATCTGGCATTAGGAACAGAAGTCTTTCAATATCTAATTAATATTTGCTAAGTCTTGACCAGTCTAAGTAAGAAGATCCTCAGTGTCCTCCTATTTGCCTTCCCAGGGAAAAGCACATCCAGATCATCCACTACAGTTCAGAAGTTTTAATTATAATTAGCTGTTCTTGACTTATACTATTGTTTCTGTGAGGATGAGCCATAAAATTTTGCAATACAGATGTTCTCTTCCAAAAATTTTAAACCTTACTTCTTGTCTGTTTTTCTTTTCTCCTAAGGAAATCAACTCATTTTGCAGCCGTTTAAGGTCACTTTTGAGACGTCCATATTCTCTCTCAGCAAGGGCTTTAAAGTGTTGTTCAGTTTCAATTTCATTCTCTCTGGCACTGTAAAGATACTGCAGAATAATAAAGTTCAGCAATTTACAATAAACAAAAGGCAAATATCAACAAACAAACTTTTTTCTACAAGCAATCAAATCCCAAGTCAGAGGTGCTGTGATTTCCCTGTGTAAAAGTAGGAATTGTCAGAGAAACTTTATTGTTTGGATTTTAGTATCTCAGATACATGTGTTCTTATATTTTATATATATACATATATATATATACACGTATACACATTGTATCAAGTATCCACAGATCAACCATTTATAGCCCTAAAAACTCAAAGATTTTTCACCCAAGATTCAGAAATCTTAACCTTGCAACATCAAAATCTTAGAATCTTAGTCTCTTGATCACTTGTGACTTTACATCAGATTTAGCAGGTGCAGCAAAATTAAAAAATAATTTATTGTTTTGGGCTGAGACAGACCTCCACCAGGCTGGCCTATAGCAGTACCTCTGTATCGTCTAATCTTTCTGTCTTCTAATTAAAACTAAAACTTGAATCTGGCACACAAAAAAACCCCTCAAACATTAATAAGTTATTCAGCTGCAGGGAAGTTTCTATGAGTTTTTCACCTAGGATATTTTACCTAAAGGGGGTAAAGCTTTGACTCGAGATTCTTCAGAAATCTAAACTACCCATTTGGCCAATTAACTCAGCATGTAAGTGAAAACTTATACTTTAACCATCTCACTTCATTTTTCAGGTCTGTAAATTAACTCTTTACTGGCATTTCACCACTAATTTTTGACCATTATAAAGATTATAAATTTGTTCTTCCCATACACTGATGTTTTGTTTTCCTTGACCAAATTTTCTTAATAATTTCAAAAGCCCCCATTCATGAAATGCATCCTCCTTGGCTTTATTCTAGGTACAGTCATTTGACCTAGGGCGATCTTCTTCATGACCATCAAATAATACCACTGAGATATACAGTTTAACTTTTGTTTCTTGTGGAAATCCTGGAATAACGGCCCAAAAAGAAATCTCTAACAAAGCTGGCAAAACGTACAGGGATACCAGCCACCAGAGAAATACTCAGGTTCCAAGTCTCTCTGATAAAGCAGATAAGCTTGTGGTGGTGATTTACCTGAGAGAAGCTTAAGTCTTGTCTCACGTTTTTCAAATGAGCCGCCATTGCTTCTATGCGCTCCTCAAAGTTGGTCAGCTCATTTCTCAGGTTCGCTTTTTCCTTCTGCATCTTCTGCAGCTGTTAAAGATTAGAATCGCCGAGTAACTATTTGCTTATTACTTGCAACTACTTAAGCATAAGTCATTGCGATTATTAATCAAAAAATGTAACAAGCACACGCTAGATTCCTCCAAAGCAGTGAAATGAGAAGTTTCAGGAGTAAACCCGGAGCTTTGCTAAGGGAACGCACAGATCCCCCTCCTCGTCCCGTGGGGCTCGGGGCATGCGGGACCCACGCTCGCAGGGAGGATCTCCCTCCCGGATCCCTCCAGCTCCGCGGAACTCGTAGGTTATCCCTCCATCCCTCCCTCCCCGGCCCTGGGGGACAGGCGGGCTCCGCTCCCTCCCGGCCTCAGCCCCGCGCTCACTTCTTCCTCCAGCGCCTTGTTCTCGGCGTTGGCCCCGGGCACGGCGTAGGCGCTGTCCCAGCCGAGCTCGGCCAGCACAGAGGCGGTGGAGGAGCTCTCCAAGCTCTCCATGGCCGCGAAGGGACGGCGCAGGGCCGGGGCTGTGGCGGCGCCGGGCGCTTGGCAACGGGTGTCAGCGGGAGGCAGCGGCGCCTGAGGCGGCACCGCCCCGCGGCCGCGGGAAGTGCTGCCCTCAGTGCCCGCCGGAGCGCGGCCGGCTGCGTATACACGGGGCCTGGGGCTGGGAGGGTACACGGCATGTTTCATGTTTCTCAACTATCTCCACAATTAACAGGTGGGTTCCGGAGCCAGGTTGCCTTCAGGTGACCATAAACACTTATGCTGTGTCCGTATGAACTTGGATGTTACCGTTTGTACCCATCTGTACTGGTGGGCTGCAAATAATCCCGTGTCATTGAGCTCCACCATTCATGGATGGAGACAGGGACACCAGGCTTGGCAGGAATCACAGAATGGTTTAGGTTGGAAGGGACCTTAAAGACCATCGAGTTCCAACCCCTCTGCCACGGGCAGGGAAACCTTGCCCTAGCCCTGTTTTCCCTAAACCCCATCCAGCCTGGCCTTGAACACTTGCAGAGATGTGGCATCTGAAACTTCTCTGGGTAACTTGTGCCAATGCCTTGCCACCCCCACAGCAAAGAACTTCCTCCTAATACCTACTCTGAACCTATTCTCTTAATTTGAATCTGTTCCCCCTTGTCCTGGCACTACGTGCTCTTGTAAAAAATCCCTGAAAAGAGGAAGCATCTTCTTTATGGAGAAACACTCCGTTGGTGACTATTGTCTGGCTGAAGCATCTGATAAGACATTAAAGGAATTAATCAAAGCATGATTAAAAAATGCCTAAGCAAAACAGCAATAAGCACTGACAAATGACTGGGAGGTGGTTTGGAGGAGCAAGGAGTTTGCAGTGAGGTTTGTTACACAACATGAGCCTGTGGTATATTACAACACGGACCATAGCAGAAGGCACTGATCTTGCTACGTATCTACGTGTGGTATGGGGTGTTTTCAGAGAGGAAAAAGTTGCTGAAGAACAGTGAAAGCCAGACCTAATGAGGAGGCACCATGTTGTCTTATCTGGCATGGTGGGCTGTGGATGCTTATAGAATGTGCTGAATAATATTTTTGACCTACTGGGGGGTCCGTGCCAAGAGCCAGGTATTTCAGAGTGCAGTGAGCTGGCCTGACTGAATGAAAAGGGGGAATGGCAAAGACTTTCTAGTAACTACAAGTTAGTAGAAAGACATCAGAGACTACAATGCCACATCACTGTGTACATGGTAGGGGCCCCTTCCTTTCCTATCCAAAATGAGAACCTCCTTTTACTCACTATATGTGAAAAATAAATGCAACTTGCCTCACAGAGATTTTAAATTAACATCTGTAATTCAATGTGGCATTGCAGTGATGAGCACCTGATAATCTTGAGTTGAGCTTGTGTGGGAAATAACACAAGACCATATAGTACCTGAGAAGAAGGAAGCAAATTATTGTATAGCTGTTTGTTATTAGGTGAGCAGGCAGTCCTGTTCACTAAGCAAGGCTTCCAGTAAAAAATGGTCATTTATAATCATGTACCATAATGTAGACATGGGAGAAACCTAATTAAATCAATTTCGGTCCACTTATTTAACACACAAACCAAACTTTTGAATTTTTGTAATCATAAACTTTCTGTTCACATGTTTTTGTGAGTGCAGATTTATGCAGTGACTGAAAAGTATAAAGTGTTATATAAGTAAAGATATTAATTCACAGTTTTCATGGAAATTCCAACTCCTCAGTTTCTCTTGCCTGACCCTGACTAAACAAATCTCCATGATATGCTTTTCTTTGTATGGCTTTTCCCTTCTCCTGCCTGTGGTACTGTGTTCTGTAAATGCAGAACTGTTTGCCAGCCGTGCTAATCCACCAGATGGTGCTGCATGTCTGTGGATTTCAGGGGGGTTTTGTTGGTTTCTCTTAAAACAGCAGCAGTTATCAACTCCTCAGTTAAGAGGGAACATATAATTCCTATTCCTATATATATATATGCACACAGAAGGTTGATTTGTTTGTTTGTTTTAATTCTAGCTCTTATTTTTAAAGGTGTTTGAGAAACAGAAGGACTTGTAACATAACAAGCTATTTTCCTGCTAACATTCATTATGGATTCAATTTTCACTTGTGTAGACCACTGTGCCCATTTGTTTAAATTACCTACATGTAAAACCACTGTTTCTGTCGTTTAAAGGACTCACGGCTCCTCTTGTTCCTGGAAAAAAAAACCCACAACAAAACAACCAAACAAAAATCCATTTTTGTTCATTTGTTTATACCCAAGCTCCTTAAATGGTTATCTGTGTGAAAATAAAGATTTTGGCTATGATTTGCTTCCTAATAAGTGATGTTTTTGTTATTTAAAATACAGGAAAACTTTTTTCCTGACTGTACATCCGAGCTATCTACTGAAAAAAGACTCATTTGAAAGGTTATTGGATTATTTATAACTAACCCAGTGTAGCCAGTTAGTGTCATTTAATCACTGTTTATAATAAATTTCCCATGTGAACCTGCAAGTCTCAGGGTGTTTGATAATGGGATGTAGTGGCCCACACTGTATCTTTTCTTTCAGATGGGTGCAATAAGGCTGCAGACACAATAGAAGAAGGAAAAATGGGAAGAAAGATTGAGGGGACCACACAAGTCAGTGTGAGATCAGAACAGGTAGGAAGTCTGAAGGGTGGAGGATTTTGCATGATAATGACTTGTGTATCTCATGTCTGTATCGAAATCTGGATCTCCTGACTGAGATAGGAGAAACACAGTTGCCTAAAAAGGAGAATTGCTCATAATCCAGGTCTGATATGTTATCAATTACATATACTCTATTCCTAACCAGTGAATGATATAAATTGACAGCAATGTAATACATTGGTCTTGGGGGAAAAAACCACAAACCAACAATTTCGAGCCAAAATGAAATACCTCTGGAGTTGGAGGAAGTTTAAATTTGTCAACAGTAGGTCCTCTTTGGCCTCTTCTCTACTTTTTGCAGAGTTGTACTGGAAAAGGCTGTGGTTGTGCTGGTACAGCCCAGTGGCTTTTGTGTGGTGGAGATGGGTGCAGAGGAGTAAAAACCATCCTTTCACTGCAATATTCATTTGAAAAGTTACTATAAAACATTGTGACATAGGGTAACTTATTTTCACTTGTAGGGCCTGAGTTCCCACCAAGCCCTGCAAGGGGCTGTGACAGCAGTGCCTTTGGGGCAGGCAGAAGTGATCTGTGTGGGGGTCTGTGCAGCTCCTCCGGGCACTGCCTGGCACAGGGCGCGGCTGTGGCCGCCCCAGAGCTGCCCCGTGGGTTGGGGTGTGCGTTTGCCAAACACTGCTCAGAAAATGGTCATGTAAAACCATTACCAGGTTTTATTTAATAACCTCCTAACCCTCTCTCTCGTTCCTCCTCCTCCCCTCTGTTCCTCTAATGCCTTTTACAGCTCTTGCTGCGCAGCGTGAAGCCTCAGAGCTGTATTCATCAATGACTCACACCCTTGCTTAGGGGCCAATTTTCATGGAAGCTATACAGGAAAATTTTGAAATGCACCTATCTCATGCAGGGCACAAGATGATTTCTCTATTCATTACTATTCCAAAAGGACTTGTTGTCCTTTGGAAATGTTCAGATGTTACTTACATTTGTGTGTGCATGCATACGTATGCAGAGCTAAGTTGCCTTTAGATTTGAGTGGTCTAAAAATAAAAATGTATTGTTATTATCATTGACACTAGTCAGCTGAAAGGCAACTGAGGGCCTTCTTACACTGAGTGGAAGCAGGCAAATGCAAAAGCAAATGCAGCACTGTGCTTTGGGTGAGAAAATCCTACAGATTCAAGCACAAAACTTGTTAAAAATCACCCTTTTGTTTGATGATATGAGTATCAGCCTTCTGAGGAATTTGGGAGTAAAGCCACAGACTTACTCTGAGAAACCAAACTGCACTTTTGCCTCCAGAAGTTTCTCATGTAGGTCATGGTTGTAGTACATTTCCAAAACACTACAAGAAAACGTGTTCCTTTCCTTTAAGACATCACATGTAACTGAAGCTTTTAACTTTGGGGAGGAGAGAGAGGTAAAATCACAGAACTTATTAGCCCAAATGACCTCTTGGTTTAAAACCCATATGATAGAAGGGGAATCTTTACTGCAAAATTGCCAGTTATAGAATAATTGCATTCTCAGGGGTTGCTAATTATATCCAAAATTACATTAAACAGTTTTGGGGAAGAAACTGAGACTGCTTAGCATAAAGCAGTTTATTTACGCATGTACAAAGTAGCTTACATCCCTAAGGGATTAAACTAATTGCAATATTTTACTTTAAGTTGTAAAAATCGTGTCATGCAATGATGAATCAGAACGGGTAGGCAAAAAGAGGGCAAAATACACTTTTGCTTTTCATAATTTTTCCAACAGGCATTTCAAATCATAATTCTAAAAATAGCTTTTTCCTTCTCTTTGTTTCTTAAACAGAATGGAAAAATCCCTTTCTGCAGATGAAGCCCATCCACTGACATTAATTTTTACCTTTGGTCTGCTCAGGTGAGTTCCTCAAGAATGTATTAAAGACCAGATTTGTTTTTATCTTGTTTGTGGACATTGCTTTTCTGAAGTGAATTTTGCTAACATAAGTTTTTGCTAGGCAGAGCAGTTTTGCCCATGTTAAGATGGCCTGACAAGAGAGCATTGTCTTACAAGAGTGCACAGAATTACCAAGCTCCCCGTGTGTGTTACACGAATCAGGAAAATTCTTGTCCCTGTCAGAGCCAAAAAATAGGCAGAGTCCTGTGAATGCAGTAGCATGATCCTTGTTTTAGAGATGACAAAACAGAGGCAAAAATAGAGGTTATATTAATTTCCTCACATTGCCCAGAATACACAGTAGGAAATTAAAGGTTTTTTTCTTTGCTTTTTATTCTCAGGCACAACTTTAGTACTTCTGTGAAGTAACTGCTGTTTTGTTTACCAGGGTAACCTGTAAGTTCTTAAGATCTATTTGTGCTGTAGAGAATATGTAGGGATTGTAAATGTACCATAAGTAGCATTCCAGAGTTGAACTAATTGCCAGGCCAAGCAAGAGACCACAGTAAAGGGGTGAATAATTTGATCCAAGATGGATTTGTACTCTACCAACACAGCCTGAAATCATCTAATGCTTTTGGATTTGACTGTGAGCTGTTCATTGTTGTTTGAGCCTGTTCTTTTCTATTACCATATTTTCTCTGGATATCATTTCTGTGTACCTTATCTTTGTATAAAAGGCCACATCTTTACCATATTTCCAGGGAGTAGTCAATAGAGGCATACAAAATTTGCTGCTGTAGACCAAAATATGACAGATAAAGGTAGTGCATTACAAAGTTCTTGCCCTCAATCATGCAGAAGGCTCTCTACGCTTCTGTGAGCAGTGGTACCTATGGGGCTGCACTGTAATGGGAGAAGGGTTAACAGCAAACCAGGACACTTTCTTCAGCAAAAGGAGATGGAATCTTCTCTAAGCAATTACCTTTTATGTCATAAACAATGTCAGTGATCAATAGAGAGAGTTTTCTTACCCTAATCCCCTTCTATTTAGCTTAAAATAGAAATGCTATTAGTTTGACTAGCAGGTTGGTGTATCATGAAGCCTGGTCATACTTGTTTGCATGTTACATTTATCTGCCAGCAGAAGGGTTACTCCACAAGCCTTTGTCTCTGCTTTCCTTAAATAAAATACAATACACTAATAAATGCATGTTACAGCTTCAGTGGTGTTAGGTGCTTTTGTAAGACATGTCTACTGGTAAGCTACAGTCTTTTTGGAATACAGAGTGCCCTGCTATTTATTACAGATTCTGTTGGCATCATGAAGTTGTAAGTAGCTTCTCCTGTACTTTTAGGTTCTATTGACTCTGAAAATCCAGCTCTAATTACTAATGGCTACTTTACAAAACAATTTCCTTCTGGTAAAGGATGCACATAATCTATTATCATTAGATATCTGCTGGCACTACACATAGCTTGTGCTTTGACCAACCCTTAGAGAAGGGGAAGGTTTATAAAAGAGAAAAGCCAAAAGCCATTCTATGTACTTAAGCTACTGAAGAATTTAAAGATTACAGCAGCATATCTGTTTGAACATATGAGCTGTGACTTTCAATGGATGTGATGTTCCTCATGGATGCGGTGAGCTGTGACAGAATGGCCACACAGCTGAGTATTCCATAGCTGAGTAGCCCTTAGCTCAGTTACAGGACACAGAAAAATCAGAGCTTTAAGGCAGCATGCTTATAGTTTTCTCTGTCTACTGTTCTTTCTAGTGGAGTGCAGCTACTATGACCTCTTTCCTGACCATCAGGTTTTTTTGTGTCTTCTTTTTTACTTCAGAAATACATTTATTTGAAGCAGAATTGAACTCAAAAAATAAAAGTGGGGCACAAAATTTGAAATAAAGAAAGTCCTACTTGACATTGTGGAAGTTTATATGCAAAAGTAGTGAAAACTGCAAATGGATCCTTTTTATTTTTCTTTTTAAATCACTTTCTTTATAAACAGTGTAATGGTAAAGCAAGGGCAGTGCCATGGAAGGCCAGAGGCCTTACAGTTACAGGAAGCAGATCAAAGAGAAGGACTTTAGGTTGGCCTTAGCCACAACCATTCCCAGTTCTTTCCTGAAGTCTCAAGCACCTGCAATTTGTTCTGTTCCCCACTTGTGTCTCTGAATCTTCAGTGCTTGGATCCTGCTGCTTCCAGCTTATAAAATGTTGTGTCTGTAGAAAGTTTCTTAATTTTCTTCCCCATTTTGGCATCACTAGAGACATCAGAACACTTAACTCTTTATTTCTTAGCAGTTTTGTATTTTGTGGAAGGAAATTGGCCTTCCTCCTATCGCCAGAGAAGCCCCCAGAGCTGTCAAGGCAAGAACTTTTGCTTGGGGAGCCACAGAAGAGAAGGGGAGAGCAATATCCTCCAGAGATGCACGTCAGAGAGACATGTGCATGGTCCCTTTACTGCAAACAGTATCTACTGAAGGGTCAGGGAAAGTAGGAGTTACACACAGTGCAACATTAAGCTTCTGAGAACAGCAACCTAATGTATACTCAGGTATATAATTGAAGCCCAAACTGGGCTTTTCTTCAGTGTATGTGTTTTGTTGTGCAAGGCCATGTTAAAATACTGGCATAGGTCAAATGTTTGTAGACTTTTGGAAGGGAAAGTGAGCTTGGTTTTCTTTACTATCTAGAAATTTTAGCAAGCAAAAATTTCTTCTTGAATTCAGTGCGTCAGAAGGAGGGTATCTGTTGGTCTAAACTACAAATTTTACCAGATCCTTATCTAGAATAAAGCACAGAGCTCCCCTGAATCAACTGACCTATGCTACAATTTACCTGGTGCAGACTGTGGACTGCATGAATTGAACATGGAGTAAGAGTGTGAGAAATGCACATAACCTAGCAAAGGTACCTTCATTCTGTCCCAAGGGCAGGATCCAAGAATTCTATCTGCATTGTAGTATTTCTGGAATTCCTTCCGCTTCAACAGCCAACAGTCACAAAATCTTACATCTGTATATTATAGTTGGAATAGTCCAGTGGACATTTCTATGGAGGCATGAAAAATTGTGCATTCCCTATCAGACCTACAGTGAGGCTATCAGATGTTTTGTACAGGGAGATCAGATGGCCCCAAGACTTGTTGCTGTGCTTAGTATCCGGCTTGGAGTGTCACCATCTTCTTGCAGCAGTTACTTGATATCTCTAAAGTGTGTATTTGCTGTCATGTTACCACTGTGTGTATAGTAAAATGCTATATGGGACACAGCATAATCTTGTTTGATATTATGATCCTGTAATTTTCTTTACAAAGATTAATCTTGTAAATACTAATAATTTATATTAGTAGTTGCAGTAAGCTGTTTAAGATTTGTGTAGAGCAGCATTATTCATATTTATAGTCAGTGACCCTGATACCTTGTCCTTAGAGTTGAGATATTTTTGTGTTAATTTGTTTCTTTATTTCCTTGGCCTTGGCTAAAGAAAACCCAAATACTTGTAGACTTTTGATTTTCAAAAGATCTTCCAAAGTACACAGATCTACAATCTACACATAGATTTTGGAGGTATTTTAACACTTACTGCCATTTCATGTAGTCATTTAAGTCATTAGGGGGTAAGGTACACCTAGAGATACAAAACACTATCTATGAATTTCATTGCTGTATCATGCTGTATCCGTCATTGTAGAGAAAGGTTCTGAGCCCAGGAGTACAGGTGAAAATATATACAATCCCTTTAAAAGGTAGAATATTTGAATTTAGGTTGCAAAATAGACAGTTGCATGAAATTATCACTCCTGTCATGTCAGCTGAAATATCAGAAATCCTGTTTCTAATCCCCTGCATGTAATATGGCACAGGGACATAGATACATATCAGCCATAAAGAGAGACAGCACAGCCTTTCCAGCAGACTCTGCAGGCTGCCTACAATTCAATCCCCCTCCTCCAGCCTCTCCACCCACTGGTTGAGCCTCTTGTTGCCCTTCCAACACCTAATGCACTCCTGACACAATGGAGGGGAGGGCAGGAGCAGTGTGGTGAAAAATTAGGCACTTCAGACAAAAACTTGACAGACTATCTTGCTCCCAGTGTCACAATATGAACTGGCCCAGTGAAAAGTAATGGCCATTATCCTGTCTCACTGAATGACTTAAATGACTTACAGCCACATGCAGAGAAAGTTCTTTGGACTATTTGCATGGGGGTTTTTTAATTTAATTTGCATGACAAGATGTACAAGGCAAGGTTTTTACAGTTTAAGCAGCTTCATGTTTCTCTGACTCCTGTATGAAGGATAATTTCACTAGAGTCATTGGAGTAAATTCATTATCAAATGGATGTTGTGAGAGCATTTTCACAGTCCTTAGGCAACTTTCCTGTTGTTGCTTTTCTATGATAAGCTCCTATTTACATTTTCCCTAAGGCTGGGGTTTCTAGGCACACTGGGCACTCCCCCAGCACTGTTTATCTGATGTTCTCAGGAGAGATGGTCTTCATGGATGCTGTCAGTGTCGTACAGGACATAATTTGGGTCAACATCTAAGAGTCTCATGCACCCAAGCAGCTTCTATGTTGGCACCTATTTGGAAAATATAGATATTCTAGTAAGTGCAATGTTGTATTTGCACCTTTACAAACACTGCCTCAGGTTCACTTGAATGTTTTGTCTTTGATTTACCAGGCTAGTACCTATACCCTGGGTTGCTGGCCACACCTCTCGTTCATGCCTTTGTGCGAAATCCTGTCTTGGACTTAAGATACTTTTATCTCCGAAAGTTTCACTAAAATTGATAAACTCCTGGGAAAAGTTTCAGTTCTGAGAGGAACAGTTTTCTTGAGGAATTCCCAGCAAGTTCTTTACAAAAGTTCTGGTAAAAGCAACTGTTCTCTGTCTCCATGTCCAGTTGCTCCTGCTAATTTAAAAGCATAGCCATGGGCTTGAGAAGAGCAGCTCTATGAGCAGAAGCAGCCAGAGTCTAAATGTAAGAGGAGAGGAGAGGGAGTAAGAGCTGTGCAAAGCTGCAAATGTTGTACTACATAGGAATTTGAGGCACCAAGCCTGGCTACCCCCTGTTGTGCCCTACAGCTTCTGTAGCCTGACCCAACCAGTAAATCCTCTCATTACTTACAGTTGGGGCCATACATGCACAAAAGCCAGGAGAAGGTTGCTTATAGCTACTCAACCAGTTGCTGTTAGTGTGTAAAGCTGTTAAAAAGCCACAAGCATGATGTGCTTCCTGGGCTTTTCATCTCCCATCCACACTAACTGCCATCTGGAGTGCCTATGGACAATGTGTGTGTGCTGTGTTTGGAAAGCCCTCCAGCACATTAGGGCACAGCTTGTATTGGGCATAAGGTTTTCTCTGGGAGTACCTTAAGCCATGCTCATATGAACAGAATGTCTGCCCTGAGAGCACACTGAAGTATGACTTGAGAGGCAGCAGAAGGTGCTGTTTGTCTTTTATTTATTGCTATAATGTAGCTAAGATGTAAACAATGGCAGGCAAAGGAAAAAATCAGATTGTTACGAGTGCAACATACCAGGAACTGCTTTCTTCCCTTTGCAGTGGAAATGTGTTTAGCAATTTTTTCCCATTTATTGTTTCTGATGGAAGCAAAATCTTACCACATAGTTAGCCAATATTTCACATACCTGAGTCCATGTTCATTCTTCCAGCAGCATCCTCCATCTTTTCTCTCCTTCTCCTTTTTTTTTTTTTTTTAAAAATTTATGGTTAGGCAGGGTTTATTGTAAAGTAATATTTTAGTGAACTATTACTTGCATAAGATCAAATAATAATGTGTGCTGTTTTATAACCTTTGTTCTGATGTGCTAAAATCATATATTTTGGCAGTGTAGCACTCCGTTGATGAAGCCTGACGTACATGACAATATGACTGGAATTCATTATCAAGCAAAAAGTGAAGTGAACTTTGCACCAAATGATCACAAAGTAATCATGCTTTTCCCTCTGGTCTTACTCTAAATGTGACTTGCACTCTTATGGACTCCGTGCTGGTTTTGATGTTACATAGAAATGGTCTTGCTTTGTGAAATTTCCATTATGCCTGTTTACGTTTAGCAGCAGTGCTATTGATTCAAGCTGTACTGATTGGAAAGTAGAAGTCTTTAACACTAAGCCCCTTTAAAGTTTTTCATAAATTTGTGGCATTTTGCCAGTGTTGCTCACAAAACAGCATAGAGCTGCCGGGAGGAAATGCTCCAGCTGCAGGGATAAGTGGAGCCAAAAAGTAACATGCAAATAGAAATTATCCAGTTCGTGATTTCGCTTTGATCACCAGATGTTTGTCATGTGACTTCAGCATTAGAGAATAGGAGAGAGGAGAAAGTGATGGTGTGGTGCTTAGCTTAAATCTGACACAAGAGCTCATAGCTCAGCCATAGTTATAAACAAACAGTTATTGGCTTTTCCCATTTTGGTTGAGATATTCCTTGTTTTGTGATGATATGGATTAGAGCAAACTATGTCCTCGTGCAAAGTTTTGGGTTGATTTCACAGTTCTTTAAACTCTGAAAGACTATGGAAGCAGAGCAAGATACACTCCAGATTACTAGTATAGTTTACTCTGGTTTGGTTGGTAATTTGTCTCTATCAAGAGCCTGACTGTTGTGTACTGGTTAGTGACGACAGCAGAGCATAAACAGCACTACTTTTGGCTCCTAAGAGTTGCAGATTTAAATTTGTATCTTTTTTGCAGTTTTAGCATTGGCATTCCTTTTGATTTAGCTTCCTCCAATACAGTGTACTTGAAGAAGCTTTTTTCAGCTTCTCTTGGTTAAGAATTAGTTGAGCCATTTCAAAATGCATAGAATCGAAAGGACATGTTAGAGTTTTCAAGTCATAACCCTTTATCATCTCTGTCAACCATCTCATATAATGCAAAGCTCCATCTAAAATCTCCTTATCATTTTTGCTCTTATTAACCTCATAGGATGGCTGATGCAAACTTTTGGTGCTCTAGGGATTAAAAAGTCTCTTGAAATGTCCATCCTAACCTTACCCGGGATCTGTTTATAGATACTTATTCTCATAATTGAAAACTTACTTGATGCATAGAATGCCATAGAATTTCTAAGTGAATGATGATAAATGACTTAAACTTTATATTTGACTTACCCCAAGGCAGGAGTCCTCCCCCTGCATCCTCTCCCACCTGGCCACACATTTGTGTCCCTTGCTGCCTCAGGTATTGGTCATTCCTTTACTGACCTATGTCAGAACCTTTGTGTAACAGAAGTGTGTTTAGTTTTCAAGGAATAATTTTGTGCTGAAACAGTGAACCAGCTCAGCAAGTGGTGTAGGAAGCCCATAGAGAGGACAGAGGCAGGGCCTGGCAGTTACTTTTCTGGTTTCAGGTGCTTTGGAATTATAGCCTGAATTCTAGATTGATAAAGGTATGATAATTCTTTCTTTTCCAACATTTTGACCATATTATCTGTTTAGATTTTTAAGTTCTGCAGATCAAATACTATGTCTTTTAGTGACTTGCACAGTGACAACAGTAGGTCCTCACATTTAGATATCAAGACAGTACAGATACAAGATCACCATAAAGTCTTTTTGATTGCTGACCTTCTATCACCCTTTTTGTGTTGTGCTGCAAATGTATCCAGCTTTACTGAAAACAGATTATATTCTCTGCTGTTTGCTTTCAGCTTATTATTTATCATTATATATGATATAATGTGAATTTTTGATTATGTGGACTTCATTTTTTGGTAGTGCAACATCATAGGATTCACTGAGATAAATTCCCACTTTTCTTTGTAACATGAAGTTTTTTTACTTGTGAACTTCCTTGACCTACTTAGCAGTTCCTAACAGAAAATAGTATAGATCCTTTTTCTCTATTAACCTCTGGAATGTGTGATGTAAGCTTACAATATAGGTATTAATGTAAAATAAAATAATACCACCTATTAGTTTGGAATCTGGACAAAAAAAAAATGTGTTTTATAATAGATGCTTTTAGGTGAAACAAAATATTCTTAATATTTTTAACAATTCCTGAACATACTGTCTCCACCCTTCACTGTAGTATTTTGCATGTCTGGTGTTTCTGTGTCTGTTTCTCATAGCTGTGCTGAGAAAATTTCATGCTTTCACATTTTTCAGCTGTAATACTATTTACTTTGAAGAGAACTGAATATCCTCTAGTATTCTGCCAGGTCCCTTTCTAGACTTCCACACTGAGGTAGTTTTATTTGATCCTTTTATGTGAAAGATTAAATTTCCTAGTGTTGTATGGTGAGATACCAGTGCTTATTTTCAGGGAATAATCTCATGGAATGTTCTGTGTTCCAAATTATTTTCACTCAAATCCAAAATGCCAGTAGCCTTTGTTTCAGTAACAGAACATCTGATTTGCTCTTGTAGTTCCAGGGAAAGCCCATTTCCCAATATTTACATGTGTTCTCCATCTTCCATTATGGAGCCAAAACCTTAATTCTTACTTACAAAAATTATAAATAATTAAGTATACTAATATTTCAAAGATAAATGGATAAACTTATACTGAGTTGATTAATGGAAAGGAATTGACTCAGAAATTGTGAATGTTCATTGGTTTTCAGGTTTTGAACTGCACTGAAGGCATTTATTCCAAAACTTTATGCAATTCAGTAATTCCTGACTTTCTGAAATGTTCATTTAATTTTCCACATAAGTGCTATAGGTGTTTCAGAGCCTGATCACACTTTCTATGTTCAGACAAATATCCCCTGTCTCCAGTGAGGAATTTTACATTGGAAGAGGTTTCCCCTGTGATAGGAGTTTTGACTGAAGAGAGGAAGCTGGATCAGTCCCACATTTTGTAGAGACTTAAAATCAGGAATTAATATGCAGTAGAACTATGACAGTGGCTTTAATTCTACTCACATTAATTTTCACTGTTATTATTAATTAAACCCTGAAAATCAGGGATTTAATGGAAACTCTGACAGACCTTTAATTATAGCATTTCAACAGTCTTAGAGTAGAGTATGTCCTCTACTAGTGCACAGGACATTCTGTACTTGAGAGGGTATAGAAAGAAGTCATAGTTTTTAGTGTTCTTTATGTTCAGAACATTTTTTAATTCATTATAGGCTTTTACTCAGTGTTGTCTGCTGCATCTGGGTAAGTTATATGAAATGAATCCTTTAATTGTGTTCAGGAACAGTTTGGAAACAGATTTTTAATTTTTTTTTTAAATGCAATTGCTCATTATTGTTTAAAATCATCTGTCATTGTTTTAGGAGAATGTATTTCAATCTATGGATTTCTCACAAGCTATTTATGTAGCAGAGTGCATTATGCTCACAGATATGTCTACAATTTATATTATTTAGATCACAAATTTCTGACAGGAAGGATGACCTCTTTTATTCTCTGACTGTCTAACATCTACCATAGTGGGGTCCTGATCAGAATTCCTATGTGTAGCCGTACTATGAGCCATAAATTACAGTAATTCATCTCAAGTGATTTTACATCACTGTGTTTAAAGCCTTTGCATTATGTGTGTTCCTTTAAAGCCTCAAGATGAACTGCTTAGGCCTTGACTGTGCAGGATAGGAGTGATATCAGAATGCATGGTGTGATTTACAGATACTGATTGTCAGGAGGGAGAGGAAACCATGGGGAATAATCAGATATTGTGGGCAGCAATACTGTTCTGTAGTGTTGGGTACATTGCAGTTCAATTCATTCAACCACACAACCATGTAATATGCATCTTTGTGCATGAAACTCACTATTACACTCTACCTCCTAATTTTTACCATTTTAGCACTAATTTTACAACATATACTTTGCTTTAAAGAACATTCCTGGATTCACATGAATCTATGATAACTGAAAATGTCATTGAAGTGTAGGGGGGAGATGGATGAAAGTTTTAACCCTGGAGAGTATGAAGAAGGTGCAGCCTAAAAGTCTCAAAACCAGAGACAAGTTTAAAGTATTTGTAGCTATTAACAATAATTATAGCTAAAACAATAGAGAAGCTGAGTTTTTAAATATTTTTGATATTGGTAAAACTTGATGTTTAATAACAGGTCACCTGTCCTCTTGATTAGATAACAGCAAGAAACAAGAAGAAAGGTGTATATTCTAAAATTAATAGGGAGAGGAATTTGAGAATGTTCCATATGAGAAGGGGTTTCAACTTTTATGTGACTCATTCTGAGATTTGTAAATTTGTACAGTATACAGTAATGTTTGGTTCTATATGTTTGTTTATATATGAACCAATTCTAGAAACATTTTAGGCATTTTCAGGGGTGGAGATTTGGAATACCTCATTATGAAACAATTTTCTCTTCACTGCCAGTCACATGCCCTCTCTGCCTCTATTATTCCACTATGGCATTTGTTGTCTCCTTCTAAATCACTTAAGGAACCTCAACTATCTGAAAAGTAACCGTACCAAAAAAAGTGGATGTTTTTTTCCCAGACTTCAGTTCCTGCGAACTGAAGTGTGGGGGTAGAGGAAGAGCAGGACGGTTCCCCTTGGTAGCAGGTAGTCCTTTGATTTCAGGGCTGTCCTGTGAAACAACAGCCTGAGAGCTGGCCAGCACTGTGTGCCTCTAATCCCCCCTGGGAATGCAATGTGAAATAAAACAATACCTATGGCAGATAACAAATAAATATGCATTTTACATAAATTTAGGGGAAAATACCTCTATATAATTACTTGAAGTAATTAGGAAAGCTGCTTTAGTGTAAGAACTATGGAGGCTTCTTCTTAGCAGGACCAGCATTGCCTGGCTGGGTTTAGCAGAGCACTGGGGATGTCAGCCATGGACAAAATTGTTGTTAGCATTAGGAAACTGCCTGGTGTGGACGGGCTTAATGCACTGTGGATACGGTGTGGATGCAAATGTAATGGGCTTGAAAAGAGAGAAATTGAGCCTGAAACCTGTAGGGCATGTCCTTGGCCCAAACTAACCCACACCACTTCTAATCAGTCAGTCTACCCAAGTGGAAGGTATTAAACCCGTAGCTGATTAGAATTGGGACCCAGTTACTTAAAAGGGAGCTTTGACTGGGCAGGTGACCACAACGTCTTTTTGAGGGTTTTTTTTTTATATTTGTATTTTTTTCGAGGAGCAGAGTAGCTATCCATTTAAATTCACATGAAATACAAACCCACAGTGTTAAAATGGCATTTAGAAATAGCATAACCATACAGAGACAATATTAGAAGAATGCAATTTGAGAAGGTGTCCTTCCTCACGCAGTAATGGGATTGCCACTGTTGCTCAGCACATCACAAGAAAGTTTTATCTTAAAAGAGCAAAATAATGTCATTAACAGAAAATTAAACTTAAAGTCACCATGAACTATGGACTTAAAAGACCCTCAAGAAATGAAAACCAATTGTCTGTTGGAAAACCAGGAGGTCAAGTAGTCATTGACCAACCAAAAGCTGCACCGATTGCTGAAACGTACAGTACTTTCAAATCCAATTAACTGTTTCAAGCAGACAGTCCTCATTTTCTCTTTCATCAGGAAGGGAAATTTGCAATCATATATTCCAATGAAAGTTACGTTGTTTTGATCTGATAATTGTCAGATGTATTTATCTTAATTTGTAAGTTTCTAATGCTAAAGCTCCAAGCTGTTCAGATATAACAGAAGTACTGGGAAATGAGGTACAAAATGCTGGAATTCAAATTAACCAATAAATATATTTTAATATATATCAGCAGGACTCTAGAGGATTCCATTAATGTTGAAAAATAGAAAGGATTTAGGTTAATTTGGTAAGAAGGCAGGTCAGAACGTTTACAACAGTGGCATAGAATTGTATAGAGATGCAAAATTTTTCAAGAGAGCAGAATTTTTTCAAAAACGCTGACTCTAGCTGTCACAGCCCTGCCTTGGTTAAATCCAGTGGAGAGATATGAGGACTTTCTAATTTGCTTTCCCTCTATTTTAATAATAGCTGTGCATAAGTAATTTATGAAAGGCCAACCAGGCAGTGGGCAACAGAAAATTAAACTCATTTTATCTGAAAGCAGGTGGATTTCTATATATCATTAGCATGCATAGAATTCTCACAATGTTATTTCTCATACTGATGGAATGTAACCAAATAATATATGAGTTTTTTGCTTATGCACGAGTGAAATTTTTAGATAAAAGTGCCAGCCCCAATGGCAATTTTCTGCAAAACGAAAACTAATTCTGCGAAGCTTCTTATTACTGGGAAGACTCATTTGGCTTGCATTAGAGACTGACATAAGTGACTTTAGGATTTTACTAACAGATTAGATGAGATGTGCTATATGCAGTAATATCATTAGAGAATGTAGCAGCAGAAGCAGAAGGGTTTGTGGCACTTAAGGACATGGGCACAAGTAAATTGTTTTCATTTATGACCAGCTTTTAAATGATTTTTTTTTCTCCTGTTGAGGATGTGGTTTAGTTTTAGTTTTCTCTCACCCATCCCTAAGACTGAAAAAAATGCTTCTTACCTGAATTATTCCTCATATTATTTCATACCCTGGTGCTAAATCTATTGTATATGCCTCTCTTATCACCTACATCACCTTGAGAGGGGCTAGATTTTTATGAAGAAAACAATACTAAAACCAAATAAATGTAATATCAGTGTTATCTAAATAAGGAGAGAGAGGCAAACCACATATTCTCTACTTGCTGTATTTTCACTGTTCATTAATAGAAATATATTTGGAATCTATCCACAAATTGTTCAAAGTATTTAAAACCAGCAACAAATATGCTGCCATCATTTGAATTAACCAGATGCAGCTTTCCTTTCCTTACCTCATGAAAGTCTCTTAAGAGTTTTTTATGTAATTATGACACCCAAAGGTACCTCTTGCATAAGACTTTTTTCACTCTTACGTCTCATTTAACGAGAAATGGCACTTGCCAAGTGGTATTTTTCTCTGAGGCAAGAAAGAGTAAAAGACTGTGCTAAATCCATGTCCCATATAATATTATATCATGTTTTATAATGAGGATGAAGGAACAGGTAAT
Source organism: Pachyramphus minor (assembly GCA_013397135.1). NCBI lineage: Eukaryota > Metazoa > Chordata > Aves > Passeriformes > Tyrannidae > Pachyramphus > Pachyramphus minor. The sequence continues at coordinate 939,064 of VYXB01000114.1, read as the reverse complement.
TGGTCTCAAAGTGAAACTTATCATTTTATTTTCTGCCTTTAATTCAAGAAGCAATAGTAACAGCTACCAGGAGTTAACAGTAACTACTCCTGTAAAGGGTTGTATTGGTTTGTGCTGCCAACTTTGTAGTTCACAATGTATTTTGTTCACATTTGAATTTCAAAAAAGAGGGAAGATATGACTGTGTTGTTGGAACCAATAACACTGACCCAAGTCATATGACAGAGATAGTCCTTTGTAACCCTGACCCGTGTGAGGTGACTGTGTCCAGCTGTTCTTCAGCTGCTTATTCAGTTTCTTATATCAGCGCTCATGTATGTCACACTTACGTAACTTTCTTATATTACATGACTTTTTTATTGGTTTACTCTGATAGCAAAGTTTATATTGTCCTCCACAGTCAGTACTTTTGCAGAGCTATCTTGACTACTCAAGGCCCTAAGAAATAGCAAAATAAAATCCTCAGGCGAACTGCATGGGTATAAATGTAGAATGACTGTGTTGACCTCAGTGCAGCTAACCCGGGTATAAAGTGCTCTGCTAAAAAAGCACAGTTTGACTCAATGTAACCAATGCTGAAAACAGACAACATTAAAAAGAACTGTAAGTCCTCTTCCCAGGGGAAAATGCTGGTGTTGGCCATACTGGTGCAAAATAGTTCTGCTGAAATCAATAGATTTCCTTCAGACATTGCTCAGCACAAACAGGGATGGATTTTGGCTCTGCCGTGACATGGACTCAGCGAGGGTGTTAAATCATACAGATGACAATTCTAATGGTGACATTCAAACGGACAGATTGCAAGGCTCTTTACACACTCTGGTTCATAAAGTCCCTCCCTGTTGCACTTGTCACTGTTAGCAAATGAGTAAAAGAGGGAAAATAATTAGCTGAAGAAATATTAAAAAAATCTGAAACTTCTGTACTGAGGTGCACAGACATTTTGGCAGCAGCTGCTGAGATCTGGCTCCAGCTTTCATGGGAGAGCTGAAATACAAGGACAGGTCTCTGTCCTCATTCCAGATCAGTCCTACTCCATTCTGTGCCATTTTGTACCTATCTCAGCTCTGCAAATGAGCTGAGCAGTGCTAATTTTTTTATGTGGTGCTAATACCTAGCACAGAAACATAGGGCAAGACTATCTGGAACATATTGAACCACTAAATCTGTTTCTTGCAGGAAGTTCAAGACTTGTCACATAATTCTGATAATAAATACCTGAAATTCCATCTTAAAGCAAGTGAGGTTCTCTGCTCCCACATTCTCTACTGGAAGGCTGTTCCAAGACATTCTTCCATGAAAAATTCTCATGACAAACCAAATATAACAGCAAGTTTGTTCCAGTGCTGTCTTCTATAGGTTAATTAGCTGATCTTCCTTTGTTGTCTTTGTTCGAAGTCCGGCATTATTTATAGAAGACCAGCACACTAGACCTGTAACTGTTCTGCTATTCCATAGATTGCCCAGATACTTCCTGAGTCTTCTGGCATTATCCAATTGTACATTCAAAAAAGTAACTCTTAGAAAAACCAGTTCAGCTCTTTCAGTGCTAGGAAATGTTTTTTCCTATGCAATATTCCCATTTTATAAAACCCTTCAAATACCGAAAGTGGGACCTACAAGAGAACTGGAGAGGGACTTCGGTAAGGGCATGGAGTGATAGGACAAGGGGGAATGGCTTTAAACTCACAGAGGGCAGGTTTAGATTGGATATTAGGAAGAAATTCTTCCCTGTGAGGTCAATGAGGCCCTGGAACAGGTTGTCCAGGGAAGTTGTGGCTGCCCCATCCCTGAAATGTTCAAGGCAAGAATGGATGGGCCTGTGAGCAGCCTGGCCTGGTGGCAGGTGTCCCTGGCCATGGAAGGGGGCTGGAACTAGATGATCTTTAAGGTCCCTTCCAACCAAAACCATTCTGTGATTTACCTTTGACACCTAACAGCCATGTAAAGTGAGAGCTCCAGCACTTATGGCCTCAGCCATAAGACTTCTGCAGGGTAGTACAAAGTGTTTCAATTGATTGTATCAGTGATCAGAGCATAGACAAAAGACAGAAGTGAGAACAGAAGAAGTAGATAATATGGTGGAAGAACATCAGAATAATTTTTTGCTGCAAATGGACTAAGAGAAGGTGTGCATTTTTCTCAGTTTGCACCTTCTTTTTTGTCGTCATATTTTATTCCCTACTCAGAACATTAAAGTTCAAAACAGGCACATGGATATGTCTTTATTTAAATATACAACATTTGAGGGCATTCAACCATGTGCTTTTTATTTGCAGCCAGCAATCAAAAAGTATTTTCACTGTATTAGTAAAAACTGAAAAATAAATACTATATCTTTAATCTTAAGCGTTTTAAAAATGGAAGGAGATGCTTACCAGTAAGTGTCAGTAAGTCTAACTCTAAGTTGCTTGTGTTGACATACTGCTGAAGGCTAAAAACAGCTTATACAGATTTTATTTGTTTATAGGGCAAATTATAAAATGTTCCACTGAAATAAGTAATGACAATTTTTGTCTGCATAAATGTGCATGTAAATGTAATGATGTTTGTTGTCATTTCAACATGACTACCATTATTGAAATAGAAGAGCCAGTACTAATTCTTGCTGTCATATTTCTTAAAAACTGAAAATAAGGCATTTAAAGAAGCGTCAAGGTTTTCAGTGCAGATCATTCATCTCCTGCATGCTCTTAGAATAACACCCTCAGCAAAACAGACAGACAAAAGCTAACTAGAGTTCTGCTTTCTAATCTTTTTAAGAAACACACATTTGAAGATATTTTCCAACTTCAGAGTGTTCTGAAACTCAGTGAGGCCTTAATGAATAAGATGTGAAGTTTTATCTTTGTCTTAAAGGTTGTGTAACCTGGGGACGGGGTAAAAACCTGCCAAAGTCTGCCTTTGCCTTTGTTTTCATCAGCCAAAGGAAATCTTGTTCTTTTTTCAGCTGAATCTTAGATGTGCTGTGGTGAGCTCTCATGGTGCCCACTCTCCAGTGAGACTATCCACAAGAGACTAGCTGGTAACAACATGCAGGCCAAAAAACCCTCAGCACTGAGCTTCTGTGTGTTTTGAACACAGCAGTGTTTTTTCAAACCCCTTGGGAGTGTGAGCTCCTCCCCTCCCCTTCTCTCACGGTACTTGCCCTGGGCCCCCAGTCAGCAACACTCCCTGCCTGCCATGCCTTCCACCTGCTTCCATGATCCACAGAAATGTGGTACTGCTGGCTTAAGAAAAACCCAACTGGTATTAGTTAAAACTTTTCATTTTTTAATTTTTTCATGATTTCTACAGCTGTCATCAGCCACCCAACCCAAGCTGGTAAGATCCCGCACTGGCCACTACCTAGAGATGCCATCCACCTTGTGGGGATGTCTCACTGTGGTCTTTGTGGTTTCCACCTTGGCTTTAGCAGTTGGCTGTAGCATGATCAGGAATGGAACTGAAAAGTATAATTTCTAGATCAAATAACTATTTTAAGTAGGTTTGATGGCTGAATATATTTAAGAACTGAGAAGTCTTGAATTCTAATCTTGCCTCTTCTGCCAAAGCGACACATGACCCCAGGCAGGGTGGGCAGGGAGGGTGGTGCCATTGTTTTTTGAATGAATATCTTGATCTTTTGTGCCTAAGTAGCCATGCCTTTAAAAGGCCTGAGCATTCACACAGCTTGAAAATAATTTCAGCTAAAAACTGCAAACATGCAAAGTCTTTGAAACAAAATGCCTCACATGTTCCAGAAAGCAAAATCTGACTTTGAAGCATTTTCTTTTCTCCCTGCCTTGGTTTCCCCCAGATACTAGCAGAGTGAGAGAGAACCTGTGACGTGAAGTTAAGAGGGATATTAATTTCTTAGTATCTGTGAGAGACTTAAAATATATGAATGATACTAAATATTACCATGTGCTTTTCCATTGGGAGGGCTCACAAAGTGTTGGGCAGTGGGACAGGCAGCAGTCCCTCACTATGACATCACTGCAATGGTTGTTTTCTGTGAGGTCGGGGCTGCTTCCATCCAGTGCCTTTCCAGAGCAGCAGAGCAGGGTCAGGGACAAAAGGCTGCTTTCCTCATGGAGTAGAAAGGTGCAAGATGAAGGGTTGAAAGCATAGGTTCAGTTAGATCCAGGGGCTCTGTGCTGGATTCTGCCTGTGTTAATCCAACAGACCTTCTACTAACTATAAAGCAATAGAGATATAACTATAAAACCAAAGAGATAGGCAGACACGAAACCAGCAAGCCACACGGAATTACGAGACTATTTCAGGGAAATAACTGATACAGGTCCCAGACATAGCTCTGATCGAAAAACTCAGGAAAAATATTAGAGAAGTTTTCTTCCTCCTTTCTAAATTGACTCCCCAGACACTGCTGTAATTATTCATGCTGGTGCGGCGCTGTTTTGCTGGGCGGTCTCTGAGAAGGCAGCACCACGGTGTGCTCACCGATTGTTACTGTCATCAGAAACTTCCCACCATCTTTCGTCTTATGTAAATTTAATTCCAAACACACCACTTCATGCTTTATTATCTCACAACAGCAATTCCATTTGGCCCTTTGATTCATCTGTGGAGAATGCATTATGAAGCAAAGCATAAATATCATAAAATGGTTAGTTCATGGGGCTTCTAATTTCAGGAACATCACAAAATGCTAATTCGTAGTCTTCATACTAGCACAAAAAAATGTATTTCAGTGGATGTCGTGAGGGTAAATCTCTGCTTTCGTCCTTCACTTGGAAAAATGCTGCAGCTTAAAGAAACTTAAAAGCTCTAACAAAACTTAGAGCAAACCAACTTGCTGGAGTATTCATCTATGCTTTGGTGTATTCTGAGTAAAAAAATATAAAAATTAAAGAGCCTTCAAAATAATCTAGAGGGGAACTAAAGTAATGAAAGAATAGGTTGCACTTTCTTCTCGTTTACCTGCTACACGTTATGGGGTGCAGTTGTTTTCCCATTGATGTAGTTCATCTTAAACAGTGGTGAAACTGCCCCTTCCAGGTCATTTGCTAATTGTAATGGTACTGAACCACAGCAAAATCAGCTTGATTATGCCATGTGTTGCTCTAGAAAAGGAAAAGCCATTCCCTTTGAGCAGAATCCATAGGTCTCTGTGTGCATTTCCAACTGAGATTGTACAGCAAAGGAAGGACATCTGGTCTGGGAGAAAAGAATATATTGAGTAAAAAAATATAAAATACACTGCTTACAAATGCTACTTGTATAAGGATGGAGAAGACACTCAGTGCTTTTTCACTTTAGGACGTGTGTGTGAAAACACCATCCCTATTGATTTGTTGCCGTGTTCAAGTACAATTCGTTTTGAACATTTGTGGACTGGGCAGGCACACAGATTTATTTTGGCTTATATGTAACACCACAAGTAGCAGAAAAAGTTTAGACAAAACTTCCCAACTGCTAAAGGCAAGTGTGGGGTGTGCCTGTGTGAGAGAACAAGAGGACTGAGGCGGCTGAAGAGCTGGCTAGGCTGGGTCTAGGCAGCCCTGCCCTGCCCAGCTGATCAATAGGTCTTACTGCCTTGTTAGAATTCATGAAGCAACCTTTGCAGAAGATAATTCCCTTTTCAGCAGTTACCAACCCAGAATGCTGAATGCTGCATTTCAATTTTCAGAACTATTTGCATTTAATTCCTTTCCCCCCCCCATATTTTAACCAGTATGTTGTATTATTTAGTGTTCTTTGTGTCTTTCCAGCAACAACTGAAGGTAACTTCTGAGGTGATGAAAGGCCCTGTCCCTATGGTAGAGCTCAGTGCAAGCTGAGTGAGAGTGCTTACTTAAAGAAAGATTGAGTCACTGAGACTGCTGCTGCTGCCCTGAAAGAGCAACTTTTGTTTCTTCTGAAACAAAAGTTAGTCACCTGCCTTGTGACCATGGGGCTTGCATTTTGGTTCTGTTGGCCATTTTTCTCTGTAGATGGTTGGCAATTTGGGGCCTAAAGATGGTGCACAAACAGCTAAGGACTTGTTAGCTTCTGCTTTTCTTGTCCATTAATTATAAAGCTTTTCTAAAATCAGAATTGAATCATTTTGCTACACAATAAAATTGGGCAGGTATTTTTGTGTCATCTTCCGTGTCTGGTAATTAGCACAGCAAGTTCAGCCTGTGGATGTGTGTATGGATGTGGTCTTTTCAGAAAAAGAAAAAAAGCAGGTTCACCTCTTAGTTCACATTTCTGGAAGTCTAAATCGGAGGTAATCTGCTCTTAACCATAATTTTCAGCATTGAAATCAGCATTGTTTTCTAGCCCCGTGCTCAGAATTACTTGAAAATTCATGGAGCTGGATTATTGACTGGTGTAAATTCAGCCTACTTTTGGTGGGGTGCACTGAGATATATTGGTCTATTTTAGTGAGGATATAGTTCATTGTCTCCCAAGACCATTTATTTAGCAGGGCCATTGTATTCCTCAGTAGGAATTCTGATAAAAGCTCCTGCTCTCCTGCAGCAAGTTGTAATTATATATGTATGTAGGAAAACACTAGCTACTCCTTTTTTTTTTTTTACATTGCTAGCAATTGGAATAGGGAAGATGTGGGGTCTCTCTGCTACAGGCAGTGCTATTTTTTTTTAAATTTTGGATCATGCTTGCTTAGGATCAGAACATTTCTTTGTGTAATGTGGCAACCCTGATTTTTATACTGGCTATCAAAACTGTTGAGTTTGTGATTTTATTCTCTGCAAATCATCATCATTATTTACTCTTAGATGAATAATTTAGATATGTTACTTTTACGAAGAGTGGAAGGAAAATTGAGTCTGTATCTCCAACACCAGCAGAGAGTTTGTAAATTGTATTAGGATGGAGTTTCTGAAATCCGGTCAGTGCTGTAGATTATTTTATATGTGAATGGAAAGAGGTAAAGTATATTTATTGCAAGGTGCATTTAAATTTTCAAACCTGTAAGTAAACTTTAACTTCTTAATATTAATAACATTGCATTGGTAGGAAAACAAACTTGCTCACCTTATGTTTTTATATTTTCTTTAATTTTGGATGTTACAAACAACATAGGCATGGAAAACCGTAATAGCCCATGATTTCTAATATTGGGTAAAGCACAAATATAAAATATACTTGAAGCTCAGCTCTAAGTAGATTATAAACATTTAATATAGAATGTTATCATAATATTCAGAGCACCAAATTGCAGACTTCTGTCACCCACTTTCAGGCATGCTTCTGAAGATCATAGTTAATTCTGCTGATTTATGGTAATGCTGTAGCACTATCATATGCAGCATCAGAAACCACTAACAAGCTTAGTATAAGCTTGGACTGAAATGGTTTGAGGTTTAAATTTCTGTAACGATTATAAACTAGAGGGAGTGAAATCCCACTTCAGCAAAAAAATAAAAGTGTCTTGTTACAATTCAATATTGCATCCTCTCTCTCTCCCCCTATTATTCCAACCCCCCTTACTTTCTCTTCTCTCTTTAGCTTCTCTGAGGAGCCATATTTGAGAAAAGTAATTTTAAATTGTGACTGGCATTTTTAAATTTAAAAATAATCCTTTTTGTATGGTAATGCGCTTTATAATTAGGAGACACAATGCTAGCATTTATTGGAAGTAGAAAAAAAGCTAGGCTGAAAAGTATTAAAATCAACTAGATTTTTTTTGCCTATTTCATTTGAAATGATAGCTATTTATAAAACAAATCTAATGACTTTGCCAACACTTTCCATAAACATTTTAATAACATATGCCATATTTGACTGTCTCAGGGATGCTATGGGGTGCAATTACCATAAAATCTGCTTCAAAACTCACTCTGAACATAGGGTTAATAGGAAGGTGTGCAAAGAGAAAACATTATGAACCAGAACTCTGAAGGATGTAAATCACAGTGCTGTTGCTCTGAAATCAGATCCAAGGAACCACAGTGACTTAGAGCTGTTGAGAATCCACCTTTGCTTGTTCTCTGTGCACACTGGGCTCCTCTCTCCTGTGCTCAGGAGCCAGTCCTGGCAAATGGCTGACACTCAACTACAAACACAGAACTTCAGGAACCGTGGTTCAGGCAGCACACTGTCATTTTCAAATTCTAGATTCCCCTCTCCCATGAGCCAAAATTGCTTTTTCTCTCTCCAGCCGGGCTTGAGTTATCTCAGTTTGGGCAGGTTAAAAAATTACAAACCTCCACTGTCTTCCCTCCCCACCACCCCCCCCAGGGCCATCATTCATCAAAATAAAGCAAAAAATGCTGCAGGAAAAACAGCTACATCTTTCCTTTTCTTTTTGTGAAATCAATCTGTGAAATCAGTTCAATGTATTGAACTGATTGTTCTACCTTGGTGCAACCCCTTTGATTTTGTAGAGTTCTGTTACTTGTTTCCCATTTATTAGAAGACAAATCATGATGAAGCATCAATGATTATTATACTGGGTCAAATTCAGGTATAGCTCTTGACTTCTATGGGCCTATGAAGTTTTTTAAGGCAAGGAAATAATCATTATCGAGTCTTTGTTATTTTGCTGAGCCACATCTTGTTTACAATAATCCTAATTGTACTTCTGTGTTGCCTTTTTCATCCCAAATTATTAAAAATAGGTATCATGACTTGAACAAAAATCCTAATCATTTTCACTAGCACTTTTCCAAGTAAATTCCATAGAATTTTTCATCTGAATCCAACAGTATAAGGACATGGTACAGTAGTTGACTGTATGGCAAGGAGTTTTACCTTCTTCATAGAGAAATTGGTGCAGTCACCAAACATGTCATATGATTAGAGCCCACAAGAATCATGGGGTGACATGGAATCTGCTGCCTTTCAGCTGAAAAGCAGAGAAGGGGAATCGGCTCTTCGGGGATCTGAACCTGTGTTTCCAAGTTGTTCAGCTGCTTTGTGTCTGCTGCCAAGGCTACTGATGAGGCCAGTGGTCAAAGATTTTACTCTAAAAATGGATCTAACCGGTTCTGTTCCTTTTCCTTCATCAGCCTAGCAGAGCTGTGAAAAGGAAGCCACCAGGTTCTGTAAGATTTGGGAGTGCTCATCATCCGGTGTTGAAATACCGACTCCACATGCTACAGCTTTCTTTTCAGGATGTCACTCTCCCGCCTCCACACTCACCACCAAACAAACATAGAAATCTACTACTGTTCTCCCCATGCACTCCATTTTCTTCCAATCTGAGAGCCATTTGTGTGTATAATTGAAAATTAGCAGTGCAGCTGTTTGAAGAGAGTAATTTATCACAGCACATTGTTCGCTCCTGACACTTTAGACCTGGCTCTAACAAGGCAGTGGTTGCTGGGGGTTGAGCTGCAGAAAGTGATTCGGCTGTAATGCCGCGTTTCCCCTGCTTTGTTGCTAATTGTAGCCTCTTTTTCTCCATTGAATTGGGAGTTGAGTAAAAGAGCTTGTTTGCTCTGTGCGACGAGGCTGCCAGGGCCGCTTGGGCTATTATCACAAGATACTCTTGATCTTTTGAAAAGCAGGAAATAGAATTTTTCTCCAACAGGGAAAGTAATTTGCGATGCGTCCATTAGTTCTTCATTAAAGCAAGATTAAATTGCACGGCAAATCACATCTGTGTTTGGATGATTAAAGGGTGGCATTTTAGAGGCCAAAACTAATTACTAGCCAAAATGAATGGGAGTGAAAAAACAGTCATGTTTTTACATTAGATAGTGTGGCTTGTAATTAGATTCAAGCTAATTCCACTATTTCTTCTCATTTAATGAGATGAGCCTGTCCTCATCTTTTTCTAGGCCATGCTAACAGCCCCAAATGTATAATTTTGATAATACTGAGAGTTTACTTTATTGAAATTTCTTAGCTACCTGCCACAAGTGACTGTTCTGTCTAGTGGTGCTTCATTATACATCAACACAAGCTACTGTGCATGGCCCAAGCAACATCTCAAGCAGTCTCTGTACATTTATATGCATGTATATTTACACAGCTATGAATTTGTGACTGTATATGCACACATATATAAATAAAATGCCCATGATATGTGTCTGTGTTTTTGTTACATGAATACAGAAATGTTTGAAAGAGTATTGAAGGAAAGGAAGGTAGGTCTGGAAAGTATAAATCTCCACGTAGAACTCCTTTAATTCTGGAGGTTTGTGGAGGTAGTTTTTCTTCTGACATGAGAAGACAGAGGTAAATAGGGGCATCAAGTGGTGAGTGATTGAAATAACACAGTTATTTCCTATATTTTAAAAAAAATGAGGGTTTGCTAGTTGTTTTGAAAGCAATATCTCTCAGCAGATGCTTGGAATTAGCAACTAATTCTAAATGGCTTAGTAATAAATTGACTTTAGATTATATTGTATTCCTAAGATCAGCAGTTCTTGTTTCTCATGAGGAGATGGTACCAATGAATTGTGGTGCTATTTCTCCTCTTCTTGGGTGCCTATATTGAGAAGAAAGGAGATTAATGGGCCACAGATTGGATGAATATGAGGCCCAGAGTACAGGTGTTGTCTCTTGGTTCTTCTCCTTGGGGATTCTGTGGAAAACAATAGTTTGGAGATATGTTACCTGTTCCATAAAATTTCGTTGCAGTTACTCCCTGAGACAGACACAGACAAGGCCAAGTGTCTGTTCATGGGCCTCCAAGGAAATGTATCACTGAGGGTGCAGAATGGTAGCTGGAGAGGGCAGAGGGGAAGGAGAAGTGCAGAGACTATTATTTGATGTATTTCTTTTATCTTCCAGTTCCCCAACTGTTTTTTAGAGATCACCAATGCCATTCTAAATGGAATTTGCCCTTGTCTGTGTTTGCCCTATTCTTAATATTCCCTGAACCTTTGCTGCTGGCCACAGTCAGGAGACAGAACTACAGGAGAGACCTTTGATTCAGACCAGGATAGCAATTCTTACATTCTCAGCCCTTTCTGGTGGACTAGTCACTACAGGATGCTCTAAATATATCATCATGGAGACATTGTGAAAAGACTATAAACTAATTTATAATGTAGAGCTGTACTTTGATAAAATACTCATTTGAGCAACATCTGCACTACCTGCAAAATTCTCTTCATCCTCAGTAATTTATTAGGGCGTTTTTTCCTAACTTTTCTTTCAATGCCTTATTTTGTCCTATGAAACGTAGGAGAGTCAGTTGTGATCCATTTGTTTGCTGCATTATTTTTACTAGATCATTTACTAAATCATTGATTTATATTCACTACATCAGACTTTCACTGAAGACCATATTTAAAAATAAGAGCCATGAAACTGCCTCTTGGCAGAATACCATAGGGGCCATCAAGCTCACTTCTGATTAATTTTTAGAGGGGTTTCTTCTAGGGAAGCAACAATGTATTCCATGAATGCCAGTTTAATTTCAATTTATTATGGACATTCTGCAAACAAAATTGTGAAAATAATACAGAAGTTCTAGCAAAGGAGAAGGTGACCTTCTAGACTGTGAAACTGAAAACAGAATTATGAAGAAGAGAAATCCCCCTTGACCATGGAGTCCTTTCCTACTTCTCACAAACTTTCCAACAACTGAGCCACAGGGCTTCATTGGGATTTGCCCCATGACAATTCTTTTCAAAAATTAGTTGTAGCTGCTTCTTTGAGCTTCTTTGCTTTTTAGCTGGAGAATTTCCAACATGAATTTTGGTGGGGTTTGTTTATTTGTTTGTTTGTGAGGGAGTTGTTTGGTTTGTGTTGTTTTTCTGTTATTATTTTTTTTAATATCTGTCCAGAATGTGATTTTAGTGACTCAGGTTTTTACTATGTATTATTTCAGATTGGTTTTTGATCAATTAATGTGAAACTCACACCTTAATTTTAAAGATTATTTAATTGCAATGTAATAATAAGGAGTTGCACTTGGGGCAATTTTAAACAATATTTTAAAGTTGTAGTACTGTTTAATTACATGTATAACATAATTCTGATGCTACATTACATCTTATCAAACTCAAGTCATCTTTATACTGCAATCCACATATTATATTAATAAAATAGTGTCAAAGTTTCAAATTTTGAGTGTTTCATCTAAACTACCTTTCTCTATTCTTTATCAGTTTCAGGGACCCATGCCACTGCACCTGCATTTGAATTCTCCTAATTATAGGGAACCTTACTTGCTAAAACAATGAGAAATTTGTCCATTTATCGTTGCTTGTACCCAGGAGAACTATGACTGACACTCCTGCAGGTATTCTGACAAGCTAAAAGGCTTCTTACAGCTAATGGGAGTGACTAAGATTCATCTGAAGATAGCAGGGTCCTATTTTGTTCTAAAGACAATTTATATTTTCTAAACTGGGGATTGCAGATTTCAAGACTTTTTTGAGCACTCTGCTGACCTTGAAAGTTTCTTGCAATAATGGAACCAAAGTCTACAATAGCAAGCCTTAAATACTGCTTCAAAACTACTCATATATCCTGTACTTTTGGCTTCCTAACATATTTCTTTCAAATATGCAGCTTTGTGGTTTAACCCCAGCTGGCAACTCAGCCCCACAGAGCCCCTCCCTGACTCCCCACGGTGGGATGAGGGAGCGAGTAGGAAGGGTAAAAGTGGGAAAACACATGGATTGAGATAAAAGCAGTTGAAAAGGTGGAGCAAAAGCTGCATTCAAGCAAAGCAAAACAAAGAGTTCATTCTCCATATCCCATGGTCAGGCAGGTGTTCGACCATCCTCAGGAGAGCAGGGCTCCATCACTCCTGACAGTGACCAGGGGGACAAACACCATCACCCCGAATGTCCCCCCTTCCTTCTTCTTCCCCCAGCTTTACGTGCTAAGCATGACACCATATGGCATGGAATACCTCTTGGCTCAGTTGGGATTAGCTATTCCAGCTGTTCCACTCCCAAATCCTTGTGTACCCCCAGCCTTCTTGCTGATGGGATGAGGAGCAGGAGAAGACTCAGTTCTGGGTAAGCACTGCCCAGCGATAACTAAAACACCCCTCTTTCCAGCACAAACCCAAAACACAGCCCCATGCTAGTTACTAAGAAGAAAATTAACTCTATCCATTCCAAAACCAGCATGGCAACGATGGGTCATGTAATTTTTTAAGCATTTGTACTTAAAAATGAAAGATGTGCAGATTCTGGAGACGGTAGTTTTGGCTGAAGCAGTTTTTCACTGAATATCACCCTCACTAGCAACTGGTTTACATTTTGTTTGATATTTCCAGACTGCTATCAATGTGGGAGCCTTCCAGAAAAGAAATATTCCAACTTTCTTTTTTCTGGTTGATTAGTAAGCATTAAGTTTTGCTTATCAATCATCCAACTCTATATATGCAAATAATTGTCCAAGTAACTTCATTACTTCCCGAGGTTCAAAGGCTCAAGAGAGGATAAAATACAGGTCATAAAGTTTTTATCCCTAAACAGAGGATCCCTAAAAAGTTACAAGTAGTTCTGAGACCTAAAGTAATAGTAAAAGGCCAGATTACCTTCCTTCTCCATGTATATAAAGGTTAATCATTTAAAGTCCCAAGTTGTTTCTGATTGTTTCCCAGAGAAAGAATCATAACTGTTAAGAGCGTAACAATACTATATATCACTATATAAATATATATACAAATTTTTAATTTTTTTCTTTAATATAATTAAATTATTGCATTTGAGGACCTTGTAGTCTAAGAGAAATACCAAGGACTTGACAAAAAATCCAGCAGACAAAGAATGGGATAAATACATGGAAGACTAGTAGATCACTAGATTTGTTCAAAAGAGTATCAATTCACACAGCTGCCACATTTCTGATGGGAGGAAATAACCAACAAAGCAATAGGTAACAGTGACTTCTAAATCTTCTTATACGATTGTGTCTGTAGGATGGCTGGAAAGTTTGGTCACAGCTCAAGAAATACTGGGGGGGAAAAGTGAGTTTTGAAGAGGAATTTGTAAGAAAAGAGGACAGTTTTATGACCTGCAGCAGAGGGAAAGGCTCTCTGGGCAAAGATAATGTGAGAGGTAGGAGGACAGCAGCTTTAGCAAGATACAGACAAGATTTAGCTGGAAACAAAAAGGGGGAGGAAGAATTATGTGACTAACCAGCCAGTGCTTTCTTTCACTGCTATCGTATGGGAAATCTCAGGAATAAAATTTTATTTGAGACAGAATAATTTATCTAAGACATGATCTTGGCATTTGATGGAGACACTATAATTAAAAAAACTTGATCAGATCTTCCAGTAACAAACCCTGTACTATGACAAGTAATATTCAGGTCACACTTCTCCTTTGAAGTTTTAATGGCCACTACAATTTTATGTTAGTCACTCACTTATGTTTGAAGTAGGCGTGCAAAGCCTTGGCTGTCTCCATTTGTCTATAACTACTTTAGAAGCTTCTGAAGGCACTGAACTCATAAAACTGCAGGCTTCAAAGAGCTTATTCAAAGATTCCATTCTGCTGCTGCCATTTATCAAAGGGACACTTTTAAAATATATATCTCTTTATAATAAAATGTTTTTTAGAATATAAACCTGGCGGTGGGGATGATTAAAACAAAATCTCCATTGGCTTCAATGGCAGCAGAACTGAGTTCCATAGCTTTAAATATCATATTTATATTTCTACAAATAATGTTATAGTCAAGTAAATTGATAATATAATAAAACAGAATTCAGTTCTGTTTCTTTTTTTCCCCCATATTAATTTTTTTGAACTTTACTCTGAATTTAACCTTGAACTTTAAATCAGATTTTAAATTTAACTCTGTAATACAGAAAAGGATTGTCTCTCCTAAAGAAAATAGAAGCTCCCTAAGTAGAATTAACTCTATTGGGCAGCTGCAAAGCTGAAGGGTCAGTAGAATACTAATGCTAGATCATAATTTATTAAAAAATAGGACAAGAATCCTGCAATTTATCAATCCTCCAAAGATCTTTCTGAGACCTAGTACATGATTCTAGATAGATCAGATGGCATGGAGTTATTTTATATCCCATTTAAACCAGAATAACAATACCTACCTACATGGCACTCAGAGTGGCATAGTCTCTCGTCCAATCCAAATCCTCAAAAAACAGCAGGAGACTTTCCCTGGACTTTATTAGACCAGCCCTTTAACTCATCACCTTAACTTCTGTAAAGAATTGTGACCTGTGGGGAAAGGGGGAGTGGATGTCTACAAAATGGGTATGATATCGACCAGCACGGACTCCAGAAATGCATCTTTAGGGTTATAAAGTGCTCCTGCTCCTGCCTTAATCCGACCGCTTGGTCCCTTGTTTTGCTTGCTCCAAGGTGGACATTGTAACACCCCATCTGTTGCCATGGGAATGGCTGTGATTTTGCAAATTCAGCTTTGTGCCTTCAAGATGAAATCAGGCAGAACAAAAGAAGTGGGCAGTAGGGGTAAAGCCCTTGTTTAAGAACAAGGGCAAATTGATTCTAAGTCCAGGCCTGAACTCGTTGTCCTCCTGGGATAACTCCCCATCGAGCACCTTTTGAAGTTATTACTATTCTCGTGTTACTCACCTGGTTTCCCTGGTTGCTTTGGGAAGGGAATTCCACATCCAGTCTGCTTGAACACTGCCTAGCAGAGTGGTCTGATTCAAGTCTCTCATCTCATTATAGTACAACTAAATAATGATAAAATGATGATAATGATATCGTAAACATAGGTACTAGAACAGGGAACAGCCATCCAAACACAGGACTTCAGTGCATTTTCTGCATTTTCACTGCTGTAATTTATCTGCCACCTCAAGCATGGAAGAGTCTGTGTTTGGGGCATATTCTGTTGGTTCATTCTTTGGCTTCACTGTGAAATTGGCTTGCATAACCATCCCAGAATAATTATCTCACTTTTCTGTAATTTCTGTAATTTCCCCATGTAAGCAGTTTCTTTCCAATTACAAATAATATTCTGAAATAATTTCTCTGGTTTGGATAACAACAATTTTTTCTGAAATAAAATTATTATTATTTTATACCAATGTTCCCTACAACAGAAAATATCCTGGAGTATCTAAATGATAGATATCTGGTAGATCCCCTATTTACACATAACTTCAGAACCTGGACTTTTTAAACAAGTATGTATTTAAACAAGCATTTATTTTTCTTCTGCAGTAGCATTGTTGCTTTATTTAATTTAATAGAGGAAGAGATCTGAGGATTGCACTATATCTACCAGTCATTGTTTCCAGTTATTTTGAATTCTTGACTATTCCTGGAATTGACAGCACTGCTTGGAACAGCATGACTCTATTAGTGCCCTGCTTTAGAAGTAACACAGTTGCCAATCAATAAAAATTGGCATTGGTGATATTTGAGAAATGCAGACCTTCCATGCTCTCTGTAGTTCAACTCTGAAATATGAGGGTAAATTGTGGGCTTACTGGGAGTGCTCTGCAAAATTCTGTTTCATCTTGGCAGAACCATTTAGGAAGGTCAACAGGGTGATACAGGGTGATACCTAATGTGACTTGTGTGTAAGTTAAAGTCTATCTCTAATAGGGTTTTTGTTTGGTTGGTTGGGTTTTTTGTTTTTCTGGATAGACAAAACTAAATTCTCTTACAGTCTTTCTCTTGAAATAAATTTTACAAACTACTGGAACTCTAGGCCTTTTTGACCCTAGATTAATTTTATTTTTTTTTTAATTCTTTTTTAAACCTCAAGATTACTGAACATAGCATTGGAAGGTGTCCCCTAGTTTATGAGTCTGGTCCCACACAACTGTAGGTAACCACAGATAGAATTCACAGAATATTCACTGATGAAGTGGGAAAACCTACATACACAGTGAGACCCTTTATCGTAAAATTGAATCAGTTGAAAATCCAAAATTTTTGAATACTGCAATAAACCATGAAAAGCCTTCTTGGGAAGACTGACAGTTTATTCAAAGGCACTGAGGATGATGAATGCCCTCCCGCCTCCTCACGTGTTATGAAACCAAAGATGGGCAATTTTGGTAAACTCTGGGGTACAAGCTGTGACTTGTTACTCTGATGAAAAATCTGAGGTGGAATTTAGAATCTATTTATTACAGAATTAGATCTACAGATTTTTTTTTTCAAGTGGGACTTACCCAAATTTCCTCACATGTCCTCAGATGCTCCATGTAGTTGCTGTGTAACGTTGAAGATGTGCATATGCCATAGCTGTACATGTTTTAACGTCTCTAAATGCCTAAACACCTGCCTAAAATTCAGCCTATGCATTGTGATGCCTTAGGTAAGACTGGGAGGTCACATGGGATGATTCCTTCTCTTGAGGCTGTTGCAATTTAGACCTTTCCAGAGTCAGAGAAAGGACAGATGATTGTGACTCTCAGACCAGTGGTTACATTTCAACCCATTGCAGCCAACAATGTCTTCTGCAACCAAAGATTGGACCAAATATTTATGGTGGAAAGAATAAAGAGGCCAAATAAATTATTGCAGTAAATTGACTGAGTATTTTGAGAGCTACTGAATAAGTCTTTTTGAATGATGGTGCTAGCAAAGAGGTACAGACTTGAACTGCATTCATTAGAAATGTATACCTTGACACAACTGCAGAAAACAGAGTTAGCAAATAGTTAAAAAGAATGACAAGTTGGTTTTCATAAATGTAGAACAACTGTAAAATATTTCAAAACTGCTCCATGGCAAAGGGTGAAATAGTGTGTCTAGCTAAGCTGGCATGATTATATTAAACCTCCACTTAAATTTTGCTGTGTCTATTTCAAACGCAAAGACAGGGATGTGCACTGAAAACTGGTCTTTCCCACTTACAACATTTGTTCTAATAAATTGTACCACCTTTCTCCACTTTGTATCACTTGCTTATATAATGAAAACATGCAGCCCTCAGAAAAACTGTGAAGGTACAAGAGCAAAGGTAAGTATATGAACAAACAGTTTGAGGACAAAGCTGTGATCCTGCAGAATCCCACAGTTATCTCTGAGGCTCTAAATACATTTTCAAAGCAATATTTCATACCTGATTAGCTCCTGGATGTAAATTTCAAAATAAATATTGGTATTCAGTTAAAGATAATTACTAGAGGCATTATGAGTCTGAACACTTAGTGTCAAAAACAAAAGCTATGCTTGTTTAATAATGTAAACAGAGTGGGAACTCTTACATCTGAAACACTTTGAATCACATCACAAGAAGATGAAAATAGCACTTGAAACAATAGCACAGGGATCCTGTGTGAATTTGGATGAAAGAGCAAGGTGCAGAAGCAAATTATCAACTATGTGTGGTGGGTGGCCCTTCTCTGCTGCTCAGAATTTGAATGCATTTCTAAAATCTCTTCAGCACTTTGTGAAATTCTTTGTGTGCTTTTAGCAAGAGATAACACACTGATATAAATTCCATTGCGCTGATCTGGTAACACCAAAAGAAGGCTAGATGGTTAAAATCTTAATTTCTGAATAAGTTCAGACATCTCCCAAGGTAATAATAACTCACTGTTGAGAAAACAAGATGAGGATCCAAAGACAGTGGCAGATACCATGAGTGCCTTTTGAAATGCAGAAGTATTGTTATTTTACTAATAAAAGAAAAGCATTACTTTTGAGTAGACCCAACTTAGTAAAGGAAATTCAGAACTGTTATGTCTATTCTCAGTAGATACCTCTTTCCAAATTTCCTCTTCAGCCTTAACCCAACCCAGCTATTAAAAGCCATCAAAACGCCCTGACTTGAATCGTTAGGGTTCTAGAAGAAGAATAAATTATTATCTCTGGGCTGCTTACGTGAAGTAAAGCTAATTAGTCCCATACTTTGAGAGACAGCCTGTACTACACATAGCAGGAACCAAATGTCAGACAAGGAGTAACAAACCACACAGAAGTTTGTTCACTGGCAAATTCATCAGAGCACCAAAAGGAAGGGACAGCTGCACACAAGTTGAGCCTTTAAAAAAGACCATTACATGCTGAGGTACCTGGGCAATGGCTGGTTGCACATTCCACTCAGGGGCTGAAGTCTGAGGGAAGGAGGACTGGCATGGCAAAAAACCTTATGAAGTTACAGGGACAAATTATTGATTATTTTTTAAGTCTAACAAAGGACAAAAACCCCTCAAGAAGCTTGTATAGGAATCTTTCTGCTAGATGATCACCCAGTGGTGCAATCTTCTGATCAATTCTCATTTTAAATATTGAGTTAGAATAGAATATGCTGAATAACAAAGGCTTATTGTAATTTGGCCAAGATGGGATTCCATGCAAGTTCAAAGATAAAGGATTACAAGTTTCAACTGCCTCAATTTTGTAATTTTCTGTTATATCAGTGGAAGTATAATAAACCCTGGCTTTTATGGTCACAAGTACTAGAAAAATACTCAGAATAAATACCAGATAAATTGATTAAAATTTAAAAAAAAAAAAAGTGTAAACCCCCCCCCCCAATTTTCTTAAACTGGAAGTATCACTTCGTAGAATTACCAGACCTGAGACCTGTGGACAAAGGAAAAGAAAATGCCAAAGTTGCCAATACTTAACAAAAACAAGGGATCCCAAAATGTTGTCACCACAGGCCAAATGAAACATGATAACAAATGACCCCTATTTCAAACTGAAAATTAAAACCAAGATAAATTTTCAGGCAAATATTTTCAACAAAGATACCAGACAGTCCATTCTTATAAAAATCATGTATTATCATTCACTTCAGGTCAATTTTACAGAAAGAATCAAAGATCCTTAGACAAAACTCCTGATAGTCTACAAGGTTACACAGTATGAGAAAGAGGTTATAAAAACTACTGGAAATACTGCTTATGTGATTTACACATCTTTTTTATCATTATTCATATATAGGTGAGGTTGGGAGATAACAGCAGCCTATTGGCAATGCTTTTGTTATACCTTTAACACAAAGGCTATTTCTAAATTTGCATGGGATTATTTTTCTTGTATAATCTCCCATAGCCATTGTTATTCAGGGTGGTGAATACTTCAAGAAACTGCTTTTAAGGCCTTTTCTTACACTAAGCAATCTTCATTCTTGCCTATCTAGCCTGCAAATGTCCTATCCACCACTTTCCCATTCTGTTAAATTTTTGGGAACTCCCTGAGGCTCCCCTTTCCCTCATTGTGCCAGACACTGTGGGTGTCCTACCCATGCTGGACATGGCCAGCTGTGAATCCTTCCTTCCAGCCTCACAGGGGCTCTTTTCATCCCCACACCACTCACTCTTAATTCTTTAAAAACGTTGGATCCTTATGGCTCTCTCCTCCAGACCTCTTTCACACCATTATTCATTCTCCTGTTTCTGCAATGAGAAGACAAGCAGAGATGAGATACTTGGTTGTCACACTGCATGCTGTTAATAGCTTTGATCTGGAGACAATTGCAGATCCTATTGTAGCTTCTGGTTCTACCAGCTCTATATCTGAGCTTCATACCTTCCCTGTTTAGCTTTCTTTCTCATTCAATGCTACTTAAATCTGTAAATACCTATGCATTTATGCCGGGAACATTCTTTGAGAAATGGTGGAACTGATTGGATCTATTATTCAAAAGTTTCCACATTACAAGCAAAAAGACAAATGACACCAACCTGAGAATAAAACCCTGCTCCATTTGGCTCCCAGTTATCTGCAGCAGTTTCCCTGGGGTGAGCTATTGGGAGGATATACAGAAGCAGGTGTGGCTTTCATGTTAAGGTGAGGCCATTGTGACAAGAGCTGTGACTAGTTTTCAGAAAGGTAGTTTGAAAAGACAAAACCAGAACATTGGCTTTGCTTCACAGGTAGGTGAAAGAAGGCAAGGGACACAGCCAGAGGAACTAGGGACCAAGAGCAGCCAGCTAGAGAAAGTTCCATGATCAAAGTCCAAGAAAAGGGTTTTTTTTTCATGAAATTTTCCATTAGAGATATTGAGGAGGCCTATGTATTAAATTCCTGAGTTTTGAGGCACTGTAATAGAGCTGTCAAACAAAGATATAGAAAGTGCTACTGTTTCCACCAGACATGACAAGCTAAGGATTCCCAACAAAGTAAGGCCACCTGAAGAGGGATAATGAAAGTGATTACATCAGCAAAGAGGAAGGAACAATCCAGGTAAAGAGTTGGTGGATGTTTGATCTTGGAGGGTTGCTGTTACCTCCAGTGCAGTCATCCAAAGCCGTCTAAAAATTAAATAGGCTAAAAGAACAAGAATGCCTAGGATTTCTTCCAGGAATTTCTGTAGTTACCTACTAGGCATCAAAGGAGACTTCTTTTGAACCTTCAAATATACAAGGAGGTCATATGCATTAGTGACTGCAGATTTGGTAACCTATTATTCATTATTTTCTTTTATTGATTGTTTTACAGTCCCCAAGGCATGTGTGTTGCTTTCTGTGCCACAAAAAAAAAAAAAAAAAAAAAAGGTTTGCAAAGCCTTGGGTTTTTTTTCCAGGAGTAACAGCAGCTGCCTGTCCCTGTTAATGACAATAGCACCCTATTATTTTCCCCTACTAATTCTGATTAGGGGGTCTGAAATAAATATTAAGTTAAATTTTTATAATGAATGATGTCTTGTAACCAGAAAAAAGACAGGTTGACCCAAGATATTTTCTTATTTAAAGATGACCTTTAAAAACATAAAGTTGTAACAAATTAATTACTTGGTTTAACCACTTTGTTATTTTTTTTAAAAAAAAGAAAACATGATGAGATGCAATACTTGGATTATACTGACAATCAGGACAAAGAGACAAGGCAAAGCAATGAGAAAATAGTGAAAAAGTGAGATTTCACCCACAAACATAAATAGCCACTAATGAAACAGATGTAGTGAGAAAAGTAATCTACTTGTTTTATAACTCTAGGTGGCAGCAGTGGAACACAATAGAGACAAATGTATGATTATGATTATGATTACACTTGCTCCATGTTAATGCCAAATCCATTAATTAAATACTGCTGATGGTGTTTCTTGACACAATATTACTTACACACTCTAGATGGCAGCAGCATCACAAAATACAGAAAAATAAGATTAATTGTATTCATGCTGTGTCTGAATGTGCAGTCCCTTCAAGTTTTTGGAGGTTGAAGTAGGAGAGCTTAAAATGCAGATTCTCTGTAGGCATTTCCCACCACAAAAGAAGAAAAAATCCCCTAACAGTGATTGTTAAATATCATGTACAATTAGAGGTAAATCACTTCTGAAGTAAGGTGATGTTTTACCATTCAGGGTTTTACTAATGGAGAACTGATGTGCAGAAAATATAAATGACAGCACCTCTCCAGCTGGGTGTAGTACACTGATCCCAAAAGTCTGTGGGGATATGCCTGTGCATACCTGTCATGGATCTTGGTTTGTGTGTTAGAGAATTACAGCTTTTGCAAAAGAAGGCAGTGACAGTAACTCTGTCATGTATTCAGTCTTTAAAGTGTAAGTTTTTGCATATATCAGTTCACAAGGACTTCATGTGCATAAGTCTTGGTCGAAGGACTTAGAGGTGAAAAGAAGGCCTTTGCTTTAGAATATCCCAAGTTTTGGTAAAACCTATTTTTAATATTGTTTGACTAGAAAGCATCATATGTGCCAGCTCAGCAGAAGGCTGATCTGGAGGCAGCAGCAGCATGGATTGGGGGTGGGAACCACAAAACCTCAGCTCCCCTGCTTTTTTCTCTCCTGATGGAGACAAGGTCCCAGCTGGATGAAAAGCTCAAGCAGTCCAGTAATACCTTGATATTCAAGCCATTACCTGCCAGGGGAGATTTCACAGAATTCTACAGAGAGTTCTTGAAGTAGAGCAAGTCTGTTGTTCAGATTGTTGCGGGTGTTTGCCCTGTGTAATTACGCTGCAGCTATGGCCAAAAGAACAAATATCCAGCAGAGCCTGTGTGATCAGCAGTGTGGTGCATCCCCAAGTGTAGACATGGAATACCAAGGAAAATGTGGCACTCACTTTGTCCACTGGCTGGTGGATTGCCCTCAGTCTCTGAGAATCCTTGAGGGTTAAGAAGGTTATCACCTGGTCCTTTTTAGTTGTGTTAGGAGCGCATTTTGACAGGAACAGATTGTTGCCCAGTGCCATGGTAGGGTCACACTATGGAGGCAATTCCTTTGCCATGTCCTGGAGTGTGCCTTGCTCAAAGGTACAAATCTGTGTGCTGAGTGAGATGTCTCACTGGGATCACACTGTTAGTGTGATCTGTGAGTAGGACCATGTGAGAGACCCAAACATTAACTGGGGGCTCATCAGGTTTTTCCTTTTTTCCCTTGGTCACTTGATATTTACTCAATATGGAAAGGTTCTTGGTCTGTGATACTTATTTTAAAAATGGATGTTTAATTATCAATTTTTTTTAATTATTATATCTGTCTAGGCAAAAACCCTCAAAGTAGGAAACTAAAATTAAGCTGGTATCACCAGTATTAAGGGAAAGCAAAACTTAAGGCAGTGCACTAAGTGAATACTAGCTGAAGTATTTTTTTTGTATAAATATATTTGTTAGCTATTGATAAATCAGCTCTGAGTTAAATTATCAGATCATTGGTTTGAAAGACTGACTATAAACTCTAAATAATTCATTAGGAGCTCATTCATTATAAGCCCTAAAAGATTTCACCCCCTGAATCTGTAACTCAAAAGGGATTCATATTTCGATAGGGAAATGAAAAAAACCTTTAGCATCTGAACAAAGCTCCTTTCTGTTATTTTATAGTGGCTAATACTTCCTTTTATCAAAGGAAGCTTATCAAATTAGTGTTTCAAGTTACTTAAAACTATTGGAAAGTTTTCTGGCACTTTTCCCATCTAAACTCCAGTTGCTTATAATGAACAGGCCTAACTGCAGTTTCAAATCCTAAAACTGTGTTAAAAATATTTTGGATGCCTCTCACCAAGGAAGGCAAGGATAAAATTAAACATATGAAAATGCAAATATTGAAGACTGTAAAATATTTTTAACTCTTCTGTTCTCTTGGGAGAAGAGGTGAGGCATTCCCAGAACCAGGTGGTGCTGCTGGTACTGTGCTCCTCACCAGAGGCTTTCTCCACAGCCAAAAAAAGGATCCCTGCTCTGGCCTGCATGGGCTGCTCTCAATCTCTGCCTTTAGATGTGCTGAGGGTTCCATTTTCTGGTGAACACTAGGTGCCACTGGGAATGTGAAGTATGATAGGAGCTTTTTGTTTTGACAGCCCTGTGTACTTGCATGGTGCAAGCCAGTGATGTGTTTGAGATCCGAGTTTCCTGAGGATTAGGCAGAGCTTAGCCACCTGTCCTGTAGGCACAAGTACCTGCTGGGGGCCTGCTCCAGGGAGATACTTTTTACATGGAATTAGTATTTTTTTCCCTGTTAAAATGAGATTCCCGCTGAACTTAAAACTGTGGCATTTATTTTGCCAGAAGTGTGTGTGCACATTCTCTCTTTTACTCCCTCCATGCTGCAGCCAGATTCACAGACAATGCTGTTCCACTGGTGGGATGAAAAAGAACAATGAAAGTAGGGGCTCTGTGTCCACCTGGGCAACACTCTCTGCTCTGAACAGATTCTTTCACAGCTTGGACAACTCTTGATAGTGGAGATGTCGTTGGCTGATGCCAGGTAATGTTGTTGTGGGATGAGGGCAAGGAAAGCTGCTGCCATCTCCCAAGTATTATAAAGATACACAGTAATAGCAGTAGTGTTATTTTCTGCCCACCATTTAATTTGGCACCTGAATAGCAGCTATATACTGCAAGAGACCAGTCAGCAGGGTTCCTTGTTTTGTTTATTTTCTCATTATTGCAATGACTTTGAATATTTCCTTTGAGGGGAATTCCTGTGCCTGGGATTATAACATACTTACCTGCTGTCTGACCTACTGTTGTTGTACAGAGAAAGGACTGAGGACACATTCTAGAAAGAATACCTTGAAGTGGAGTAACGAAGGAAGAGGAACTATACAAGAAGGCGATAGAATGTATGTTTTCTTTGGAGAGGAAAACTGCATTAAGACACAAACATTTGCTGCATGTGCAGAAGTGCCCGTGTCGCTGATACAAAGCCACTTCAGTGAAGTGCTGCTCTCAGCCTGGGAGGTACCAGCGTCAGCCAGAGACCCAAACCACTCCTTGCTTTGTGAATTCTTGTGATGATCAAGCGTAGAGGTGCCTTAATTTCCTGAAGTGAGGCAACGAAGATGCTGAAGATGCTGAAAAGCACTGGCTGAGATTGTCACAGAACCATTCCAGCAGAACCTGGCTTCTTTGATATGTTCTCCATCACTTTTTGCGTTATTTTTTCTTATGTTTTGTAGATCATTCCTATGGTTTCTAACACACAGCTTCCCCCCACCCCCCAACCCCTCAGTATAGCCTCACACTGTAGCTACACTGGGTAACCAGAAATCTTAAAGAATGTGATTCAACAGCTCCTCAACCTGCCTCTAATTCTCTAATGTTAGTGCCTTGGAGATATCACTAAGTGCAGGGAAATTCTCCAACTAATATTTGAGTTAAAAAGAGATCTTCGCTCAATAGCATGTGAAGGTTTTGCAGTGAGGAGGAATTTTCTGCAGGAAATATAAACTGATCCTTATCAGAGATGATCATGGCAGGATCTTTCATTAGAAATCTGTGAAATAAAAGCAACTCAGATAAAATTCTGAATTGTTGTATCAGGAAGATAAAGTACAATTTGGGTGAAAGCACTGTCCTGAAACAACTGTTGTATTGATCAGCAGAAAGTTTTTGATAGAACTGTTCTGCTATCTTGAAATCATCTTCACCTGCTTTTTGCTGTTATGGGATAAGGCAAAACAGAAATGTGCAGCCCTGGCAGCCGTGAGTGGGATCTGCTTTCCAAAGCCCTGTAACACACCCTCCTGTCCAGCTGCAGGCTGTGTCCCCCCTCCCATCATCATCCTCTTCCACCAGTGCTCAAACACACCTTCACTGCCTCAACTGGCAGCAGCTCTCCTGCCCTGTCCACCCTGCCCAAGCCACCTCCAGCCTCTGCACATTGGCACCGTTAGCAGCTCCTGGATCATCTCCTGAACAGTTTCCAAACACCTCCACTGCATAAGCAGCCAGATTCTGCCCTTGGCCAACCACTCAGCTTTCATTTCCCCTGAAAGGCCCTGCTACAGAACTAATTTCCTGTATCTGTAGACAGCTGCTGCAGAAGAGAGGAGGAAGAAGTGGAAAGGTCTGGGCAGAGAAGGTGAATTGCTGGAGCTAGGATGGGAATACATTATGGACCAGTTCCAGCATAAGAGCTGTGTGGACTGCAGTGTTTTCACATATGGATAATAAAGTTGGCCTTCTCCAGCTACAGGTCAGATGTAGCCCTGACTGAGATGATGATTTTCTTCAATCCGTGTAAACATAAAAAATTTCATGTATGCTTTGAACTGAAGAGCTCAAACCTGGGAGAAGAAAAAAAATCTCAGCATTTTATACTGAAAGCAACTGTTATCTTTGAAGCTTGAACAAGCTGCACCAATAACACTCTCAGCTGAACATGCAGATTCTTAGTTTGGTTTTGCTGATAACTAAAAATTAACAATTCAACTTAAGTCTTAATATGGGCATCTTTCTGTTTGGCACCTGCAAGATTTCCCTCCAGTAGTCTCTCTCTCAATGCAAATATCAGTAATAGCAATGGCTGATTCAGCAACGTATACCTTGAACTTCTCTTAAAAGGTTACATGTCAAAATGTCACCAGACTGTATTACCAGTGTTCAGAAAATGGAGAGTATGAAAGTAAGATTGGGTATTTGGTGTAAGGGATTTCTATTCTGATAAGTGAATAGGTAGATACATGTGGTTTTTTTGTTAAAAAGTTAACACTTTCTTTATGTTCAATCTTATCTTCTTCCTTCTAACTGCATTTTACTCCATCTAATTTTTCTAGACCAAACCAGGTGAGAGAGACCATTTTTCCCACTTTTTTTTGTCCTGTCAACAGCATTATTTACTTCACTTCATGAAATTACATGGATACAAATGTATTGAATGAAGCTGGGTAGATGATACGAGTTGGAATTTGAAAGATAGAGGCCTGGACTAACTGGAAGTAAAAGCATAAAATATGGATGCACATGATGAATCTGTGGAAACACAAACAGCTTCAACTCCAAGGTTATGGAATCAGGTCTTGGATTGCAAGTTTTCTAAACCCAGTGGCATAAAAAAACCTATCCCTTGCTTTCAAACAGATTGAATTTTGTGCAGAATCATTGACAGAGAGCGGTAATACATCTACTCTGCAGAGAATAATACGTAGAAAATCAAGTATGAAGTGTAATCTCATTATCAAAAAGAAGACAAAGCTTTGATGTCAACAGGAGTCCTTCTGTGGACTTTGATATAGAATTAATTTCTGTAATCTTAATTATTTTGCCTCTGTCTTACTAACTATATGGCACCATGAAATAGTGTTTCCCTCAGAGAGAGCAAACAGTTTGGGGATTTTCTTTTCTTTCTTTTTCAATTTTGTTTTGGTTTCAGTGGGAGTATTTGTTGTTGGTTGAGTTGCTGAGAAAGAAGTTAAGTGCCTCTGTCCTGGGGGACAGGAGAGTATGTGTGTGTTTTGTAAGAGAGATGTTGGTGGCATATTGGCCTCATGATGGATGCACAGGATTGAAGAGTGACAATTCATTTGAAATCCCCACTTGTAATATTTTGATATATTATGACAATATAATCTTGTGTGTTAATAACAGATTATAATATGTATATTTATGGGGCAGTATTTAGCCAAATGGCATTTGCTTATGTAAATTCTACTACCTGTGTTTGAAACTGATAATGGCTGTTATTTAATAGTGCTCCAAAAAGCATCCTGTATCTTCAGACTTCAGTGAGAATATGGGTTTGGAGAACTCTCTCCATGTTTATTTATTTCCTCCTCACTCCTTCTTCTAGAGGATTTCTAGAAAAATATATTGCATCCAAGAACTCTAGTGTTCTAATTTGGTGACAATAATTTCATTTAGTTGTGTGCCTCTTTTTACAGTCTTGATTTAACGTGCCATTTTCTTCTGCCAACCAGAACAGGGATGAGTGAGCAAGAACCAAAACTTTTCTGAAAACAGAAAGAAAGGCTTTATTATATGAAGCTTAAACAGAAAAGCGAGAGTGACAGGATTTCCATACAACTGAAAGATTATCTGCTTTAAATGTGTAACTCATGTTTGCTCTTTATGGGTAGATTGTTACACTGTATGTTCAGCTCTCTCAAGAGGCATTTAGGACTTCAAATACAGTAATAAATTAATTTGCAAGATAGAGACAATAATGAAAGATTCGATTTCAAACCAGCGACGTGAAACTTTTGTGGAATTCTCAAACACTAAAAAGCATAAATGACAGCCTTATTTACTGGCATAAATGAACCCACCAATGAAATAAAATACAAGATTGACAGCATTAGGAAGAGTAGCTCCTTTTTTTTTAATCTATAAAGAGCTGTGACTTACAACAGTGTTATTGCCAGCTTTCCTGCACGTCACTTGGCCACCCCACTCCCCCGAGAGGCCAATGACAACAAAGTGAGGGCAGATCAGAGACTTGGTGTATGCAGGCCTTGCTTTTTCTGAGATAACTAAGGTTACTCTGGGCAGCAAGGAGGTGATGAGTTGACACCCATCATCTCAGAAAGGAAACCATTAGTTTACTCAGAGGCCAGTACAAAGCTACCAGATGGGAAGAGTTTTCTGTCACTGCCTATCAAGGCTGGAGCACAGCTCTCCAGCCTTCTGTGACATCAATTTTATGCTGAGAGCACAGCAGTCTCAGAAAACACTGAAGAGCCATTTACTTGTAAAGTATAAGAAACATCTGTCAGGGGCTAAAAGTGTTAAAGAAATGCTTAACTGTACATTGAGTTGGCAGATTCTTAGGCTCAGACTACAGGAAAAACATTAGCAGTGAAAGTCCACAAGATTTATCCTAATTTATCAGATTACTTCCTCAGAAAGTCTCCTTTTGAACTGCTCTTCAACAGAAGAACAAATGTGTAGACTTCAATGCTTAATAAAGCTAAAAGCTTCTCCCTGGGGTAATTGAAATTTTTCTATCAAAGGGGAGATAGACCTGGTTGCAGCTGCAACAAAGAAGAAACATATAAAGCCAAGTGGAAAGCAGTTAGACAGCATTGGTGGTGTAGGACCATTGAACATGGTCTTGCTAATTGGAATCTATAGCACAGGACATTCAACTACATGCTGGGCAAATGACCCTGAAAGTTTCAAGTCTATCTAGTATAAAAAAAAAAGTTCAGATGTAAAAATAATCATAGGAATGATGGATTCTGTATCCTTGAATGGGCATAACCAACCAGAGATCTGGGTAACTGGCAAATTTCTTTTTTAAATAAGGCCCTTTGAGTCCCATATATGCATCTACTTTCACAAGCATTTCAAAACCCGTCTTCTAATAATTTCACACAGAGCTTTCTGAGCAGCAATGTTCAAAAGAATGAAAGTAATGAAACACAGCAAAGTTTTACATTTTTATTTCTGTACTTTGGGAAAATTCCTATTGAAGACAGAAGGCAGTTCAAATTGGAATTGCTTTACTGCCAACAAAAATGTGTGACTCTTGATCTAATGAAAAATTAGAGAGATTGAAAAGCAGAAGTAGACTTAGGAAGGATTTCAGCTACAGCAGGATGCAGCCCTTATTGCATTTGTAGTTCAAACTGTGATCTCTAAGGAGATCTAAATTGCTCCAGAGTGTGGAATTTAGGGTATTTGAGACTTTATTTTTTCAGAGGAACAAGTATGGGGGGCTAAGACATTGGGTTTTATTGTCATGTATTTAGAAAAAATATTTTATTTTAATTTAAAATAAAATGTCATTTAATGATGAAAATGTTAAAGTCTTAAAATCCTTGTCATGTGAATTAAAATTTATTTAAAATGGTTCCATGAAATGGAAATTGTGAATTAATTTTTTTTTTTTTTTTAGTTTCCAATCCTGTAAACTGATTTGGACGAGCATACTTTTATTTTATACAGAAAAAGCTGTTGTATTTGTGATTGTTACTGGTTTGCACGGGCTCACTGGCTCAAAATCTAAACAGTCGTTCTCACACGCTCTGTATCTTCGCGAGCACTAAAGTATTTCTGGGAGGTGAAACAGCTGCAAGAGAAAAAGCTGGAATTACACCTTTACTTCACACTGTGCTGACACACAAGGATGTCAGAAGAAGGGACCTACAAACACTGTGTCTCTGCTTGTTTGGTGTCCCCTGGAGGCAAAGGACCCTATTGAAACCAGGGTTATCGTAGCTTGGGTGCAACTTGGTTCCTGGGCTGCGCTGCTTCCCATGCAAATCCTGCTTCCCATGCAAATCCTGCTTCATGCAGAGCTTGTTCCAGTATCTTGATGTGATGTAGCATTGACTGGATGGTACAGATGTGTTCACACAGTCCAGACTGTAAAAGAATTGCAATCAAATTCCTGCTCCAGGACAGCAAAAAACCAGATTTTAACTTTGGATCCGAAATACCAGTAAACATTATATAAGATTTAAATTAGTCTATACGGTTGATGTCTTCACCTCTTCTTCAATTCTTTTTTAGTGAGGAAAAGCATGTGAATATCACAAGTGACCATCATGTATTTTCACATATTCCCCAAACCTGTTTTCTCTTTTGCTTTCCCTCATTTATCACTTATTTTATCTATCTTCCTTTCTTACCTCATCTTTTTCCTTCATCAAACCTTTCTTTATCAAAGCCTAAATTTGTAACTTTTCTTCCACTGCTCTTTGAACTTTTCTTTCTTCTGTTGTTCTTTTCCCACTTGATTTTCCTCTTTTTATCATTTGTCTCCTCCTTGTTCCTATTTCTTTTCCTGCATACTTCACCCATTTGCACTAATCCTCTTCAGCCCCTCCTTTTGACAGCTCTAATGTAGCTGGTTTCTGGCAATTAGCCACTTCTTTTCCATTGCCTAAAGAAGCATTTCAAACCTTGAACAGAGGGCATCCTTTCCAAAGTTCCAGCAGGAAAAGTCCAGGGCTGGAGACAAAATTCCACTGAGACAGGGCAGAACAAGCAGGCATGTAAGGTTGTGGAAAGAGCAGGTTAAAGCAATCTCAGCTTTTAGGGCTCAGATGATGAGCCTTATGGCAACAAAATCACTGGTGAAATCACTTGCTGCAGTGCCTAACATTCCAGCAGCCTACAGCATTTGGCATCAGGGGATTAAAAAACTGGAAAAAAAGGAAGTGGAATTATGCCAAAGACATGACGTCGTGAGCACTCGTGCAATAATGTTACTGATTAGACCAAAAAGATGGTCAGTTTTGGTGCCTTTATCAGAACTGTCTATTTTATCACCAAAGTAGCTTAATGAGCTCCCTTTTCCATCTCAACAGACACGCAGTCTGGGAACATGCTATGCTATTAATAGAATGGTATTTTTAGAAAGATGGAAAAAAAGAAAAGGCAAGAGTCCAGATTTTATCCCACCCTCTACAATGGCATCTGTGATACAGCTGGAACACATGTACCAGGGGAAGGTCATCTCAGTTGAGAGAGCAATCACAAAACACACAGGAAACATGTTTGAACTTCTCAGTAACTCATTTCACTGGAATACTGGCTGTATCCAACATCAGAGCTGGGTTCGAAGTAACGTAGATTCGTATGAGTTATTAGTTACATCTTGAAATGATCAAAATGTGTATGTTTAATCCCATATTCTGAGTATTAGTATTTAATTCCTTAAATCGGTGCCTATAAGGTTCCCCTGATTTTTTGAAGGAGTTGAATGCAATCCATCTTGGGAGAAACTTATGTTGAGATCCCTCCACTGATAGTACCTTGTCTGTAAAATGCTTTTCTTTCCTCCTAGGGCACTAAGAGTCTCTATTTATCTGCAGTTTCTTTATATATACACATAATAAGAATACATACGACAAATACATATATACGTAATATATATATACATATAGTATATATCTGTTGTTTGATGGGTGGGACTTTTAGAGAAACCAGAAAATACACGTACCCAGAATGCTTTACATTATTGTTCTGCCAGCGAATTTGAAGAAAACTTTCTTCTCAACTCCTTTCTTTCTTGGAGAGCACAGATTAAGTCATCTAAAACTAATTGTATGGCAGGTTTCCCCATACCGTTACATCACCATGACTGCAGACTCACCACCCTCTGGTGCTCCGTGCACTTCTCTTCCTGGCTTGGAACAAAGTCAAGCACAAGGTTAGTTTTTTTCAGATCAGCTGCATCCACACCAGCATTCAAAAGAGGTAGATATAAAGTGATAATGAATATTAGCAACCCAAGCCAACCCCATGAAAAGTTGGATTGTGAATGGATGAATTTCCGCCCGTTGCATAAAGTCCATTAACCAGCAGTGTTCTCGTTGGAGTTCATTAAAATTTCAGAGAAATGATTTTGCAGTTCCTTGCTGGTGCCAGGATGAACACTGAGTTTACAGCAGGCGTTGTCTGGTGCTTCTTGGTGCTTTTAGAATGACGTCAAACTTTTCATTTTATTTTGCTTACTTTCCTGTGCTGCTACTGACAAAGATGGGAAGAACAGTCAAGCAATGGTAAGACAGAAATTCATCCAGCGTGAAAAAACAAGGTTCATATGTTGTCACTCAGCATGAAATTACTTTCACATAGTAGTTTGTTGCCTGGATGTATATTTTTCTTTTGCTGAATATGTACATTATCTTGTGGACTTTGAACAAATGAAAACTGAATTATATTACTCATCATTACTTCAGCATAAATACAGACTATAGTCAAAACCAATTTTCTTTTAATATCATTTCTTGATGTCTTCCTTATATAATTTAATTAGCTCAGTGACTTTTTCTTTTTTAGACTGCAGTAACAGGAAGTAGAAAATAACAGTAAACACCTACTGCATTCTGAGGATTCTTAACAATTTTTATCCTTCTAAACTTAGAAGCTTTTTAACCCTATAACTGCAAATCATTTTAAGTTTATTGTGTCTAGACAGATCAATATGAGTTCTATCAGCTGTAATACACAAAAAATAAATTAGTTCCAAAGATTTTTCCTTTTCAACATAGGTGCAAATAACTACAAAAGTTCATTTACAAACAGAGGAACTCTTATGATTTATTATTTCTCTGACTTCCATACCAGACAGAGGGCTTGAAACTGCACTGCACAAAAATGTTTTTACATACTCTCACTTAGCAACACCTTTTGTGGGTCCTATTTTCAGAAGTGGTGTCTGCTTACAGTACTTGCAGATGTGGTTGGGCATGCAATATGTGGTTCAGTGAACCTCCAGACAGATATTCATTCACTGGGAAAGGTCAGGAATGCAGCTGTGAAGGGCTGATGAAAAATGGGATGAAAAATGGGATGAAAAATGGTAGAGATTCTTCTTCAGCTCAATATTCCAGTAGTGCAAAATTCACAGTGAAGGACAGACCAAAACAAAACACAGATTTTCTATAGGAGTTTTCTTTCCATTTTTACAACAAACTACAGGCTCTTTACACAGCCCAACAGGACAACTGATATCAAGGCCATATGTCTTTATATCAGTGTTGTACCCTGGATATACTGGAGGTGATTTTACAAGTTTCATAAACTTCCTTCTCCCAGCCAAGTACAACTTGTTGAGCAAAGAAAACACACATTCAAACAAGTAAACTCTATCCGCTTGGAAACAGGTAATTTTTCAAAAGAACTTCTCCAAGACTTTTTCTGAGTTGTTACACAGTTTTATCATTTGGTAAGACATGAGGCCAATATGATCTTATCTCATAGTATCTTTCAAATATCCACTGAGAATTAGGGGTGCACAGCAATTTATAGGTCTTGGTGCTTCCTGTTGCCTAAGCTTCTGCTAAGGTTGGAAATCTCAGCATGGACGTCTCTCATAGGTATCAGCCCTCTGCCAAAATTTCAGAATGAGTAACGGAACCAAAAAGGTTTTTATCCACTTAAAGGCAAAACTAGATTAATTTTTTATGCTTATTTTATTTTTTATGGCATAAGTTACTAAGTGTGTCAGCATTTCCCTTCGCTGAATGGAATGTAAGACCCAGGTTGTGATATTGTGTTTGTAAGTAAAGGCATAACACTGAATTTAGTTGACTTTGATTTTTGCCTTTTTTTTTTTTTTTAAACAAAATGTGCTAAGAAGGGCTGCTTCTGGGATTTTATTTTACTGAAGGGTAGGCAATATGCTCAGCAATGGCGCTTGTTTTGGCATCAGAAAAGACACTAAAGTTAACTGGCAGCAAAGTAACTAGTAGTTTAAAAGTACAAAATTTTTTTCAAACATAAACTCTCAGCCTACTAGTAGTGTAAGAGGGCTACCAATTTTTGCATCTTTTCATAACTAAATATAATCTTACTTTAAGAGGTAACTATTCTAAGCAGTTGTGCTGTTAATTTCATAGTTGTCTCGCTCTTGCCCAAGACCCTGAAAATGGCTAAAATTTGTCACTTTTGGGTGAGGTGAACATTTAACAGAGTGTGATGTCAGAAGGTCCCAGAATGACAATTCCATTCCGACCCTCAGTTACACAGTTGACAACACTTCCATGAATTCATTTGTGTACGAACTGGAGCAAACTCAATATTGATTTCAAAGTTGCTAGTGATAGGAATCTAAAGAGGCCTTTACATTTTTTTGTTCTGCCTGGGTATTTGTAGACTGTAGAAAAAAAATGATTCTTTCAATGTATTAAAACTCTGCTATGATACTGTTTTACAGTGAGTTACATTTTCAATGTTTGGTTTTATGGCTTTTTCCTGAACTCTCTCCAGCATATCCACATACTTTTTGAATGTTAGACAAAGCATTTGGAATGATGGGAGTATGAGTTGCTTGTTTATTTGCTGGAATCAATACTTTCTAAGTTTTCTATCTTGAAAATGTGGTTTATATTGTTCATGATATGTCACCATCATAAATGCTTTTACCATCCTAAAAATAGGCAGGCTTTATTAACTTTCATTAATTAATTTTGAAAAGCTAATCCTGAAACTTCCTCAACCTCCCATTCTAAAGTCCCATTTCCAAGTTTATTGATGGTCAGTCTATACCTATTTGGGACTCTTTTTACTGGTGATGTTTTCTGTCTTTTATAGCCTCAGTCTCTCACTGATCATTATCCCCTTTGTGTGCCTTGATCTATTTGAAGACAACAATCTTAATCCCTCTGTGTTTAATCCTTCACCCTTCACTTTGCTCGCTCAAATAAGCAAAGCTTTTTCTGCTCTTTCCAACCAAGAAAAGGGTACTGAATCCTGCTATTTCCTGCTTAACTGTCCTTCTGGCATGTTCAAGCTTGCTCTCCTTCCTGAGCTGTGGAAGTTTTAACGGAGGACAGAGAGTGGTTCGACCAGGTTTACCCAGAGCATCTCCCCGACCAGAACAGCTCTAGGAAATGGAGGTGGCAGTTTCACATGTTGCAAAATGAAACCACAAAAATAGTCACCTTACTATGTCTTGTGAAAAAAGCTGTAAGTAGCTGCTATCAGAGGAAGACCCTTGAGTTCCTGGAGATGAATAAAGATCCTCCCTTTCCTTATTTCATTAAATACTTAGAGTAATTCAATTTAAGAGTTACTTCTAATTTATATTAAGTGAAAACTAAACTTCATCCTCTACATTCTAGCTGATATGCTGCAAACTATTATGGCCCACAACCTGCTAACAGTCCTTTTTTACCCCCCATTTCACCCAGGTATACCAATTGCCTCAATATTAACATGTAAACAATCCTGCTACTTTACCACTATCATCCACACTCCTCCAGAAAAACAAATTTTATCAGGCAAATTCAGATGCAGATTGCATTGGCTCAAGCCAGTTCTCCTTATCATTAATGACCAGAACTGTCTCCCAGTTCTGCAAATGTGGACCCAGGCACCTCATGCAGTTCTGGAGTGATTGCTTTTATCTGTGTCCTGTTTTCACTCCTGAGGACAGCAGCAGCTCATGTGTAGGTTTTTTATGTTTTCTTTTTTTTTTAAACCCCAGACACCATTTTTTAGTAGTTGACATTGAGACTCTGTGTCTTGGTAGCTAAATAAATGAACCTCAGGCTATTTAATCTTGGAGTGTTGAAAATTTTTGGTGTAGAATGTTTGTAGCACAACTGTTTGGTTCATATTATCAGGTTCCATACTTCTCCTGGGAAGTCCTGAGTGGCCTCTGCCAAGAGGGAAGGGGGCACCAACCATATTGAAGAAGGGGTATCTTCCCCATGCGTGGCCTAGGCACCATGGACAGAAAAAATTTTGGATAATTTATAAAGATTTAAACAATATTTAGAACAAGATGTACCCTCCAACACTCACGTGGAACAAATATTATTCAGGAATGAGAATATTCATGCGCACAGCATGGGGAAAAAAGTCCATGATGTTGGTTGAACCTGTATTTTTCTTTCTGTTACGGCACTTCAGAATCACAGAATCATAGAAATGTTAAGGCTGGAAAAGACCTCTAAGATCACCAACACAGTGCTGTGCTGTTCACCACTAAACCACATCCCCAGGTGTCACAGCCACATGTTCTTTGACGATTTTGAGCATTTGTGTCTCCTTACTCACTAGCCAGATTTCTCAACACTTTTGGGCCTGTATTACCTGAAATCCTCACCCCTCTGACAGACGTGGTCACAACTGGCACCAAAACTACAGTGGGAGATTAACATGGAGAAACTAAAAACGAAAACATCTGATGGGTAAAATGAACCCCCGGTCATTTAGGGCTGATGCCCAACAGAAAAGATCAGCAGAAAGGGCATTTGAAAGTGCCATTATTGAAACGGCCTTAAGATGAGACAGGGGAGGTTCAAATTAGATATTGGAAAAAACCCACATTGTTTGGGTGGTCAGCCATTGGAATGGGTTGCCCTGGAGGGTCGTGGAGTCTCTATCCCTGGAGGTGTTTAAGAGGCATCTGGATCTGGTGCTGGGTGATGTTGTTCAGTGGTTTAGGGGTTACAAAGCCAGTGCTGGGTTGGTGGTTGGGCTTGATGGTCTTAAAGGTCTCTTCCCAGCTTGATGATTCCATGAGTCGGTATTTAAAGCTATTGCAAAAACATATGCATTTTGGCAAAGGCACAGGCTCTGCATGACTAAGCTCATGTGAGCATCCAGCTCACAGCACAATTCGCAACCGAGTCTGTTACGAGGGCCATCGACCGGCACAGGCATTTTATATTTTTTATTTTTCCTGCGGAAAGCAGGCAGGACAGCCCACACCGTGGGTGAGTGAGGCGGAGCAGGGCAGGGCGGGCACCCTCGGGGACCCCGTGAGGGACAAAGCCGAGCCCGGAGCAGCGATGTCGGGCACCATCTTGACACGCCCTGCCCCGGAGGCAGCTCGGGAGCCTCAGGCATCCCCTCAGGCCCGGCCTTTTGAACGGCCGTTCGTTAAACCAGAGCAGCCCCGCTCCGCATTGTCCGCGCTGCGCCGGCGGCCGCCGCCCCCCTCACGCGGCCGCTCCCGCGCTCCCCCCTCAGCGCCGGCGGGCGGGGAGGTAACGGCGGGGAACCCTTCCCGGGAACCCTTTCCCGCAGGGACCGCCCCGCTCCGCCGGCGGCGGCGGGGAGCCCTTCCCGGGAGCCCGTCCCGCAGGGCCCGCCCCGCTGAGGAGCGGGAGGAGCCGAGGGGCGGCCCCGGCGGGCGGGGG
>VYXB01000114.1:855961-901221 GCA_013397135.1 Pachyramphus minor | reverse complement strand
TGTGTGTGGGGGTGGGGTTGGTTTTTCGAGATGTAGGGTTTTTTGGGTGGCATGGGGCGAGCCGGGGCGGTAATAATGATTTTTAAAAATATTTAAAATAATTTTTTTTTGAGATTTCGAGTTTATTTATGCCGTCAGAAGTCTTCCTTCACCATCACCCTCCCCGGAATGTCAGGATGGTACAGGATCAATGCAGAATACTCTCAGCTGTTGCCTGTCAGTCATTTTCCCTTAAGCCTGGCTTCAGATGTTTAAGAATCCCAGCTCTTTTTATGGCAATAGCCTCCTGTCTTCCTTTCCAGACGGGCTGATTCCAGGCGGTATTGTGAGCACGCGTGGCTGTGTTCTGGGAGGATTTAATCTCGGGACTCTCTTTAGCTATTGTGCCCAACCACATGCACAGCCAATGTTGCACTGGGGGGCGTGGGGTTGTCCTTTTTCTTTTTTTCCCCCCTCTGAATCTCCTGTGTGCAGCTGTGGATTTGGCTTGGAAGTCATGTGGTAATTGTACAGTATGTGCAGGCAGTTGGCTTTAAGGCATTGTAACCATCTGACTTCAGGAGTTAGTTTTTTCAACTGACCATGACAAATGGGAGATACTCTTATGGGGAAAGAATGCAGTGGGGTAACCTGCATCCCCTTGGTAGGGAACCCTCTGAAATTTTTTATTCAAATCAGTAGATAATAATTTTTCTAAATCAGATCAGTTTTTATTGGACTCAAACCACGTTAGAATCATTTGCATCTGGAAATGATTCTCCTAAATAGAATTAATTTTTTTTTCACCCCCCCGCTGCCCCTTAGGAAGCCCAGAATTTGGAAACACTCTTCTTAGCTTTCTGTTTTCTACCTTGTGATCTTGGACGAGTTTGCAAACCATGGATTAGTTTCTTCTGCTCAAGAGGAGTGTAAAACTCATGGGAGTATGAGCAAGTGTGCTGAATTCTTGGACTGAAGAGATACGTGTGCACAGAATTTATTACAATAAACCTGATGTAAAATCTGCAATGATGACGTCTCCTCCTAAGTCAGTGCGAATTGTAAGGCCTGGATTAGAACCATCATGTGTTTTAGCCATGTGAACACTGACTAACAAAAGCAGAAGTTTTAATTAAAAATGGCAGAATGGCTTTGGGATCAGTGAAATGAGGATTAAGTCCAGTGGTGGCATCTTCCTGGTGGATGAAGGCAGGCTAGAGTGATTGGATGTGCACTGATCAAAGCTGCAATTCAGAGTAATCCACTGGGAAAAAACCCCGCAAACTCCCCAAAAATTCAAACCAAATGGTCCAAAGAAACACAATTTTAAAAGATTATTCTTGTGAGCTACATGCAGTGAAATGTGTCAGTGACTCCATTTTGTGAGTCTT
Organism: Pachyramphus minor; assembly: GCA_013397135.1. Taxonomy (NCBI): domain Eukaryota; kingdom Metazoa; phylum Chordata; class Aves; order Passeriformes; family Tyrannidae; genus Pachyramphus; species Pachyramphus minor. The sequence continues at coordinate 899,851 of VYXB01000114.1, read as the reverse complement.
AGAGGTGAAGTAGGCTGAGGTTCTGCATGTATTTTGGAACTAGGTAACTCTCCTAGCCACTTGCTGTTTAAAGTTTCTGAAGCAATGGAGGGAGGTGTGTTAGTCTCATTTAGGAGGCACTGATCATACTGTGTGCAAGATAATAAGAGGCCCATGTTGTCTGAGCCACATGGCATTATATGGAAGGTGGCAAAAGTTTTCTGAAGAGAAAAGCAGAATTTCTAAGATGGGATGAAATTTGAGGTTTGCTCTTAAAACAGTCTGAATTCAGAGTCATTAGCACAACATACCACCAGGTACATGAGATGAAAGATCCTGCTATGCCAACAGAGATAAAACCCAAAGTAATTATGTAAACAGTAACATGGGAGTTGGGGTTTTTTTAATGAGTTGTTACTGTGGTCTGCAACTTGGCTGTAGTATAACAAATGTAGTATTTAAATTTGTTGGAGTATTATAGTGTGCTTTCAGTACTTACTGGAGGTATGACCATGGTAAATGGTACTCTACATAGATTCTTTTGTTCCTCTAATAATTGTTCTTCAGTTTTAAGGGGGAATTCTTTGTACATGTTGGAAGAACATACGTTTTATGTATGAATTATGAACATACATTATATGTGGATTCATTATGGTTGCTATAAATTAGTACAGAAAATTAGGTTCTTTATTAAAATACATGAAAACTCAAAATGCTTTTCATGATGCATGAATCAATGGACAGCAGCTGTGGTTATGGTAGATCCCAAGGTACTTTTTTAAATTTTCGTACAAGAGAAAGCATAATTATGATCTAATTTTAAACTACTATTTCTAAATAACCAAACTAATTTATGTTTGGGGGTTTTTTTGCATTACTTTACGTAAGCGATATAATCTGGAGAACAGGACAGAATTTACTTCGTGTTTTATCCCAGGTTCTCAACCATTACACAGCAGAGTCAGTGTTCAGCCACTTCCTGCAGTTCAGAAGACTTTACATGTATCATAATATTGAGCATCCATTGTCTCTGGAGAACAGATGGCACTGATGGGACTTCCAAAAATGATGGACTTGGGGAATATGGGAAGGTTTGTGCTATAGAACAGACAGGGTTGCTGAAGTCTCCTAGTTAAGGGTTTGCTTGTGTTTGAGGTGCATTGAGGGCTTCCTGAGAGCAGAACAGTTGATGGTTTTTAGGTGAGGGCTGGATGGAAGGTTAGTTTTTGTAGAGTAGACTTTTTTCATATGTGAAATGGCCAAAAATTTCTGGATTTCTTTGGCCTCTGTGTGAGTGGAAGAGAGTGGAAGCTGAATGCTCCAAGCCTCCTCTTGGCCTGACTGCAGCATTGGCAGAGTGATGGTTCTCTGTGTCATTGAGATCATGAAGTAGTTCACAGACTCACAGAGGGTTGAGGCTGGCACAGACTGTGGGAATTCATCCTGTCCACACCCCTGCTCAGACAGGGCCACCTAGAGCCAGTTGCCCGTGTTCGAATGGCTTTTGAATATTGCAGAGGATGGAGAGTCTACAACCTCCCAAACAACCTGTGCTTCTGCTCAGTCACTCTCGTGGTAAAAAAAAAAAAGAGTTTACTCACATTCATACAGAAATTTCTGTGTTCCAGTTTGTGCCCATTGCCTCTGAGCCAGTTGTAAAGGGCTCTTGGAAGAACAAGGCTAAAGCTGCTGTTTTATGCAGTATCTCCATCAGCCTGTGTGTGCTCTCTTGTATGCAAATCAGAACCCTGGGGATGCACTTTATTCATGAGGAGGGATGTCAGCTGCTGTGAAATAGCTTGGGCCTTACAGTAAGTCCAAGATACATAAATTGAACACTAGATCACTTCCTCTGCTTGAGTTTTTCAGTAGCATCTGAATAACTCTGAAAGATCACTTGCATTCTTCCTTGTAGGGACTTGAATGTGCTAGAACATGATGCTGCATGCCCTTCTGTTCTTTCACTTCTACAGTAGTAGCTGTTTAGAATATATAAGGGCAAAATATAAAAACATGAATTAGTATGGAACTCCACCTTTAATTTACAGGTTCTGAAGTGCTTCCTTGTTCTGTTCCTGTTTCACGAGGTGCAGTTGTTCTGCCAGCAGGACTGAGTGAAGTGCTGGTAGCAGGAGTTGGCATTGGCCTCAAGGTAGAGACTAGCCAAAATATGACTAAGGGGAAAAAGTGATGAATGAGAAGTACACACCATTTCTCCACATGTAGAGTCAAAGCATGATGAGCAATTCTGTGGGAGAAAGAGTTTATGCATCAATACAAATATAATTATTTTTTAATTTTTCCTACAGTTTTTAATTAGTGGCTTTGAAAACAACTTGAGTTGTTTTGAGTGGCTTTTGGCTTGATGGCTGTTAAACCAGGAACTTGTCATTAGGAGTTTAGCTTACACAGTTATTCATACACGAGCACCATACCAGGGAACATAGTAACTGGAATGACCTTTGGCTTTTTCTTTGAAGGTCTCAACTGTGTTATAATGGTCAGCTTTTTTTTATTCCATCTAGCCCTATATCTGTATGGGTAGGAAATTTCAGACATTTTAAAGGTGCTGGTGGTTTCTTGAAAGTTGTATAGAGTCCTGCAAGAAGTAGCTGTAGTCATTGTTTCTTGAGCCTTTGAGGGAGATGCCAGAGGCAGTGCTTGTTGATTGCTGAGGTACCTGATCAGTGGAGGGTGTCTTCCGGAAGTTTTGCCCTTTGGGAATATGCTTATGAAGAAAGCAGTATAAGCAATGAGTCATTTAGACTTCCATGAATAAGCTTAAACCAGGGGATTCAGTGCTGAGATTCTTGCATAACTGTCAGAAGGATCCTTGAATGTACATGTTGTAATAATTGTGATTGTGAATAGAAATAAGTAGTAATGTCATAAATGAAACTAAAATGGATATGATAGTATTTTTCTTACCTAATGCCTGTGTTTTGCACCAAACTGCAGCTGCTTGCTTTTATCAATCCTTGTATAAGCAGGTGCAGCTAATCACTCCTAATGAAAATAATAGTTCACCAAGTTCAGTCTTTCCTGTCAAGTGATTTGATTATTTACAAGTTTCTTGCATTTGCTTTGATTTATTTTCTTTTTTTTTCCTTGGGGGCTCAGCATGAGATACATGAAATATTTATTACTGAGGGGTGTATTTGTTACATGAAACAGTTGTGTTATCAGTGTTAGAAATACGAAGGGTTCTTGCATCTGAAAAGCAGGGAAAGGCTTGGAAACTGGATATAGGCTGCTTGACCTTTATGTCACTGGTTCAGAAACAGTCCATGGTACCAGATGCCCAAGTGTTTGCTGTTTGGAATTGAGTCAGCAGTGGGTAAGGTGATACTAATATGGTTTTTAGTGTGCAGGTATGTGGGACTCAAAAGCCAGCACAGTGGCTGCTGTCCCTGGAAAGAAAGTTTGCAGCTCTACTAACAGCACCTTGTTTTTAGATTCAGCCACCCTACTTGGGGGTCAGATAAACTTCAGAAAGCAGGATGCAGGGGGAACTTGGATTTCATCTGCCTGTTTTACACATTTTGTGACTTTGCCTGGAACTAGATTTAAAAAAAAGTAGTGTGTTTGTGTGTGTGCATATATATATATATACATATATCTATGTGTGTGTGTGTGTGTGTATACACAGACACAGAGACATACAGTTCACTGTAAGGGCACTTCAGTAAGTCTTGATCCGTTTATGTTATCAGCAGATTCTAATCCTAAATCCATGAGCAAAACCCAGGTAAAAGGGAAAGAGTGTATCTGTTACGAAATGAAGTCTCAGCTGTATTGATTTTGGTGGCAAAGGATTCTTTCCCAGTTCCCTGCCCTGCTCACCCTGCCCTCGGTCTGGCCCTGTGTTAGATTTGCTGGGTCTCTGATCCCGTCCTTTCCAGGTGCTGGTGTTGGGAGCCCAGCTCCTGCCAAGTGAGTGGCAGAGACAGGTCTGAACCCAAGTGCCTGTGGAGCCAGCAGGACATTAATAGCTGGAGTACAGTACAGACTCCTGCCTCCTGAGCAGGGCTGCAGCGAGCAGGGCATACATGGACTGCCAGAGATCCTGCTCCCAGTGCACAGAATGACTGACACTAATATCTGCACGGGCCAAATCAGGGCTCTGGCAAGATGAAGTCATGCCAAGTTTTCTTCCCTTCTTGCCCTCCAGTTTTGTAGGTGGTGTAAAACACACACAAAGGTTATGTGTAAGCTTGCTTGCTAACAGTACAGTTCCTCACTGTGGGTTTAATGCCACTGTGTTTATTGATTGTATGTTTGGTGGTCTCTTGTTAGCTCTGCCTCATTCCTCTATTGGGAATGAAGATACGTGGGGTGATATGTTAGGAACATAGAACTCTTCAAACTTAGATGCTGGCATTATCTGTCTTAGGCAACACTGCTAAATTAAATTTCAGTATTGAAGTACCTTGTTCAATTGAGCAGAAGTTAAGGTGATGCATCATTACTTAATTTAGTAAAGAATGTTTTTGATACAATATCAAACATGACTAGTGCGAATCTATTTATATAGGCTGCCTCACTGATAAAGAACTCCTTCAAAACTCCCTAGTTGAAAAGCAGGATATTTACTTCTCTGTTTTATGTGCATCACACCCTTTCTGAAGAAATCCTTGTGAATTTATGGGATTTACCATAACTTTTGATGTAAAAAAATGTATTGTGAAATATCTTAATGTCATGGGATTTTTTGTAAAACCTTTTTTTTTTTTTTTTTAATTAAATTATCCTAGGCTCTTGGAACTCTTCTTTTAAAACTACACTGAGTCCCATCCCAACATGCATGAAATCTATTTCTCTTCTTTATCTTGAAGTTGTAAATGACAGCTGATAATGTGTATAGTCAGGATTGTAGATAGGAAAGTAATATGCAGGAATTTTTCCTTTAAGCAAATGTTCTGATATTTTGGCACCCTTCTTGGCAATAATGGAATAATTTCTTAGAAAGCTGTATTTAAAACCTATGTTGAATTTCCATTATTTCTAGTTACAAATGAACCATACAGTCTGTAGTACCTCAGAGGCTGCTGTGCATCAGTTCCTGTAAATGTGATCTCATCCCCACAGCTATAAGGAAATTGATAATAGTAGGAAGAATTGTACTTGGGACTTTTGGCTTTTCTATTACTCCTTCACTGTTGGTCCTGTGTTCATCTGATCAGGTTTTTTCCAGGCGTCACAACAGTATAATTATTTCATGATTACGTGATTTTATTTAATACTTTACACGTGCATTTGTGACCTGAAATGCATACTTCATAAATGTTATACTTGATTTTGAGTATTTCTCATATGTAAATACTAGGGAGTGAAAGAGCTTGGGAATGCCAGCTGAAAAAAGCTGCTCAGGTAATTCCAAGGCAGTTCCTGCCCACGTGTCTGCCATGAGTCTGCATCACATTCTCCTGTGGGAGGGGAGAGCAGCGCGCACGCTTTGAACGGAAAGACTTCCCTCTGTGAAGGAGTTCCTGAAACCCACCTGGCGTTGTAAAATGCACAGGCTCTTTGTTGGAATTTGGACTTTAGATTTTATTAAAACGTGCCCAGTGCTCCTGTTTGTGCAGTGTCAGCTGCTGGTCTGCTGAGAGCCGTATCTCTGCACTGCTGTTCCACTTCAGCTCTGGCATTCTTCAGTGGGGCTGAGCTTGAAAGGTGACTGTGAATTCTGAGCCTGTTTGTGCCTTGCACAGAGAGCCACACTTCACTTGGCAATAGCCTCACTGTCTAAAATCATTTGATTCCTTTTTTGCACTTCTTTTGTCTTATTAATGAAATCTGTAGATAGACAGTGGATTCCAGACTTCCTAAACTCTACAGAGTATTAAGTTCTGGATGTTTTTCAGATGTTTTACAGTACCTGATTGATTCTGAAGTTGTGTTTTTTAACAAAGGAAAGAACTGAATTCAGATCTGCAGAATAAATTTTTAGCTACTATAGGCTGACCTTGGCATCTAAATACATATTGAGTACTGTGAGAACACAAAGTAACATAAATAAGAGATCAGGTTCAGCTATGAATTAAAGCAGCATAAAGAGGCAAAGACCAACTTTGAATCACAGTCTCTTGGAATGCAGATAAATGGCTGCTAATCTCTCTCTGTAAATCCCGCTTTCTGTTGATAAGTTGTCATGTAGCGGAATGCTGGGCAGCCTGACGTGGGTTTGCAGTGCTGTGACTTGGGCCTTTTGCCCCTGAATAGAGTTGAGATGAATTGTAGTAGAATAACTGTTATTTCCTGTTAATTTGTCCCCATGTGGAGGCTTGTTTAAAGTGGACATTTGGTAGCATAAATTTGGTGGTAGTTCTGCTTCACCTCTGTTGCTGGCTTACATGTATTTTAGGCAGTAAAATTTTGTGTGCTCTTTGCATCCTTAGACAGAGCTCTATATTCCAATCCAGTTCACCTGCCCAGAGACTTCCTGAAAGTCCCTGATTATGGCTGGATTTTATTATCAACTGTTTCAGTAACTTACCTTTCCAAGTAGGAGATTTGCCTTCCTTCCCTTGCAGTGGCAGGATGGCCTTTGAGAGGGTTTATTTTATTAGGAGCACACTGGGTGGTTGAGCAGGATGATTTCTAGTGACCTGCTTTGTTCAGGGTTACCAGTGTGCTTTCTGCTAGAACCAGTCTTTTGTGTTGCTGACAGATGGGTTTGAGGGAAGCTCAGGGAGCAGAAAAGCAGGTTTTGAGCAAATGCCTTCACAGCATTGCCCGAGCAGAGCTCAGGTAAAAGGAGATTTGTGTTTATAGGCCCTTTGCAGCCCAGCTGTCAGTGTGGGCTCCTTTACTGTCCGTCATTACATGGAGGGATCTCCTGTGTCAAAATTTATCTTTCCCTGAGCTGACACATAATACCTCTGTGGGCTGGTTGCTCCTTGCACAGCTGATATGTTCTTCGTCCTCCTCAGTTGGCAGTTTCTTAAGTGGATATAATCCATTCAGCAGATTTCCTGGAACTTCTCTTAACATAGCTGTGCAGCTCTCTTACTCCTTTAAAACTGCAGGGTCCTGCTTGGCCACCTCTGCTTGGGCATATACCAGGCTGTAGCAATAGCAGGAGTAGTGTTCTTTTATAATTTTTTTTAATGATTATTTTTTTCAGCATGCCTGCCTTCCTTAATCAAGAAATTAGGAACTTAATTTTACATTTTTGACATAACAAGTGCCCCCTAAATATAAGCAAAAAAACCTGAAATACTGTATTCTCTTTGCTTTCCTGAGAGGTCTTACAGGCATTTGGCCTCATACAGCCCCCAGTTTAGTACCTGAAAGATGACACCATAACTACCTCTGTGGCAGCCTCAGTTGCCAAATTTGATCCAAACTTGCTGTGATGCTGTTCTGAGGGACAGTTGTTTGAAATTCAGTTTTGTGGTGAGAAGAACACCTGTGAAGCAAATAGTGCTATGCACAGCTTTGTGACTGACTCCCCTTGCCTGGATTTGTCTCATTTTGTTCCTGTGAAAACACTTGGTGCACACCTGTGGATAAAACTGAACTTCTTATGGTGAGTTCAGCTGTAAATGTGCTGGTCAGATTTGAGCAGTCATTGGAAGCAATCCCTGTGCTCTGTACATCTTGGAACAGCCTACTAAGGATATCAGCAACCTTGTGGAACAGTGGGAGTGTGTCTTGGATCTTTCCTAAATTGGAACCTTACTGTTAGTGATGATCTTGGCTCACTTTCAGGTGGTATTGAAATTGCTGCCTTATGTTGATTTCATGTACATTCTTATAACAAACATGTTTTTGTTTTAGGGATTTATCAAAGATGTTCATGAGGACTCCCTCACAGTTGTATTTGAAAACAAGTAAGTATTTTATTTTTAAAATAGTAATTTGAAAACTAGATTGTTATTTCAGTTTTGTGCTTTTGCTGTTGGTTTTTTGTTTGATTGTTTTGCCATTAAGAAGAAGCAGATTTCATTAGAAAAGTGTAGTTCTGGAAGGACAGGCTCATTGTTCTGTTCAGCTTCCATGAACTGCCTTCTTGAATCTCTGTATCAGAAATCAGCTCATCAGTTCCACAGTCCTGTCCATTCTCTGGTATCTTTAGTGATGCCCATAGATGTGACAGCCAGATTTAATTAAAATAAGAATGAGTGGCACAGGTTTGATACTCTCACACAAAAGCAGAAAAAGATGGAAAACACTAAAGTACTTAAATAAGCAGTTCTGTGTATGTCTAATCTGAGGAATACTGATCTGTGTTCTCAAACAGAGAAAAACAGAAATGTCCTGATGGTGATTCTTTTTTAACTCTTAGGAAAATAAATACTTGTGTATATCCAGTCAAAAGACCTATTGGTGTGCAAATCTGGAAGCAAATCTTGAGAAAGAATTACCCACAAGGCCCTCTTCATTTAACATGTAAACACAGCAGTGCTGCTAGGGACTTGTAGGGGCAAGCCAAGGATAATCCATGGGATGGTAAAGTACAAATGAGTACCTGTTGTTCAGTGTTCAGACTGATAACACCATGGATTACCTGGGAGATTCCCATGCTAATTCAAAATATTCTGTGAGCTACATCCTCTTTCATGTTTCCCTTCCAGTTAGTAGGTGGAGATCGTATAAAATGTGTCAGCTTTTGATGTGAAAATTGTTACTAAACTCTGCCAGCTCTAACCTTTAGATTAGTCTTTGAGCCTTTCTTCAGGAAAGATTGCTGGATAATAAAGGGAGTGTGCAAGTGTGTCTTTATAAACAGTGTTTATAATTCTGGTTACATAATCCCAGGGTGTGTATGTGTATATATTTGTGTGTGTACATATATACATGTGTGTAAAAAGAAATCCTAGGGGGGAAAATAAGTAATGCTGGGGTTTACTCTGTGAAGTCCAGTCTTTGTTTCCTTTTAACCTGTTTTCTAGTCCTTCTTTTATAAAAGAGTTGAAAGATGAGCTGGCAACTGTAATTTGTACTAACACTGACCTTTTTATGGAAGCTGTTACCGTCTCCACCACATACTCCACCACAAAACCCAACAAATGAAAAGAAATTGGGTCCTTTGTCCTATCCCTGGTCTGAGGAGATGTGACAAACCTTCAGTTTCATATTCAACATCCATATTTATTTTTAAAGAAAAGCGAGTACTTTTCTTTGCTTTCAAAGTAAATTCTTTCATGTCAGAAACCAGAGAAGCTAAAGGAAGTGTCGGTGGTTCACAGCAGGGGTGTAATTGTTAGCAAACACATTTCTGGTATTTAGTGTCCATGTTATCAGTGCGTTTTACAGAAAGCCTGGCAGCAGCAGCCATGTTCCAAAAAAGGATGGGCTACAACATATGTAGGGTGTTCTGTTGCCTCAAAGTAGGTCTGGTGAGGAAGTGTGTACACAGTTCTAGTCACATTTACTCTGTAACGTGAACCTGATCAATTCTTACGCTTTTTACTGAGTTCATAAGAGCTTTAGTAGAAGTGAAGTTGGCAAGAGTGTCCTGTCCTCTCCCTGTTGTGATAGTGATGATGTCTAACTAAACACATCTATTCTACAATAGGTGGCTAAATCGTCACTGGCATTTTTAGGTTGTTAGCTAAGCTTTATCTACAGCTGTTGTAAGGGTCCCCAAGTTAGATGTAGCACAGACTGCTAATGATGATTTTGTGGCCATAGCAATGCTTAATTAAGAGACATTTTTGGAGAGTAAGGAGGCAAAGAACGAGTGCAGAGGTTTCAGGAACTGCAAACTTTTATTACTGTATAAGACAGAAAATTGGATCTGGAGGTGCAGTTTCATAGAGGCTCATTGGAGTTTGAAGCAGCCAAAGCCTTCCTTCAGGAAGGATATTGAGGTGCTGGAGCAGGTCCAGAGAAGGGCAACCAGGCTGGTGAAGGGACTCAAACACAAGTCCTGTGAGGAGAGGCTGAGGGAACCAGGATTATTTAATATGGAGAAGAGGAGGCTCAGGGGAGACTTCATCACTCTACAACTACCTGAAAGGAGGTTGTAGCCAGGTGGGAATCGGTCTCTTCTCCCAAGCAACCAGCAGTAAGACAAGAGGGCACAATCTTAAGCTCTGCCAGGGGAGGTTTAGATTAGATATTAGGAAGAAATTCTTGACAGAGAGGGTGGTCAGACATTGGAATGGGCTGCCCAGGGAGGTGATGGATTCTCTGTCCCTGGAGGTGTTCAAGAAAAGACTGGATGTGGCACTTAGTGCCATAGTCTAGTAACTGCAGTGGTAGTGGATCAAGGGTTGGACTTGATGATCTCAGAGGTCCTTTGCAACCTGGCTGATCCTGTGATTCTATGATTCTTTTTTGGAAGAAAAACATCTCTGTTGTAAGAAGCAAGGACCTCCTTTTTTTTTTTTTTTTTTTTTAATTCATGCCTTGGAATTTAGTTCTGTCAGGTTGTCTTAGTAGGTAATTTGTAGCCATTCACAAGTAATTTCTTAAAACATCTTGTTTTGCATTTCATGAGTGAGATGCTCCAGTTTTGGATTCAAGAAGTTTGGCATCAAAACTTTGCTCGTACTCTGAGAACTGAGCCTTCTATGCCCTCTTCCTCTGTGGACTTCCTCTACTGGCAGGGAGAGGAAGGAGAAACCCAAAGCATGAGATCAGCAACTGTAACTTTTGCAACAAGAGCAATTTAATTGCAAGTGGGTTTTTTGTCAGCCCCCTTTACCATTTTTCTGAAATAAAATGCGATTTAAATAACTTTTTATAAGCAAAATACCTTCCATCCCCTCCAGAAACTATCCATGTCATAGAATCCTTGAGGTTGGAAAGGACCTCTAAGATAAGTCCAGCCACTGTTGTTCACCACTAAACCCTATCCCCACATCCACACTCGTGTGCCCTTTGAACACTTTTGGGGATGGTGATTTTACCTCCTCCCTGAGCAACCTGTTCCAATGCCTGAGCATTGGCACAATTGGAGGCCCTTTCCTCTCATCCCATCTTTTGTTACCTGGGAGAAGACACCAATCTCCACCTGGCTTCATCCTCCTTTCAGGTGATTGTAGAGAGTGATCGGGTCTCTCTGAGGCTCCTTCTCTCCAAGCTGAACACCCCCAGCTCCCTCAGCTACTCCTCATCAGACTTGTGCTCCAGACCCTTCACCAGCTTCCTTGCCCTTCTCTGGATGTGTTCCAGCACCTCAGTAATAATCTTCATGGGTTTTTGTTGTTTTTCAATCTGTAGTTAAGAGAAAAAATTTGTAGTAATTTCTAGAGCAAAACTATATGATACATCACATCTTCATGAAGTGAGGTGCTTAAGTTGTCTCTTCAGAACAAATGTGTAAATCTTTTCATCTGGAAAGTTACAGAGGTGCCCTTTGTGCCTTATGCTCAGATTTGTTCCACTAACTTGGGCTGCTCTGTCTGGGTGTATTAGAAGTAAGCAAAGCAAATGACTTGTGATGGCTCTTCCTGATACAGGTTGGTTTATGTGTTCTCTTGGTGTCTGATACAAACTTGAAGCTGGGCAGAAATGATGGACATTGCAATGCTTTGGGAGATATTAGAGTCTTGGATATTCTTAGTTAATAACTTCTTTGGAGTGTTATTTTTTTCCCCTGGTTCTATTTCAACCTGTGAAGAGTCTTCAGTTAGATTTGTGCCTAAAACAGTGAGGAACAGCTGATGATATTCTGTAGATTTACAGAGTAGAAGGAAAAGGAATTTCAAGGAGAAAACACAGGGTGTGAATTGGTCCAGTAGTCTTCATAAAATATACACTTCTACAAGTAAAATGCTTTGTAGAGCCAACCATAGTGAAATAAATAGTCTTTCTGTACAAGAAGGTAAAACTTTAATTTTATATGCCTAGAAATAGTTGGTATTGATAAGCAGATATAAGACACTGGGAAGTGTCAGGAAGTTTGCAGGTAGAAATATAAAGTTGTGTTAAAAATCAGAGTCAGATTTTCCTAGAATACTTAAAACTTTGGTGGTAAGAAGTTGAAATGTTAAATATGAGGTGGAGAAATGGATGAACTCTGTGGTTGCATGGTGGACTGAAAAGTGGAGCTTACATCTGTATAAAGGCTCTATGACTTGAACAGTAGAAATGTTAAATACATCATCTAATAATCTTTCATTGGGGTTTTGTGAAAGCTATTAATGAGTCCATTCATGTTAAATTTTTCAGTTAATTTAAAAATCATGTCATTAAATATCTTCCCAGATTGTACTTTTGTCTTGACATGATTGTTTTGTTCCTTTGCTTATAAGGTTTGCTTTCTAGCAGCAAGGACAGACTTGCTTTTGTGGAAAGAATGAATTTAGTTAAAACTCTTGAGTTCTAAATTGAAGAAAACAATAGAAACAATAGGAAAATAATATTTAATGCTTCTTCAACTTTCAGTTGGCAACCAGAGCGCCAGGTGCCCTTTAATGAAGTCAGATTACCACCACCCCCTGACATCAAGAAAGAAATTGGTGAAGGAGATGAGGTGGAGGTGAGTGTATCCTCATGGACCTGTCCTGAGCTGTAACTGGTTGTCCAGTCAAGGCAGTGTGATGATTGTAAGTGCCTTACCAAGGTGAAGGTGTGAAATGGAGCACGTCTCTAAATGATTTATTAGAATTTTAGTGAAGCTGTGACATTCCAGTTTTTCCAGAAAACTACCAATAGAAGCTTTTCAAAATCTGGAACTTAAAAGAGCTGAGAAGGTTTTAATTCTGGAATAAAAACTGGGCAATTTTCATTTTTGACCTCAAATGGAAGTGTTGGAAATGTTTTGATACAAAAATGTAATAAAGCTCCTCTGATAACAAGAGTTTTAACACAGTTGAAGTATCTGGTCTTATCTGATAGGGGATTGTGTGAATTACACTGTTCCTGCAGAGAAAGAGTGTTAATTAGAAGTGATGTATTAAACCAAGAAATCAAAAGGTGCATATTCTCTTCTCAGCTCCTTGTAGTATCTTTAGTGATTTAGTAATTATTTAAATTTCTGTTTTTTCCTTTATTTGTCCTTAAAGTCAAAGGAATGAGTTTCCTTAGGATACCTTCATAGTTTTGGGCTGTTAATATGAGAAAAAATATTGTATAGGTACTGGGGGTTTTTTCTATTCCTTTATTTGAAATACTTGCTATTTTTTGCCTTTGTTAGAGGTTATAAGTAAAGAGTTATTTTCTGCCTCTTTGCTATTGTAAAATTTGTTTAGTCTGCTTGCAAGTGACTTTGACCTGTTAGAAGTGTATAAGGAGTAAATAAAACTTGCAGAAAATGAGGGAAGTGAGTTTCAGGAACCATTTATTCTATATCTGATCTTGCATTAACTTCATAGCATTTGTTTAATATGGAATATGCAGTCATGTGATGACTTGCTTCATTTCAGTAGTTCTTGATATATCAAGTAAGCCAAGGACAAAACAGAAATCTGAATTGTGGAGTTATTCTATGTGTGAACTTCCAATGGGAATACAGTGTTTGAATGTACTGAGGAATTGCCCATGAAGAAGTGTTTAGCCAAGATTTTATCTTCCTTTAGAAATTGCTATTGAATTGTCAGTAATATATGCAAAGGAAATCTGTTCACAGTCCTTGGAGTGCAAGATGCATGTGACTGGATAATTTACACAAAAATTACTTCTGTGTAGAATAGTGTTCCATTTTAATGAAAATCAGAAAAATTCTGACTTCATTATTCGTGCAGTTAAGTGATTTGTGTTTGTATGCACTTTCAGTGTTTCTTACAACTTTCATTTTCAGGTTTATTCCAGGGCAAATGACCAAGAACCTTGTGGCTGGTGGCTGGCAAAAGTTCGAATGATGAAAGGAGAGGTAAATGATTATTTTAAAACCTATTAATTTCATGGCATCACATTAGATACAGTAAATAGAAGGTTATTTGTCATGAAAAAAAACCTCTGAATAAAGTGCTACAAATACAAAAATGTGACAAAAGAGAATTCTAAGTTGAGAGCTCTTTGAAATGACCCATCTTGCACTGCACAGCAGAGGGTTGTGTCCTTGCAGCAGGGTAGTTTAATTGCTTGGAGGATTGTGTGCATGTACAAGGACAGAACATAAACCACACCTGCTTTGTGAATTGAACTTGGTGCTAAAAATGAAGTCAAACACCTGTGGTGAAAATCTGTTTATACTCCATATGTTAAGCATGGTGTAGCTATTGCTGTGTGTTGCTGTGGGTTGTGGTTTTGTGTGTGTGTTTTTACTGAGTGTAGTGGAAGGACCCTGGTTGTTTTGCTGTTACATATTGTAAGTTTATTTTACCATAAATAAATGGTTAGTTGCAGCTGCCAAGTAACTGGCAGATCCAGACACTTCAGTTTATGGAGCTGTGTCAATGTTTGACATGGTCTCTGTATTTTGTGATATGACAAGAGAATTTAACTTCCTAATAGGAAGGGTCTCTGTTTTGATGCATTTACTGTATCACGTTCCTAAAACCAAAGGAAGCAATGCTCAGAAAAAACAGTTAACAAATACAACTTCTGTTGAGCTCTTTAAGGACAAATGGTGGTAAATGGATACCAAAAGAAGATTCTGTGTGGATCCTTGTTGATAAGCAGCTTGTTAAGAAAACAAGATAAAAGGAGGCAAAGCAATTCAAATGAAATGCAAAATTTTGCTATCAATTACATTGCTGTGTAATTAAATGATACTTAAGATAAAAAAACCTTGGAAACTAGAAAATAGCATGTGGAAAAGTGTCACAATCATAGTGATTTACTTTTTCTGGATACTTGAGTAAATTGTGTGTGTTGACAAAACAGATACAAAAACAGTTTTGAGGGAGGGAGAGGAGAATGTCCTGCTCACTCCTAAGTTGCAGGCAGGTGGAAGGGAGGGGAGAAGAAGGCTCCTGACACAAGTTAGGCTTCAGGGGTACTGTGCACAAACCTCTTTATACTTGCTTGTATTGGGTGGGAGCGTAGGAGTAGATTATTGGTAACTATTAAATCTTAGTTTTCTTGCCTTCCTAAATTTGGCATAGTGTGTGTCAAAAAGAGATTGAATTTTTGTTTGCCTTTTGATCTTACATGAGTCACAGGTAATTTGCGTATCGAATCAGTGGATTTGCCTTGCTTGTTTGTTTTAAAGTGTTGCAGAGTAGATATTTCTGTGAAGGAAGATTCTCTGTTAGGTATTACTTAGAATTAGAGCTCCAGTAAACGTTTTGAATTTAGGAACTTCAACTGAACTAATTGATGGTATTTGAAAGAGGGATGGGTATGAGAAAATGAATCCAATATGCTGCTGTGGGGGACTGAAAGTATGCTGATAACAGTGCTCTGCCCTCGCTGTGGAATCAGAGAGGTGCTGAAATATGGCCAGGCTCATTAGTGTAGAAACTGTATCAACTTAGATTTATGTTCTTGACTATATATTCATATTTTGTACTTCCCTGGAGATGCTGGTAATGTCACTATGTCTTTGTTGGTCCTTACTGAAGTTACCATTTTTTAAAAAAAATTCTTCCCTAGTTCTATGTCATTGAATATGCTGCTTGTGATGCCACTTACAATGAAATTGTCACATATGAACGACTCCGACCTGTGAATCAGAACAAGACTGTCAAAAAGAACACCTTTTTCAAGTGCACAGTGGATGTTCCAGAAGACTTGAGAGATGCGTGAGTAGCTCTGCACACTTTAATAAGGCATTTACTTACAGGAGGCAGAGGAAAACCCACTTGGCTTCTATTTTAGAGGCCAGTTTGCAGGTCTGTGGGGAGCCTTAAGGGTGGCTGTGGCTGCAGTAGCTGGTTGAGAAACTGCTGAGGGGATCCCTGCTGAGCTTTTGCGGGGAGGGGGGGGACAAAAGGCAGGTTCTGAGATAAGAACTTCAGGTCTTGTTTTGTGCCTGTACAGGTGATGCATTTCACAGTGGGGCTGTTACTGAGACTTGCCACATAACCATGATGGCATAGAGTCCACAGAGAAACAAGCTCTGGAATCATGTTAAGGAGAATGGGAACTTCCCTGTTTCTCAATAGTCTTTGCCATAAATTACTAAAACATTCTTGGGTCTGATCATGTTTTCACATGTTCAGTTTTGATGCAGCTTGTTGAAATAACACTCATTTTGTCTCCTTAGGTGTGCTAATGAAAATGCACATAAAGATTTCAAGAAAGCTGTGGGAGCATGTCGAATTTTTTATCATGCTGAAACTGCTCAGCTAATAATACTGGTAAGTAATTACTTCTGTGTAAATGTTGCATGAATTCTCAGTGTATTATCTATGGGAAGTGTACAGCCAGCTGTGTGTGTATGGAGAATAGTTTAATTTGTTAAGCTATATAAATTGTGAGGGATTTAATGTAAGTAGGTGTATTTAAATTTAATCTTTGGGGGTACGCCTGCACTGCACACAACTAAATTTAGGAGCAGCTTTCAGTGTTGTTGTTTTTATGACTCTTGTCATTCTCAACTGAGTGCCAGTTCACTGATTTTAGCAGGTGGCTTAGAGGTAACTCCAGCTCACTCCACACACTGTGCAGTTTGACCCACAGCTGGGTTTCCATGTGGAGAACTCCACCAGAGTAGTGTAGCCATTAAGGAATTGTTCACTTTGATTCATCTGTGATGATTTTCTCTTACTACATAGACTTGCCCCAGCATTAGTTTCTCTTCATGATTCCATTATCCACTTGAACCTCACTCTGCAGAATTGTGATGTCTTTGGTTGTTTCCTTAGCTCTGTCATTCAGACAGTGAGTGGCAAGCATGTATATGGTAGAAAGAGATTTAATTTGTTTGTATGGGCTACATCAGTGGGAAAGAGTTATTGTGTATATTCAGCAGCAAAATCTTTAATGTGAAACATGCTGTGAGTGAGAAGAGATAATTGTTGGTGGTGCTGAATTTCTTGTGCTTTGTTTTGAGGAAGAACCATGTTCATGTAAGGTCTAGAAATAGAGATCATGCTCATGACTTGGTTTCAGTAGGTTCCTGATTTATCCTTTAAATGTGGATTTGCTTAAAAAAGCTAAACTTCATGTTCCTTCTGTTTTGTAGTCTGCCAGTGAAGCAACAGTGAAGAGAGTGAACATTCTGAGTGACATGCATCTGCGCAGCATTCGCACCAAACTTATGCTCATGTCGAGAAATGAGGAAGCTACAAAACACTTAGAGGTAATTCATGGCTTGGGATTCTTGTTGCTTGAAACTCAGCTCACAGTGGTACCTTACACTGAGTGCATGTGGATGAGTCTTCCTTTGTTTCCCCTTCAGTGCACAAAGCAGCTTGCTGCAGCATTTCATGAGGAGTTTGTAGTCAGAGAAGATTTAATGGGACTTGCTATAGGAACACATGGCAGTAACATCCAACAAGCCAGAAAGGTTCCAGGAGTTACTACCATTGAACTTGAGGAGGATACCGGTACTTTCAGAATCTATGGAGAGGTAAGGGGGAACTTTGTATGAATCTTTGGAGCATTTCACTCTGTGTCTGCTTTTAGAGTGGTGAGAGCTGTACCCAGAATTAAGAACTGAAAACACCTGAATAGTCTGAGTGTCTGTGTGCATGTTCACGCTATGACAACTTCCACCACCTGTATTTGAAATGCAAATCTTTGTTGCATCAGATGTGTTCTCTCCTAATCACTCTGTTGTGCTGCTGTACAGAGTCTGTAACTGCACTGTGTATCTTGGGTCATCCCAAGAGAAGCAGCATTTGCTACGATTTTACTTGGTCGTGGATTTGTTGGGGTTTTTTTTTCCTCCTTCAGAACCTTGTTGGTTCTTCCCCTCCTCCCTTTCTAGTTCATGTGTGTTTTGCTCTGCTCCTCTGAGGTAGTCAGGAGTATCTGCTGCCTGTATCTGCTGCTTCTAACCCCTTTATTTTGGCAATTTAATGCTGGCTTTGGTAAAACAATGGTTTGCTCCAAGTTAATTCTGCTTGTGTGACTCCTCTAAATTTTACAATAGCCTTGAAATGCACCAATGTTTTGGTCTTTGGACCAAAACAGTGATCCATTCAGGAAGCAGAGGGATAGTGTAAAAGATGCCACTGTCACCAGGACCCTGTCAGAACATATTTTGAGGGTTTTTATCTCGTATTCCCAACTCTGCAGGTGCCACTCACTGAGTCTCTGATGTTAACACTTTCAGAAATCTGTGGTTGTCTACTGTTTCAGGCATCTGTCATCTTGAATTCTGCTCCATCTATGTCAGGAGTAGAAATTGGTTGTGATCCAAGGATCAGATGAAGTTGATTCTATGGAGAGGAGGTCAAACTCCTGTAGTCTTCAGTATCTCTGAAATTCTGTGTGCTGTTTTTTGGATACCTTAAGGGCTTCCAGGGGATCAGGGTGACAGTAGATCCTTCTCTGGTTTACTGCTACCAGTAAATTGCATCTCAGTTCCCAAAGAAGAATTGGACAAGTTTAAAGGCAGTGGAATGTCTAGTGTATTCCAGTTTTGATCTCTTTCATGTGAATGATGTGATGCGGGAACTTGTGGAAAGGTTACAACTGTCACCAGCCTCTCACAGAGGTGCACAGCAAGGATTATAAATACCAGATGCCCCCTAAATAAAACTGCCTTTAGACACATCTAGGCCTGTCCTTGCTGGAAGTGATAACTGCTTCTAAAAATGCCAGGCAGCTTAAATATTCTGATGATAAGGGTTTCAGCATCTGGGTATATTTGCCTATTCTTTTTGCCTTTTTTTTCAGCTGAAGTGGGCAAGCAGCCAGGCCTCAAAGCCCCCAAGTGCACAGGCAGACAATTTTAGGCTGAGATGTGGGGCAGTAGTGAACCAGTGTCATTGACACAGCAGTTGGGGTCTGAGGGTTTCCCACAGCTGATGTTTTGCATACAAATAAAACTTCGGTGTTTCTCAGTGCCAGACTCTATGAGGGAAGAAACAGGAAGATAAATCTCTATGGATAAAAGGAATTTTAAATGTATGGGATGCTGTTTGTTCCTGTATCCCTGTCTGGTCAAGATCATTTTGGTTGCAAGACCCTTTCCTGGTTGTTTGAACATGTTGTGATGCTTGTACAGACTGTACAGTAACATGTGTGTCTTCATTGTATGGGCTGCTGTGTGAAGTAACCAGAGCATGGGTAGATGTGTAGACTGTAATTCAAAGTTGAGAAAGGTAGTTGCTAGCAACTGGAATCCTTTGAGGTCTTTAATCCATGTTCCACTACAGGGAACTGAGAATGCATTGTTTGAACCAGCTTTATGTGCTCTCTCATGTTGGGGTGTGGATGAGTCACACAGGTTGTACTCACGTGCTCGTGGCAGAGTGTAGATGGAGCCATGTGGGTGCACTGGAGAGCTCCAGCTCTGGCAGATGTATGTTTTCCTCTAAATGCCTTCACTGTTACTTCACCTTTATTTGGAGAAGAATTGATAAACATACCTGAGGCAGGAACTCTGGTTAATTGTGTCCTATTTCTAGAGTTCATTGAAGGTGAAAAATTGCTAATGTGTGTTAGGTTTGTGTCATGTGAGCAGTTGCCTTGAGGATGCAGCATAACTTCTGCTCTCCACAATGGCTTCCTGTTCATCTCTTTCCAGTGCTTGATCGCTGCTTTCGTTATCTTGAAATCCAATTTGCTCATGTTTCTTTTGCTGTCATTTTGACCTCTGCCAGAAGTAGAGGTTTATACATTTTTTTATTTTTCTAGGATTTCCCTGATTTGATTAAAAGATGCCAGATCTGGTGGTACTCTTATTTTATGTGTTGCCTAAAAAATGTCAGATGAAAGGGCTGGGATGTTAGGGTAAAATGGAAATTGTGCTCAGAAGCTGCCCTGGCTGCCAAGGTGCTGATATTTTTCTTTAATTCAACACTTGTGCTGTTGCTAAATTGAAGCCTGGTTTCTTCAGCATCTGTATAGCTTCAATTAACTCAGCTGATTTCTGTCATTTAATAATAAAGCTGTGAGAGAACATTTACAGGAGTTCTCCCCAGTAACCAGAGCTGCTGTCCTATCTTGGAAAACATTGTAGATGAACTGGTCAGAAACCAGCATTCTGGAAGGAGAGCCCTGGTGGTAATATAACAGTGTTTGTTCAAAGCCCCATCCAACCTGGCCTGAAACACTCCCAGGGATGAGACATCCATTTTATTATCTTAAAACCTCTTAAAATGTTATTTTAACATGGAAAAATATGTTCTATTCATTACTGATGCTTTGCTTTTCTACTGCATTTTGTCTCTGGGCATTTTATTCAATTATTTCTTTATCATTTAGTTCAAAACTAGAATAATCTTGTCTCTGTTCCTCTCTTTTTGAAAATAGGTTTGTTTGGAAGACTTGCAGCTGTTGCTAAAAGGTTTTGTTTTTAAAATGCTATATTCACAAATAAACTCCATTTTTTTAAAATTCATTTCCAGACTGCCGAAGCAGTAAAAAAGGCCAGAAGTTACTTAGAGTTTGTGGAGGATTTTATTCAAGTTCCCAGAAATCTTGTTGGTATGTAATACTGCTAAAGCCTGAAAACTTGGGGAAAGGGAACCTGAGCATCATGACTCTGCAAAGAGGATTTAGGTCCCAGTACAATATTTGATTTCTCTGTTTAAGTAGAAAGTGATTAATCTTCTAAAACTATATGTATCAGGGAATTATGAAATTGGATATATTGTTGTTAAGTAATACTTTGTCAGGATTTTAGCACTTAAACTGGCCTGATTACAGATTGTACTAATGGTAATACTTGAAGTTCAGATTCTAGTAAATATATACTAAATTCACGGCTTAGAAGTGCAGAAACTAAATTCCAAAACTGAATATGGAAATACTGCAGCTGAGGTACAAGAATGACACAAGACAGTGCTGCTGTTACTGCTGCCTCCCGGGCTGAGGTTTGTCAGAGGTGGTGGTTGGGTGGTGGTGAGCCCCTGTGTAGATCAGCAGTGCTCATTGATCTCATCCTCAGTCTGATATAGAGCATTTTTCCATGTTTCACCTTTATGAAGGTGTAGTTCCTTAAAGCTTAAAAAAACCCGCCCATTCTGGTAGCTTCTGTGTTAAAAGTCACCTGAAGGGGAGGGTAATTATGCTTCCCTTCAAGAGAGACAAACATGTCTTTCACAGGGGACTTTTTTGCTTTTCCTTCATTCTACTTGCTTTAGCCTGCTTTTTGCTCAAGTCTGGCAGCTCCCTGTTTCCCATAACCAGCCTGTGGGCAGTTGTGGGCATGAAGGCACTGTTAAGGTGCAGGTGTTATACCTGATTCAACACCAGCTTGAATTATCCAAAGGAGAAATTAAAACCTGGGCTTTCACCTCCTGTGTTTGGTGCTTGGAGCTTGCATATTATAGACAACACAATTTTAGATAATTAATATGCAAACTCCTAACACTTAGACTTTCAAGACTGTAGAACTTGAGCAGGTTAAGGTATAGTGGGTTTTTTGTTTGTTGTATTTGGTTTTGGTTTGTATTTTTTTAAGACAAAAAGATGAAAACCCAAACCTGCTGAGCTGTTTTAACTGTTGAGGAAGGGAAAAAGTTTTTAATGCTTTTTCAATTTACTTTGTATCATGTTGATATTTGCTGTAAAGAACATTCCTTAATGGAATCTTCTGTCATACAGTTCTGGCTATTACCCATTTTTTGAATTGTTCCACCTTCCTTTACTCATAATTTAAACCTGTCTGTGTTTAAGCACCAGGTATCTGTAGCTGGGATGAAGAAACATTTCCATTTAAGTTTATTTTAAGGAAGAGCTAAAGTCTTTTAGTAAGGCAGTGAGAGAGTCCCATTTTTGAGATTTTAAACATACAAGTTCTGAAGAACATTTTGGTTTAGATCTCACGCATGATCTCAAAATAAATATTTTGAAGGTGACATTGGAAGCATTGGTAGTACACAAGTCTGTTGTAAAGGCCAAATTAATTTTCAGAAAATAATTACGTATTTTACTTTTTCTTAAGAGGCTCCCAACAAATGTATAAGCCTGTCACAAAGTCAGGAAAGATTGAATGAGGGTATATGTGAAATCGGGGGATCCAAATAATTTTGATACATAAATGTTAATAAGCATTTGCAAAACTCTTGTGCCATTTTACTCTTGGTCTGGTTCTATTTTAAGCTTCTGTGTGGTGATCTTCATCACTACTTATCACTCTGTGCATATATATAGAGAGGGAGTTTAATTTTGGAAATTTTCGCTTCTTTCCTCTGGCACAGTGTGGGGTATTTGGGGTTTGTTACACATAACTTAAAATATCAAGAAACATGTTAAAATATTCTGCAGACAGGAGCAAAATTAACTGTTCTTGCCCTCTGAAGGAAAAGTTATTGGAAAAAATGGAAAAGTGATTCAGGAGATTGTAGACAAGTCTGGAGTCGTCAGGGTGAGAATTGAAGGAGACAATGAAAATAAGCTGCCCCGTGAAGATGTAAGTACTTCATTCTTTCTTGCTATGGTTAAGTTTTTATTTTAAAAAACAGTTTTTATTTCAAAACCTGTGGATGCAGAGAGCACTATTTTTAAGCTGCCATCTTGCACTAAATTTTATATAAAGCAATTCAAGGAAGGTTTTTTGCTGCTGAAGTAAGACTTTTTTTTTTTTTTTTTTTTAAATCTTTCTCCTGTGTGTACTTTAGCTGCATAACTAATTTGAGATTGATAGTGTTGATAGTGTCCACATATTTTAAATAGATGAGAACATAAGATAAAATCTTCTAAAGCTATTTAATCTTGTAAAGTTGCTTTAATGAACCAATAGGCACTTCTTGGTAAACTGTGGATATTTCTACACAGCTATTGTGATAAACACACAGAGCATGTGTTGCATGGGGGAATACTGCATGTCAGGTTACCTCGACTGCCAGAATAGGTGGTTGGGAAAGCTGGACAGTTGGAAGCTCCTCCCTTAACCCCAGTCTGAGCTGGGCTTAGTTTGTCTTTGCAGCCCAAGGCTTTTTTTTCAGCTCTCTCTTGTAATTTAAAACAGATTTATTTTATGTCATTTAAATAGAAAGCATTGTTTTAATGATGATGTTCTTCCTGATAGAAAGCTTTGATGCTTTGTTTCCATAGGGAATGGTACCATTTGTATTTGTTGGTACTAAAGAAAGCATTGGGAATGTCCAAGTTCTCTTAGAATATCACATCGCATATCTAAAGGTGAGTGTATCCAAAGGGAGAAAGGATCTGTAGAGGAAACTTGGGTTGGAGTAACAGAATTTTTAAGCAACAAAAATTCCTGGGTTTGTAAATAAATATACACTGTACCTCTGTATTGGGATTTTAAGGTTTGGTGCTTTGAACCTACAGGTATGATGTGAGTGTTCAAACATGGTGTGAGTGTTACTTGGTGCTGTTGGATCAGAATGTAAAGAACAGTGGTTAAAGGGGCATTTGGGAAGTAATTTATCTCTGTTAGTGTTCTGCTGTTCTGAGCTTAATGCTCTGTTGGGGTAGGATGGAATTTTTAATAATAACATTAATGGTGTGGTGTTAGAACAATATTCTGTTTAGATTAGTTGGCTTTGTGATGTTAACTGAAATAATTAATTTGAATTGTGTAACTTAGTTTGCCCTTTTTTCTTTTTTTTTTTTATTTGACTAGAAAATGTGGTGAATTGTATTTAAGGGAGGTACTGATGATCTTAAAACAGTCTGCATGGGGATTTAAGAGATAGGTTTTAGATTTCTTCCAAAATTATTGAGAGAGCACAATTTCTGCTTGAATTCTGTGATTTGCAGTTGCCTTCAAGGTGGTGTTAACTTTGCTACAGGGATGTTAGTTTTAAAGATGACTGGATGGGTGATGGCATTTCATGAGGGACATTTATCAGCAATGTTTTTTGTGTCCTCTTATGTAGGAGGTAGAACAACTAAGACTGGAAAGGCTCCAGATCGATGAACAGTTGCGTCAGATTGGTATGGGCTTCAGACCTTCTTCTGCTCGAGTTCCTGAGAAGGAAAAGGGTTACACAACTGATGAGAGCACCCTCTCCTCAGTGCAAGGGTCCAGGTCCTACAGCGGGAGAGGGAGAGGCCGCAGAGGCCCCAATTACACATCTGGTTACGGTGAGTGTTTTGAGCAAGTCCTCAGGATACTTCTGAAACCAAAACTGTCTCTTTGTGTTCAGTGTAGTTGAGAGAATTCAGGTAAGGTTGAAAGTTCAGGATTGCCATTTTGTTCTGTACACAGCTCAAACCACCTCATTAGGTTTACAGTCTTGTTGAAGTTAAGTTTAAAATTGCAAAAATGACCAAACCAAAATCTGGTAAGGCCTTGTCCTTCAGTGTTAGTAGTTAGCATCATACAAAGCTGGGAAAGAGAAGGAACTACAGATACTTTTCAGGAGGCACAAATTAAAAAAGAATAAATCTGGAATTGGCATTATCTGTTTGAATTGAGGAGGAGAAAAAACACTTGTCTGTGATCATGTCCATCTTATGAGTGTATTTTTGAAAAGTAAACTGAACTGATTTAAAATGGAGGCAACACAAAATCCTGTGGGTTTTTTAATTCAGTGGATTTGTTTAAGATGAAGTGAGGTATTCTGGTGCATTTCTGAAATAACAAGGCACTGCTGCTTAGTTCCAGAGAGGTGTGCACATCCCCAGCTTATCCAGCAGCAGTTTCCCAAATGGAGATACTGCATTTCAATGTAGACATTTCCACAAAGAAACATGGGTGCTCCAGTGAACAGGGACAACATTATTTATTCAATACAGTTAATTACTCTCAGTATCTACATGTAGCTCACTTTTGATACAAAATGGACACCTTTGGGGTTTTACAGTCTGTTCCTGGATCACGCTGTGTTAGTTGATTCTGATGATGATGTTTGTAAATACATTTTTTATTGTTTCCCAATGAACTGACTAAACTGTAATGAAAACTGTTCAGTTTGTTTAGATACACAGATTTTAGTTTGAAAACTTAAATTATTTTTTTCCCCACAAAATGGCAAGACTCACATGTTAGAGCCATATGGGTCTAAGTCTCTTTATTCCAGAATAGTTAGTAGGGGGAGTTCCTGGATAATTAAAATAAATAGGTGTTGAGTTTTCAGGTAGTAAAAAGCTGTGTGGGTTTGATTAGCTCAGAGATGGCCGAGTATTACAGATGCTATTTAATATAAACAGGGAAATTGTTCAGCATTACAACAGCCAGAAGGGGTTGCTTAGCAACAGCCATCGGCTATAAGGTGGCAAAGTTGTCCTTGGGAATTTCAGAGAAGTTGCCTAGAAACTGCACCAAATGCCTGCAGTGTGTAGACAAAGAGAGGAAACAGTGCTTAATCCTTGATTTATCTGTGTACAGAAATCACAGATTTGGTAGCCCTTTCAGTCCTTGTTTCACATATTATTAAAAACAGACTGAGAATCTTAGACATTTAGATAACTTCTGCTCTATCTATATTTTACCTGTGCTTGTATTTTTATATATGGGTATATGTAAGTATAAAATTATAATTATATACTTGTATAACTGTATGTTAATATTTTTAATATCTATTTATGTATTTTTTAAACTTATATATATATATATCAGCCATGCTGGTTGGAATACTTCTGTGAGGATATGAAACCAGAATATAATCCCAAAACTCATTAATTTCCAATTTTTCTTTTCCTTCTTGTACAAGGTACAAACTCCGAGCTCTCCAATCCCTCTGAAACAGAATCTGAGAGAAAAGATGAACTTAGTGACTGGTCCTTGGCAGGAGAAGATGACAGGGAGAGCAGGCACCAACGTGACAACAGACGACGTCCTGGGGGACGAGGCCGCAGTGTGTCTGGAGGCCGCGGGCGTGGTGGACCTCGTGGTGGCAAGTCCTCCATTAGCTCTGGTACTGCCTTCCCAGTGGATTTTGAATTTAGATTTTGTTCCTGGCAATATTCTGTAATCTCTTACTAACTCCTTACTGCTATACCCCATTTTTACATTATAATCTTAATACTTTGGGATTTCAGTGCAGTTGTGTGATAGTTTCGTGTCACCATGTTGTTAGATTTTTGTTCGTTTTCTGTTCATGGTGATCTTCATTTCCTTCCTCTGCTGCTCACATGTAATAATGTTGATAAATTATAAAGTTGATAAATCTTTGGCATGTTGCCTATGGCTTCCTTCTGAGTTAAGCTTATGTTTAGATACAGAATGAGAGAAGAAATCATAGACTGGAAGCTTTGTCAGCACCTGACTGTGCTAACTTAACACTGCAATAGCGTCAGAAGTACCACGCTGCCACAAGGGGAAAGGTGTTTTATGTGTTTAACAGTTCTGAGTAAAAGTTCTCTAAATGTCACCTTGGAAATATTTGTGGTCAAATAATGCAAGTGCTGATTGTGGTGCCCCAGAATTGTTACTGTTGGTTTGGAGTCAGAAAGGAGCCAGAGTGGAATCAAATCTGTGTGTTACACCTTTTCCTAAGGTTGCTCTGTAGTTGAAACTTTCAGACACAGATGTAAGTCAACCTGGAAATGAAGTTACACGTTACTGCAGTATCTTAGATGGAAACTTTCTGTTTATTTAGTGCTTAAAGATCCGGACAGCAACCCTTACAGCTTGCTGGATAACACAGAGTCAGACCAGACCGTGGACACGGATGCCAGCGAGTCCCACCACAGCAGTAACCGCCGCAGGAGGTCACGCCGGCGAAGGACTGATGAAGATGCTGTTCTTATGGATGGAATGACAGAGTCTGATACAGCTTCTGTTAATGAGAATGGTTTAGGTATGTAAATGGTTGGATGATCATCCCAGAGCAGGCTAAGAAAAAGCGTGTTGTCCCCGTAAGTGTAGTGAAGCCCTTGTTTGTTTTTGTTAGTGATGAATTGTTGTTCTGTTCAAGGTTGCTGTCTGATTAAAGAAAGACTCCCTCCGTGGCTGTGCCATGGAATCTCCTGTTTACTGAGCTCCACTAGCCTTTTCATGTGCCTTTTTTTGTAAAAACTGTCTGATGGAGACACCAAAGACTTGATTTGTTGTTTCCCATTGGTACTGCTGCTTTGATAGAAACAGTACTGTCAGATCACCGTTCTGTTTTGTCCTTGGTAACCTCAGTCTCAGTGTGGGAAAGCTACTTAAGTAGCTGTTAATTTGTCTCTGCCCAGATTCTACTTAAGTACTTTCCCTCAGTAAATTCTCTTGATACGCACTGGGACAAGACTATAATCTGTTGCTTAATGTAGAAAAAAAAATGGGTTATGTTGATAAAATTTGACGTATGGTTACTTAATAAATGAAATCTGAGGTCATTAAGCACATGCCTAAATGTTTTAATGAACCAAGAACAAAAAGTAAAATCTAGCTTTTGTGTTACTGTGTATGCTTTCAGTATAAAATTTTCTTTTAGCTTTTCTGTCTTATCTAGTCTCTGTCTTTAACAGAAGCAATTTTAAATGCCCCATGCTGAAACTGCTGAAGAATTTATTTATTTCATGATCAGAAATAGTTCATTATAAACTTTGCAATTGCAGATGATAGTGACAAAAAACCCCAGCGACGCAATCGTAGCCGCAGGCGTCGCTTCAGGGGTCAGGCAGAAGATAGACAGCCAGGTAATTCGAGTGGAGCTGTGGGTAATCTCAGGTCAAAAGCATGAGAGAATGTTGTGTCTGCTGTTTTACATAGAGCTGCATAATATCAAAAGGTTACTCAATAACTAATAAGACTACTAGACAAAGATGAAAGACATTCCTTCTACTAGGAGAAGTTCTAAAATCTGTCTAATGAAACTAATCGATGTCTAACTTTTTGCTTGGACATACGAGTTGTGCTTCTGATCCAGCTCTCACTGAAGTCAATGGCCAACGTGCTGTTGAGTTCTGTGGTCCAGGATCAGACAAACATGAAGGTTCATGGTCTGCACTCACCTGCATCTGTGCGCTTGCACTGACTGGGACACAACCTTTTCAGCACCAGCTGAGCAGCAGCGTTGGAGAGGCAGGATGTGGGTCCTGGCAGAGCTCTGTGAGGGAACTCGCATGGGATTTGCCAGCCCCACACCTGCATCACACTGCTGCTGTCAGTTCTTGGCTGTTGGGAATAGTTTAAGTCATCTGCAAATTGAGGGTGGGAAGGAGGAGGAATTTAAGTGAAATTGCATGTTTCCAATTTTTTGTTGTGGCTTGTTGCATTTCTTTTGTGTGTACTAACACTTGAAATGTTAAAGATGAACTGGCTAATTTTCAATATAATGCCCTATTTAGAAAATGCTTGTACATACATGGCTCAAGGTAGTAACAGAAGGTCTTCTAGATTGACAGGTTCAAAATTTCACCCATATTTGTCTTCCTTATATCTGTGGTGCTCGTGCAACATTTGATTAAGAAGAAAAAAGTTGTTTCATTATGCCAACTAAAACTTGGGGGAAGGAAAAAACCAAACACCACACCCTCTTAGAAAAACTCAAACCCACCCAATACTTCTCAGCGTTCCAGTTTTGTAACAGTGATGTGAGTTTATAAAGGGGCAGAAAAAGTAAAAATGGATTTCAGCTTTTACTTCTAAGAAACTAATTTTGGCCAGCGACATAAAGAGATGTTAGGCATTTCTACAAATTCCTTTAAATCTAAATATTCTAAGAACAAACCAAAATTTCAAACAAGATTCCTCAGTTTTTTCCTGTTGATGTCTTTGTTCAAGATACAGTTTTCAGTTTGCATAATAAATACTTAAAATAAGGTACAACACTAGGAGCATTGGTTGGTAGTTTATACTGTCTTTGTTAGAAATGCTCTAATTTAA
This sequence comes from Pachyramphus minor, assembly GCA_013397135.1. Lineage (NCBI taxonomy): Eukaryota > Metazoa > Chordata > Aves > Passeriformes > Tyrannidae > Pachyramphus > Pachyramphus minor. The sequence continues at coordinate 871,242 of VYXB01000114.1, read as the reverse complement.
TCTCTTCATAAATACCTACTAAATATATAGTGAGTGGAGTTAAAACAGAACTCTTCCCTTCCTGCCCCCCCCCCAGTGCCAACCACTCTAATTCACTCATGTAGTTGTATTATTTGATTTACATCACAATATGTTACAGGTCCTTTTATGTAGATGAGTATTAAGAATGCACTGTGTGCATGAAACATGCTTCCTCTTTGCATTAGAGGAGTTGGGTACAGAAAGAAAAAAATTCTTGTGCAGGAACTGTAGACAATCTGGAAGGACCCAGTTGTAAGAAGTCCAGTTACTGTAACAGGGAATTCATGTGTTATACTTCCCAGTCTGATTTGGGTTTCATTCCTAAATCCAGAAAAATAGTTCACCTGAATGCATGATACACTAAATATAATTGATGGTACAGTTCAGTAGGTAATGCTTGCCAACCTTAATGTGCTTTACCTCATCAGATCCACAAGTGTATATTTAAATTTGCAGTACTCTGTATTCTAAAAATAGACTTGACTCTTGGTGTGGTTACAAGAGGGCAGGATCAGACAAAACCAGGCTACAGGAACATGTGCTGAGGTGGTAAGAAGAAAAGAGGTCAGAGAAGCCCTGGCCGGCACCCAGTAAGTGCAGCCGTCCCGGCACAGACACGGCTGTGCCGCTCCTGAGCAGGGCTGGCTCAGGCAGCACCGCCCATGTCCACACCCCCCCACGACTCTCCCACCCCCTGAGCCAGGGAACAGTGCTGATGGTGTTCCCAGGACCTCAAGGAGGGCGAGTTCTCTCACCAGTCATTTCATGGCATAACAAAGATTTGAATTCTGCGTCATCGTAAGTGATACCACATTCCGAACCTCCCCCAGTTCTGGGCACAATTTAACTTGTCTTCATTTTATTGCTGTGAAATTCTTCACTTCTCAAGCTATTGACAAACACAGTCTGTAGTTCAAAGTACAGAAAGTCCTTCTTTTCCAATCAAATTTGCAATTGGACCAAAATATTAAGAGTCTACCTTCAGATCATCACGTTACCACTGATTTTAGTGCAAATTATATTTAACAGCAGAAACAAATTGATGCTTGCTGTGTGGTTGATAACCTGTAAGTGTGAAGGCCTTTTGTGAGATGTCTCCCAGTTAGAGCGTAACTTGTGCAGAAAAGACATGAAGGTTCATGCTGAATTGACTGCTGATGTGAGCATCACTGTGATTTTTTTCCTTGAACAGTAACAGTAGCTGATTATATATCACGAGCTGAATCTCAAAGTAGACAAAGAAACCCTCCAAAGGAGACACTAGCCAAAACCAAGAAAGAAACGGTAAGACTTTTTAATGTGCATTTCCTTTTTTTTTTTTTTCTTCCTCCTTGCAGCAGAACAGTAAAGGATTTAAGGCTTCAGTTAGCTTGCCCTCATTTGGCTACAAGTACATCTGAGTTCAAGAACAAATCATTATAAAGCAGAAATGGCCCAGAGTAAACAGAGATGACAGTGACTTGTAGACTGTTACTGCAGAATTTAGGGACCAGGGTAATGCTGAAATAAAGTCTGTACACATTTTTAAATGCTACAGTTAGTAATGTTCCATTATGTAATAAAATGTGAAAACTGTCCCTGGTGAGTCTTGAGAACTAATCCTTAGGGACAGAGGATATTAGGTGGCATTTTTAGTGATTTGCACAAACTATTTTAGAAGGAGTTAATTTTACAAAGATTGTATATTTGATATCTTTTCTCCTTAAGGGATTAGAGTGCCTTTACATATACGGAAAAATAATCAGAACTGAATAAAGCAGGATTTATTTCTAAACTAACAGTGAACATATTGCCACAAGTCATCTCTGAGATCAGCAAAACAAGAAAGATCCATTAACAAAATCTGATCTTGCTGTACAGACTTACGGGGTGTGAAACTCAGTTTTTCAGTTGACTCCTTCATGGGCTTAGACAAATAGAAATAAAAAAAGTATTCTGGGTGTGCTGGGAGCGAGCGGTCCCAGGGTTACCTTGGCATGATTTCCTTGGAAGTGTCTGATACAGAAGTGTCCTATGAATGACAAGGTAAGTAATAAGATGCTCTAAATAACAGAATATAGGCATAAGAGTTGTTTCCTCTTGCAAAGCTGCTGTGTGAGGCAGAGAGAAATTGAGATTACACTCTGTATTGTTATAGAATTCTTTTATTACCCTGTTCTTGTTTTTGCAAGGCAAAAGACGCGATTGAGGAAAACAGCCCTTCTGAAAAGGCAGTGAATGGTCCTGCCACCACTTCTGGGGATGAGCCTTCTAAACTACAGCACAGCCCTGATGAAAAGAAGGTCACTGTTCAGGAGGATGGAAATAATCAGGAAGAAGCAGTGCTGAATGGTGTTTCATAAACTGAAGTTCCTAGTTTACAGTTCTTTTACATTACATTTAAAATAGTGCTTGTATAAGCTTGCCAAAGATAGAATATGGATCGCCAGTCTTGACACCGCACTTTCAGTTCCTCCATTTTGGAATACAGAAAGGGGAGGGATCCTGAAGAAATCATATGTTAAACATACTTTGACACCTACTGTGTTATAAATATATCATCAGATGTGCCTTGAGATAGTATATGTAACATTTAAATAAACAAAATTGCTGGCTATAGGAAATGTTATTTTGTTTTCAAAATACGGCAAAGATGTGAGGGGGATCCCTAACATAATACTCTTTATGAAAGCATTAGCTGCTTTTGTTACATTTTTAATAATATGCAACCACTTCTTCACCTGAGGAATACTAGAAAGAAATGCAGTCTAAAATATTTTGCACTGAAATGTAATTTCTCCATTAGTTTAGTCTGGAAACTGGTCTGTTTTAATACATGTTTTTTAAATGCTGTATGTAGAGGAAAAATCTGCAGACCACTGGAATACATTTGTTAAATTCTCATAATCTGCAGGGATACTGGGTGACATTGGCAGTGACTGTTCTACATTGAGGCTTTGTTTGGTTTATTTATTAAACTGTACAGTATTTAAAAATCAAACATAGCTTTAGTTAACACTAAGCTGAATTAGTCATGTCCATTAAGACATAACCTGAACTACTGAAAAGATCAATTTCCAGAAAGTTTATTCTGTATAAACTACATATGTTAGTCCTTAGTAGAGTATTTTTATTTTTGTTTTGGTTGTTTGATGTGCAATATGTTTTTTTTGTATGCTGGTAGTAAAAGAAAATAAACTTTGATCTTCCATCTGTTGACTGTTTCTATCTAAATTTAAATTACTATTGACTTCAAGGTTTTCAAGCTGTAACTAATAATTGAAGCTTACCTGTGAGGCAGCTTGAACCTTTAACTCTTATGAGTTTCTGATGTGCTAATCTTCCTTTCTTTAAGGTAACTGTCAAACATGAGTTAACAAACCTAAAACAGAACTCCTTATTTTGGAGAATCACTAACTTGACTAACATATATAGGAATTAATGCATATGTAATTTTTGATTGAGAAGTTAAAGCATGACACATGCACCCATCTTTTCAGGCACAAGCCAGAGCAGTGAAACACAAAACAGGTACAGAAAAACATCTGGGTAGGAAAGAGCTGTTGAAAGAAGTCACAGAACAGGGTAGTGCTGAAGTTGTACTGACTTAAATGAAAAAAATTATCTTGCCTGATTTTGTCATAAGTGAATAAGGACAAAAGATGAGTGTTCTGAACCACCTGTGTGCCTTCAGCTGCTCTGCCTGATACAGCTACAGCAGAGCTGTCCCAACCAGGCCAGGGTCTGTGAGTCCGTTCAGGAGATGTGCGGTTTGTAATATGACTTTAGTGTTGGACACCCAACCACCCTGTTCCCTCCTGGAGAACACACAGAGTTAAATTGTAACTCTGAAGTGTGCTCAAGTATCTCAGCTGATCAGGCAGGCACAGGACTGGAGAAAATTAAAAAAACATGGAAGGGGGAAAAAAAAAGAGCTATGCTTAAGAAGTAAGCAGTAGTTGGCAGGCAAAAACTTAAGTACAGAAATATTCTGCATATGGCTCGGAATGTGCCAAATCTGAACTGTATGGCAGTGTTCCAGCTGTCCTTCACCCTGCTTTAAATTCTGTGGCAAAGAAGTTACTCCCCCTTTATGTAGGTTCTAAATGTTACCTATTTGATCCTCTCTCTTGAAAGCACAGAACTCTTCCTAACTGTTGTGGTAATCCTTCCGAAACGGCTAAGTCCAGGTTCTGGGAAATGAAAGCTTTCCAGATGAACAGGTGGATGTTAACTCCCACAGGTGCTGTGCAGTGGTTTTTCCATAGTTCAAGAAACACTGGGAACATTCTTGGAATATGACAGAGCCCCTTGGCCCCAGCTGAGATCCTCACAAGGACAACTGCTGGTGGGTATGAGGCTTTACCCAGCACAAATCCACCTTACGTATCTTCAGTGGTCTACATAAAGAGTTCCTGTTTCCTAATCCCTATAAATGCAAACCTTACAGTGTGAGTTCTAGCTTCGTAGTGTACAATAATGTATAAAATTACAGTACTTCTACTAAAAATATGGAATTTATTAAATGCTGTAAAATCCATCAAAACCTGAAAGTTACTAAAACAATCTGAGACATTCCAGACTCATCAGTAACACTTCAGATACTCAATCAACCTTGTTTTTCACAAGGCAAAGAGAAGGGAGTACATTGTTTCCTGAACTTTATTTCTTCAGTCAGAGACAATCACACATCTCTCCCAGCTCTTCCTGTTACAAAATCCTCTTGGTTTTTTCCACCCCTTCCCCAAATCGGGAAGTCACTGTGCTGACTCTGGCAGATGGAAGAGCAGTACCACTTTAAACACAACTAACTTCACAGAAATTAGGCAAGAGCATGTAAGTCTGCCTGGTAACATGCACTGGTCACGCCGAGTTACTGCTCTCTATACTGAAAATATTTGAGTGGCAGATTGTGCTGTTTAATAAAGAACAGCTATGAAAAACTTCTAAACTTTACTCCCTCACACATTTCCCAAAAAAAGTGACTGAGTAGGGAGGGAAGTAGCTCCCTGGATTCATATTTCCAGCTTCATTTATACAGAGTCAAAGACTGACATTAGAACTTTTCTTAAGCCGTTTATCAAAAATAATCATTTGCAGGAACAAATCCTCTAACAGATTTTTCTCATTTTTTAGCTTGGTCTTCCAGTAGATCTTTAGCTTCATTGATTTTGGCTGCTACATATGGAGAGCCACCTAGGAAAAAAGAGATCCTCACATCAGATGAAAAGAACCCCCACATTTTTTTTCTGTGTTGTTAATAATGCCACAGTACACAGGAAAAAAAAATGAGGATGGTCTGAGGGTTCTGCCAGTCACAGAACAAACTGGTTATGACTGAAGCACACAGTCACTGCAAGAGCTCAGTATCACACTTCCTGTTAGGTTGTTTTTAGTTTACTGGAGTGTTTTTTTCTTCCAGTTTTATCAGTCATAAATGAATTGGTCACCAATGACTTAGCACAGTCTGTGGTGAGCACTGAACTAACACCTGCAGTCTTAGTTCAAGTGTTGAACTAATGTCTGCAGATAACCTTCCCCCTTCTTCAAGGCCACCACACAAACTGCTGCTGTACCAAGGGACAGGTTCAGCTTTTAAACATGGCAAACAAATGACTTAGGGAGACACTGAAAGAGAATTCACAGTGCAAATGCACCAAAATTGTAAAGCCCATGAGATGCAACAACTGTGTTTCTAACATATATACCCTTTAATTGTACTGCAATTACTCTATTTACTTGAAGCTTAATTTAACTTGTTTAGGTAATGTAAAACATGAAATGCTAAGCAGTCTCTGGATAGCTATTTTTAGGTTCTCTGTATATTCAGTAAAGTTAATTTTGAAGTTAACTTCTGCTCAGCTTTATCTATGAAATATATATCACAAGGATATTTTGGATTTTGGTGCATAAAAGTAATGAATTCAACACTCTAAAGGAAGCCATTTTACCCTTTAAGCGACGATTAAGAAGGTAAATGCTGAGCACCAGCACATGACTCTGACTCACTGAACAGAATTCAGACGTAGAGATGCCTGGAGTTACCAACTCTGAGCACAACTTGATTCTGAGCCCTCAGAGTACCACAAACAGGAATATTCCATAGTTTAATGTCTTCAGCAGCTGCAGAAGGCTCAATACTTGCCATTTATGGTGAGCTCCCAAGGCACTCACATCAACTCAAACCCATATACTTGTGGTATATGAAGTGCACAAGTATACTCTGGGCTTTCACCTAAAATTAAGGTGATTTTAAGTCTCATTTTAACAAATCCTGTTCTAATCTGATATTCAGAGGAATCTGAGGAAGTAACAAACCAACCTGCTGAATCTGTCTTCTTTTAAAACATTCACACAAAAATATGCTCCAAACCCACATGAGGTAAGGCACCCTAAAATTTGTTTTCAGTTTTCTGTGTTTTAATAGCTGGTGTAGTCATGTATCACTCACTTCTTCCTACACAGTTCCATTAATCTGTGTTAAAAACATGTATTAATTAATAAACATGACTTCATTTCCTTACCTTTATCTGGATGATTCAGAAGCATGATCCTTCTATGAGCTTCTCTAATTTTACTTCTGTTGGCTGTAGGGCTTTAAAATAGAGGGAAAAACTGACTTAAGGGACATGAGATCCCCCAGATTTTCAAAAGCTGAGAATAAGTGAGTATTCTGTCTTATCCATAAACTCTTTGGCTGACTTCTTTGTTTTTCTTTCCCTACTCTTCATGTGTAGTATGTAAATCCTGGAGAGGGTTTCCAAGGTTCTTCCAAAACACCATGCTGAAAAAGACATGCTACAGCAGTCTAACAGGTGGGAGTCACCCATGTGGTTGAAAAGAAACAGAACAATGCTGTAACGTTTTTATTGGGAAAACTTCCTAAAGGCTGGAGGGGAAAAAATCATTTGCTCTTGATTTATAAAAAATAACACGAAAAAAACCCCAAACAACAAACTTCTCAGTTGGAAGTTTCCTTCAAACAGAAATGGTTCTTATTCAGTAAGATTTGTTCATTTGGCCTGAAGTGTTTTGTCAGGCATTGCCATCATACTCAACTCTGTAATGCTCTAGAAGTGATACAGATACAAGCAGTGAGTCTGCAGCACCCACACACTGCATCCATCTGAAATTCCCCAGCAGTGACAGGAACCACAGCAAACAGCACAACCGAGTTCCCCACGCTGAGTGAACCCCAAGGCTTCCTGAACCCCAAGGAACCTGTATTTTGCATGTGCTAGGGAACTGCAGATGTCTGGAAGTCCAGAGAGAATTGGCTTCAACCAATTAGCTTGAGCCCAAGCTCCAGTGCAGCAAAGAATCCCCCATAAGCATAGAAAATCCTGAAAGGCCACTTCCTATTCCCGACTTGGCAGTGACACTCCCATTGGATGCTGGGCATAGGATGGCCTTAAGCACTGAGGATGACATCCCTTCCAAACAAGGACAGCAGCAAGGAAACTCCACTGCCTCCTTTTCACCTTTCCCTTCTAATAAATTTCCTTTACCTCACTCCTAGTATTAAAGCTGCTTCTCGTTTAGTCATTTTGGGTTCAAATCCACCCCTGTAATAACCACTGAAGGCCTAAAAGAGAAAACACGTTAGTTTAAAAACCACTAGTTTTTAAGTTAGAACAACTCATTATTGCCTTAGAACCTGCTGAGATTTTTAGTCTGTAAAAATAGCAAAGCTTCTTCTGTGCTTGTAATGAGACATTTAGTTGGAGTATCATTATTTGAGTACTTAAAATTGCCAGAAGACGCTCACTATTACCCAATCACCATCAGAATCACTGAGATTGTTATTACTGACAAAATTACGTTTAGCATTAGAGGAAAATACAGAAAGAACAAAGAAAATAGTCTGTAGTTATTTCACTAAGTAAACTTTTAAATAAGAAGATGCTACTGATAAACAAAAACTTACAGGTTTTTGTAGGTTCTGAAGTGCTTGTTTAACCTGTGGTTCCATTTGCCTCATAGCTTTTACTGCATAGCGACCTTAAAGAGATCAGTGTTGATCAGGACTACATAAACATCCATGAAGACTTAGCAATTCAGTGCAACTGGTAACTCATGGATTAGAACATGGAATGAACTTTTTTGGGGACATAAAAGAGTAAGAACTTCGACCTTTTGTTTAATTACAGCCATTAATATGGGTTCTCCCAAAAAGAGTGTCCTGTATCAGCTACTAACCTACCTTAAAACCCATCACTACAAACCTGCGAATCCAGCCGCCGCTATGGCCAGGCCGACCGCCACCATCGTACTGGCCTGCACGGGGAACAGAGAAAGTGGTTGTCTGCCAGAGGATAAATTAAAAAAGGCACCCGGCAGCGCGAACAGCGGGTCGGACGAGGGTGCACAGTAGTGTACACTCTGCCATCAGCCCGACACGGGGCACAGCGGTCACGACACGCAGCGCTCGGGGCGCGGCGCTCCCGGTGACCGCGGGGACACAGCGAGGGCCGCGGGGTCAGCGGGAACCCCCGAGCTGGGGCGGACAAGGCGAGCCCGGCCCGGGCGGCCCCGCGTTCGCGCCGGGATTCGGCTGCGCGGCCGAGGCCGGAGCCAGCGGCCTTCCCGGGCCCCTCGTACCGCAGCCAAGGGCGAGCGGAGGCGCTGGGCCCGGGAAGGGCCCCGGGAGCCGCCGGCCCGGACACCCACGGACACACTCACCATGTCCGCCCCGACCGCCCGGCCGAGCCCGGAGCCGCAAACACACCGCGGCCGCTGCCGTAAAGCGGCGGGGCGGGGAGCGAGCCGGGACACCGCCCCGGGAACGCGAACACGGGCGGGGCGTGAGGGACGGGGAGGGCAGAGCCCGGCGGGCGTGAGGGACCGGGGCAGGAGCAGAGAGGGCGTTTTGTAGCCTGAGGCAGCAGCTCCTGCTTAGGAGCTCACACAGAGCGCATTGTTATGGCGTTGTAAAAGCGATAGTACAGGGTTTATTCTTAAGGGAAATAAGGGGTTTCGCCCCTGATCCAGAGGCTTCTCGCACACCAGGTTCGCGTTTCTAGGAAAAGTAATTTTTCAGTTCCTCCTGTGGTGAATAGAATGCTGTGTCCAGGTCTGGGCTCCTCAGTGCAAGAAGGGCAAGGAGTTACTGGAGAGGGTTCAGGAGATGTCACAAGGATGATGAGGGGTTTGGAGCATCTCTGGGAGCTGGGCCCGTTCAGTCTGGAGAACACTGAGAGGGGATCTCATTTAATACACACGTGCCAAGAGGATGGTGCCAGACTCTTTTCAGTGGGGCCCAGCGACAGGACAAGGAGCAATGGCCATAAACTAAACCACAAAGAAGTTCCGCCTCAACAGAAAGAAGAACTTCTTTACTTTGAGGGTGTCAGAGCGCTGGAACAGGCTGCCCCAGGAGGTCATGGAGTCTCCCTCTCTGGAGGCATTCCAAGCCCAGCTGGGTTCGTTCCTGTGTCACCTGCTGAAGATGACCCTGCCTTGGCAGAAGGGTTGGATGGGATGATCTCCAGATGTCCATGCCAGCCTTGACAATTCGGTGATTCTTGCATTTGTCTTTTATCCCAGTGATCTGCTCCCCGTGTGTGACTGCCCCATTTTCCTGTGGGCTGGGCTCTGGCTGCCTCCTTTCCCTGTGCTAATGGAGCCTCCCCGCTGTGCTGTGAGCGCAGCACTGACCGTCCAGGGTCTATGTGAGGCACTGGCTCCACATGGACAGCCTCAGGGATTTGATTGCTGAAGATTGCTACAGAATGAGGGAGAATTACAGGCATGGCACTTGTGTTTGAATATTATTAATAACATAGTGTCACCTGTTAATAACACGGTGTTGCAGGCAGCCTGACAGTTGAGTGTCTGTCTGTCTGTAGCTTTGGTTTGAAGGCACAGTTTTGGAACCTGAGTTACGTGGCAGGGAGACCACGCCAGCCTTTAGCTTCAGATGGTCACAGGTCAAGGCTCAGAATTCTGCTGTCTGACTGACACTGAGTGAAAGCTTCATTGTCATCCTCTGTGCTTGTAGAACGTGTCAGTGACCTCATGGACTCCCGGAGGACCCAGTGACCAAAGCCAGCTGGCTTTTGCCTGCTTGAGGCCTAGGACTCACAAGCCCTCACAGAAGCAGTTTAGTGTCAGAGCTGACCATTGGCTAAGAAGCTTGTAATTCTGCTTTACCTTGCACTGGAAGACAGAATTTTCCTTTCTTGCTGTGTATTTTCTGTGAATACTGAGTTCACATTGAGTGTATTGTAATTTCAGTTTGATCCTGAATTGTTTTTCTTGCTAAAATTTCCAGTATGTGCTTTAATACCTTCTAAGGTAATGTTTGGAGGTGTCTCCTGTCTCTTTCCTTTCCTGTCATTTTAGTAACACTACAAGAAAATGACCTGCTGACTTTTAAAAGAGATGGAAGAAAAGTTTTGGTTAAGGCACTTATACTGTTGTGCAAGTGTTTTATGGGATGGAAATAAAAGGAAACCTTTATATTTGATAAAATAATTGAATCAATTCATTGCAGAGCATAAGACTCCTGATGGCCTGCAAGACCTGTTCAAATATGGAAAGGGAAGTCAGCAAGTGGAAAAAACCCCTAGATGTTTGTTTTATTGGGGGGAAAAAAGTCTTTAAAGGTGTATGGGTCTGGTAACTAACTGGATTCTCTTCATATGTAGAAGACTATTTGGTTTTAAGATGGTTTCCTCTTTGTCCTTTTTCTTTCAAAAAAAGCTATCCAAAAGAATAAATAAAAAAAAAAGAAGTTAATGAATTTACCAGGACATGACTAGAATTTATTTTTCCATATCATCTAAACAAGAAGTCTCTGTCTCTTACTTATATGAGGTTTTATTCTTCCATCTTGACAGAGCCTTTGGCTAGATCCATATCTTCAGTGGCTTTCAGGAGAAAACTGGTTGAAAGGGAGTTTTATTTTATTTCCTTCCTCAGAACTGGTAGCTCTACTGGCAAAGGGGCTTTTGCAAATTGGAGGTTCTTTCTGTTGTGAAATTTCTCACTCTTAGAGAAAAAGGACATATGTAATGAAATGTGCAAACTGAGTTGGGAACAGGTAAATAATTCTTCTCCTGTGAAAGCCCTTTAAAAAAAAGCCAGAAAGATCTTGGGAAGCCTCTGCTTGCTTAAGAGAGAGTTCATCTTTATTGAGGAGAAAGGAAAATAAGTGGGAAGGCCTGGCAAGAGTGGGGGTGGGATGGAGAAATTTGCATTATTAGTACATGTTAGATAACACCAAAAGGGACAAGGGTGAGCCTAGGGGTGGAATAATTTTATTTTTATTATTAGGTAAAACAACACAGCATTTAAAGATGAAATTTCATAACTCCTTTAAAATATGCTGTTTCTATGTTTTACTCCATCAGACAACTCAAACTTTGTTTCTTCCCACAGTTTGTGGCGCTTCCCTATTAGATGTGTCCCAGATTGAACTTCACTGAGAGTAAAATCAAAGTTCTGTTTGATTTGCCTAATGAGTTCATTTTATAACATCTTATTCCTCTGCATCTTCTATAGCTCAGCCTTGTGCTGATGTAGGGAAGGTCATTTGCTGGGGAAAATTAATAAGCTCTAATGGGCTGTAGTGAAACAGGTGCACTACAGTTTTTATCCTTTCTGCAAAAGGTCTGTATTTGAAATCAGGAGGAAGGCAAAATTATTGAGTGTTTAAGAAATATAGTCTCAGTTGGAGTACCAAACCTTTTATTTTGCCTACTGTGTTCCTAAACTGTTCCCTTTCTATAAGCCAGAGAAACCCTGAAGCTTTTCTAGTTTCTTCTGGCAAGTGTTTTATCCTACTGCTATCTTCAGGTTTCCACTCTGGGGTTAAAATGCTGCATGATAGAAGATTAAATTTCTTTTGGAAGCTTTATCTCCCTGGATGATCCAAAGCAGCTGGTAGGGAGAACATAAGTAAACTTTTCAACTTAACAGACCCTTTCTGCAGAAATCTGGCTGTACTTTCTCTTCACTGTGTCTTCCACAAACTGAACAGAAGGTGAAAGAGATATTTTTGCTTTCAGAAGCTTTGTGGTGTAGCTGTTAAATGCCTATAAGGGCGTTAAATATGTTGTCACATGCACAGCCAACTAAACCTTACACTGCTTATTCTTGGCTATGCACTGACTGGACTACCAAACTGTCAAAGGCTTGCTGACTTTTTACTTGGGACACCAAGTTACAGAATTTTTAAACACATTATTTATTAAGGTTTTAATATACATATAGTAAGAATTAAGCATAGGTAGAATATCTTGGGGTTTTTTTCCTGTGCACTTTATTTCTGCTTTTTGCCCATACTCCACTTTCTTATGTCACCCTGACAGTTATAATTTTCACCCCTCTTTTTCTTTTCATTTGTACCTTCTCAGATTCTCTTTCTTTTTGTGTGTCCAACATCTGGACAATAATACAAGGCCACACTCTCTTACCTGTGGCTGAATGACTTTGGCATAGGGAGCATCACTCTGTCATTGAACTGATAATCATAATTATTAGAGCATAGTGTGGATGACACTAATTATAAACTGAAATTCCCTCACTTGGTAAGAATGGGTGTGGATTTTTTTAATTCAACAAAGCAAGTTTTCACTGTAATTTGACAACAGGTGTGAAGTGTGTATGTCTGGCAGGTAGCATATCTGTGTTCATGGTAATCACAAGAAAATCCATCTGACTTACAGTGGGCACTGTTTGATGGCTTGGTTATAAAACAGGTGAGACTGTTGGAACGTGATGGAACAAAATCCCCTGAAGCTGAGCTGAGACATACAGAATCTAGATGTGAATATGCTCTCTCAAGAATTTCTAGTCAGGTTTGATACTCACCATCTTTTACCTGCATTGTACTGGCTTATGCTTCTTATTTAAAGAAAAAGCAATGAGATAATTCTGATGTGTTTACCAGAGCTGTTGTTATTTCTGGTTTTATATTGATTGTTATTACTCAAGTCTTCATTTTTGAAATTTGTATTCTGCCTGGGCTGGTGCTGAAACTTCCATGTCTGTGCTGTGAAACTCTATTTTAGGAAAACAAGCTTGTGGTAGTTGTAGCAAAGAATTTGGAAAGAGTAAAACCTTTATTTGTGCAGACAATGAATTGGAGTGAGCAACAGTTCTAAAAACACAGGTCTCAGTTTATAGGCTTCCCCCACATTGAGATTATTCCAGGTTCAAGGTGTGATGCAGCTAAGCTCTGGTCTCTTTGTATAATGTAAATTCAGTTTGCAGCAGAGTCTGCTCCTCTCCTGCATGAAGATTACAATGGCAGCAAGGAAAATTTGGGCAGAGCAGAGAGCAGAATGTGGGGGAAAAGCAAGAAGAAGGAAGCTACAAGCCTAGGAGAAACAGTATTGATGTTCTTCAGCTGTGAGCCCTTGGGAGATTTCTGCAGACATTAAGTGGTTTTCTGAGGAGAGAGTGGAGGGTTTTGCAGTTTTGTTGGTGTTGTTAAGGTTGCAAGTTGAAACTGTAATGCACAGGTTGATGATGGAAGCTGTAATGGGCAGTGTTGGGGTTACATTTTGCTCTTGGTTAGCATGTTCCACCACATTTGAAAGATTCACTGGATTAGATGGAACCAGAAGGAGAAAGGGGGAGATGGCTCCTTTTATTCAAGAGCAGCTGACTGACTTTGGGAGTGAAGACTCAAGACCGTAGGCAGAGCAAGAAATAAATTAAAAAAAAAAAAAAACAGCAAAGAACAAGGAGGGGTTTGCTCAAGAGAGGATACAGCTGAGGGTGTTGGAGGGTGTATGCTCAGGCCTGTGGATGGTAAGAAAGAAAACATCCTACAGACTGTGCAGAGACTGTTTCAACCTTAAGGGTGGGTCATCACACCAAGGGCAGGAGAAATAGCACAAAATCAGAAAATTTGCTCAGCTGACCTCTTGCATTTTTGGCAAACACACCACACCATTTCTCAGTGTACTGACATTGGGAAAGTTCTCTTCTTTCACTTAGGATTGTTTCTAATTTGTATAAATCCTTGATTATTTACCAGGTTTGTGGCTTTTGTCATGATCTCCCATGGAAAGCTCTAAGCACTCACTTGTGGGACAGTCAGAGCCTTGTTTCTGGGTTGCAGTTAATATTTCTGAAGCCTCATTTGAAATGTCAGAGAATGCATTTCCTTCACCGCTGGCTAATTTCTTAAGCTTTGCTTTGGGACATCTCTCTGTCCTTTGCACAGGCTGATTCACCTCTGTCATAAACAGGATTTGAATTTTCCTGCCACGATGGAACAGGTGTCATTGTGTAGCACAGCACGATGTGACACCTCATGGCAGAATACACAGTGCAAGCTTGGGGTGGGTTTTTTATTTTTCCTTTGAATTTGTGCTTAAGAGACTGCTGATGAGGGACAGTTAAGGTTAGCAAATAGGTATTCATTTTGTTCTTGGACATGCCTTTCCTTTGGAGAAGAGGCCTTCTCAGTATTGCTGGCAAAGTTTTGGCTCAAGTATCCCTTTTGCTGTCCCCAAGAAATTGGGCCCAGTGAGGAGTGCACAAGAGCTACATAACCTGATATTAATAAGAAGTCTGTCAAGTGACTATGAGACTGGAATTGTGCATAACAAGGGGTCTGGAAAACTGCAGATTCACGCTGGAATGATACTCAACTGGTATGGGGCACTCACTCAAACTCCTCTAGTTTTAATGTCTTTTACCAGGGACCTGTTTGTGAAATAAAAAAGGCACAGAAGTTTTTCGGGTGTATCTAGGCTTGCCTTCTAACAGTACATGAAATATTCCTTCAGGTCCTGACTGTGACGTCCCTTCTGGGAATACGATGGTTTCCATCTGAGGCAAGTACATGAATTTTAAGCATTTGCAGCTGCAGCAGGGTACAGGACACTTTTGTCCTTGCTTTTGCACCTCTAAACCAGTATTTGCTTCCCTCACACTATGAAAGGCAAGAACACTGAAAGTCCTAGGTGTGGTATAGCAGAGATTATAGGAATATTATGGAGTGAGTTTACAAGTTCTGGTTTTCCTTCTCTTCAGGAAAAGGGGGTGGAAGAAGAGGGTAACATTGATGTTAAGGTATTTCCAACAGTTAGGGTCCTCCAGTTTTCCAAATCTGTCCACTTTTTACACAGCTTTTGTTTTGTACACAACCCTTAATTTGGTTTGCTGTTAATTTTTCTGTCTCTGATACTAAATACAAATTGTGAAAGGTACAGAATGTGCACTGTTGTTGCCTTCACAGAAAGAAAACCCAACAGAAAACTTTCATGACTTGCTCATTGGAATTCATGGAAAAATTTGATGGATTTTCCTGCTAATTATGC
>VYXB01000114.1:670961-850961 GCA_013397135.1 Pachyramphus minor | reverse complement strand
ATGTTGACATCATCACTATACAGCTAGAGAAACACCAGCTGTGAATTTAGAGGACCCTCAGTGACACCAGTACAACTGAGAGATGAATTTGTTGCTGTGACAGGTTCTGTCCCTGGCTGTGGCCGCTCAGCACCGCGCTGCTTACGGAGGTCAGTTATTTACCTTCAGGAAATTCCATTCTCCTAATGATCACTTACCAAATGATTTCTCTTCACTCCTTTTACTTGAAGAAGAATGTAGCCTGTCCTGTATGCTAGCACGTTGCAACTCTGAACCTGAGATGGGAGAGGGAAGGGAAAAGGAGGTCCACACTATTAATATGGTATTTGCTCCTGTGCTGATTTTGCATTACCTCCCACTGAGCAAAGCGAGAGTAGCATTAGTGTTGCCTTGTCTGCTAATCACTTTGGAGAGAGGAAAATTCCTCAACAGCAGACTGTGCTGCGTATGTCAGGAAGTTGAAAGTATGCCATGGTTCTAAACCTCTATTTCAGATTATATTTTACAGTAACCAACCAGGATCAGACTGTCCATCAAATGGCAGCAGAAATACCACTCGCTGCAACTCTGCTGAAAGCCTATTCACACATGCAAAAATGCACACTGGTGTGCAGCATGGAGAGGTGGCTTTTGTTTCTGCAGTTCATGATGGCAACTGGTGGATTGTTTTGTGGCAATAGAGAGACTGTAGATAATTTTTACAGATGTCTCATGACAATCTGACTGAATACGAGAGTGCAAAACAGGGGATGGGCAAACGAATAAAAGGTGCCTCGTAAAATTTTGTTCAGGACTAGTAAGTGTTGAAATTTCTAGATTACGTTAGCAAAACAATTGCATTAAATGCCAAACTCTTATTACTTTCAGGTGCAATTTATTTGGGAAATATGTTTTGTCTTTGAGGTGTTTGATAATATCATAAAGACTTAGAATGCAACTCGACAGTGTATTTGGAGTTAAGTGAAGAGGCAGCATCATTAGCTGCCTTAGACTAAAATATGTTGTAGAGACATAACTGTATGCACTATAAAATGAATGACTGTGCTTAGATTAAGCTGATAGAAACAATTTTAAGCATAGACCTGCAAAATTAGTGCATGGCAATAATGCATGGCATTGGAAAAATTTCTGTAAAAAAATACTGAGCTGAAAGGAGCATGCCTACATCAGCTCCAGTCTGCTTTAGAACATGACTTGGAACTGGAAAAAATAGTGGAATTTGTCAGTCTCCAGTTTAGTGTCTCATTCTGTTACTGGCTGCATTTGTTAGTAGGTTAAGTAGAAACTCTCACAATTTGCAGGGTTCTCTAAGTTGCTGGAAATGCAAAACAATTTTGACTGAATGACTTCCTGTCATTCTGAGAAAGAGAATGAAAGAGACCATCAACAACTCTCAGCCCTCAATCGAACAAAATTTGGTAAGTGGAATCCAAAACCTTAACAGTGAAAGTAGAGCATTGCCAAAACTTCCCTGTGAAATGCTATACATGTTTCTCCTTGGTTGTTTATCTCTAATTAGGGATTATGATGATGATTTTTCTTTAAAATGTTGCCAGTTGCCCACTTTTGTTGAAAAGCATTTCCCTATGATATGCTTAATTCACTCTACTAATGAGTTTAAACTCCACTCACTATCAGTATTCTCATAGTGGGAAAGCTTCAAAAGCAGCAGAGGTTATGAGCACTTGTACTTTTTTTTATTTCAGAGATGAAATTTTGAGTATTTTGAGTAGTGCATGTTGATAAAATATTTAGTACTGTGCAAAGTAAATACAAGCAGCCAATTTTTCTTCAGCATCACTTCAACCACTGGTCTGAATCTCTACTGCTGTTACAGTGAGTCAGCAGAAAAGAGAATTTTCTTCCTTCATCTCATGGACTCTCAGTCTTCATTAAAGGAAAGAAACAGATGATAAAATGTGTACCCATATGTATTTATGCTTTCATGGACATAAAATTAATTACAGAGCTAACAGACTCTTGTGTATGCAAGGCTGCCAAATCCATGGAGCGTGGCACGCTCCGCATAGAAACGTAGGTGCAGTCAAGGTTAAGGTTTCCCACAGAGGATTTGAAAACAAAAAATTTGTGTTGTGTGAAAGAATTGCACTGGAGTCTTAGCTGAAAAATGAATAGAAGTTAATGAGATTTTTTGGGGATATCTGAGCAGCGCTAGAGATAGGTACAGTACAAGATACCTAAATTGTTTCTTAGGAGACTCCACAGATTTCTAGATGATCTTGTTTATTTAGAAAAGATAATATTATTGACATGTATATGTCCTTGTAGTTATTTTCTAAGAGTGTTCTCTGTGTGTATAAAAAGTTGTGAAATTCTGCTTTATGATTTATTTTTTTTAAATCCAAAGTGGCACTCATGGTTTTTTTCTTGTCTTTAGACTGCTTAGAGCGGTTTTAAAAGCAAATCAAAACAGAACTGCAAACCAAAATTACTCTTAAGTAAAAGTAACACCACAACTGTGTTATGAAAGGAAAATAAAGGGGAAAATAGGAAGACAGTGTTACTATAAGGTCAGGCAGAATCTTTTGTTCTTGTCTTTAATTAATTATAAGCTTCAGTAGATTCAGAAGTTTCAGCTCTTTCTATTTATTTTTTTAAATGTAAATTATCAGAGTTTCTGTAATGAGTATTTTCTTGTAACACTATTGTACTTCAAGGCGCTGAAACTTAATGATGAATTTTGAGCAAAACTATAGTGATGAGTGCTGTTTGTTTATTAGTAATTGTAGTATTTCAAACAAAACAAAAGCCCATGAAGAGTTTTAGGAATACAAATCCTATTGAGGTCTAATGGAGACTTGTGGTCTCAAGTACCTTAATGCTCCCCTACCCGTGATTCCCCTGTAATCTTGCTCTTTTGTTAGTAATCCCCATAATTTCCACATCCCATTCCTGTATGCACAACCTACACTGTTCCTCATAGATTTTTTTTGACATACTGGATTTCCAAACGTAGTAGAGTTAGATAGGAAAGAGAATTGTGCATAATGGTCAGCACAACAATCTTTTCACTAACAGAGCTAAGAAAAATATTAGGAGAGAGAATTATTTTCAGATAAGATTTGTAATTATGGAATCAGTGAAGCAGAGTTACAAGCAAGTGGTTTGAAAAGGAAGAAGGTGCAGAGAAGGCTTCTGAGTCATAGAGAGAAAAATTCCAGAAGATTCCATAAAAGAGAAAAGAGAAATTTGAAATCAACTGATTATGTGAGCGCAAAAAAAAAGTAAATGAAGAGTTTTGAAAATTAGAGATGGCTTTTAAATGAGGTTTGAAATAACTAGAAAGGCTTATGCTTTTGTGAGGAAGCATAAAACCCAACCCTTATCTATATTTAAAATAAATGTTTAACCTAGGCTTTTAGAATAGAAGATATATTTCCCCCCTGCCCTGAAACAGGATTCCCTAGCAGTGAGCATGCTTGATTTGCTTAGCCAGTAAAAGTTTTACATGAGTTTTGCAATAAAGGATTCCAAACTAAATTAACCCTGAAAAAAAGCCCTGTGAGGAAGTTCTTGATTTTTGTTTACAAGGATCATTTTCAGTATTAGTAGTTTCTGAAGGCTCAGGAAGACAAAACTGCTTTGTGATAGTGGATAACAACTGATTTCTGATGAATGCAATAACTTGATTTAGCCAGGTAGAACCTTCTTAATTTTTAAAATGTATTTGGGTATCTCCTTTATGTTCCAGCTTATTGTATTGCAGTAAGTCATCAGAGATACCTTGGTTTTAAACTGAACTTTAATAACATTTTCCTTGAAACAAAGTGATAATTTTTATTGAAATATTCATTTTGAGGCACAGATACACATATATGGTCTCTGAAGCTAAAACTGAAAACTACTGGAATTGAAATACCATAAAGAGCTGTCCTTTTAAGAGAGGTATTAAACAAGAATCACATAACTCTTCCTAATTTCTTTTTTATGTATTGGAATCGTAGAATCATTTCAGTTGGAAAAGACCTTTAACACATGATACACTTTATCTTTAGAACTTATATTAGTAAAAGCCCTACAAAAATTCTGAGATTCTGTTGTCACTGTCAGTGTCTTTGTTTTTGTTGGGGTTTTTTATTTAAAAAATCTTATTATTTAAAAATCTTATTATTTAAAAAATTTTATTTTAAACAATCACTGTTCTTTTTATGTTTAATACCTGCCAAAAGATCCCCCAGTTCTTTCATTTGGATTAATTATTTACAGTATCCTATTCAGAAATTTTATATAACAGTTCTAAGAAATACTTCCCTGGTTTTCCAGACTGCTCTCCAGGAGTGCTCTTATATAAGAAGCTGGTAAATTGCAAACTAAGAAATAACACAATAGCCTTCTCAATCTGTGATTTCTTTTTTCCTTCAGTGTTTGTGTATGAGCATAAAGAAATGTAAATGAAACTAACACTGATCTTTTAATCACTATACACCTCAATTCTGTTTCCTTTCATGACTAAGACCAAAAGCAAGGCATTTGCTGTATTTTCACCAAAAATTCTACTCCCCAAAAGATGATTGATTTAGCCAGGTAGAACCTTCTTAATTTTTAAAATGTATTTGGGTATCTCCTTTATGTTCCAGCTTATTGTATTGCAGTAAGTCATCAGAGATACCTTGGTTTTAAACTGAACTTTAATAACATTTTCCTTGAAACAAAGTGATAATTTTTATTGAAATATTCATTTTGAGGCACAGATACACATATATGTGTATCTTTCTAAAAATGCCCTGTTTATGCATGCTTGATATTTCAATAGTATTTGGTGTCCTGCAGAGGCATCAGCTCATCCAGCTCGTGTCACCTTTCCACAGAATGTTTTTCCAATGGTGCTGGTTTTACCCCTGCCCAAGGGCAAATAACCAGTAATGCAACCCCCATAGACATAGACAGGAGATTTTTAGATTAAGTGCAATTATCTGGTGTCAAAGTGATGTGTAGCCTTAGCACCACCAGCTTTCAGTTTTCTGGAAGTTAGTAATTTTTAAGAAGGTTTGAACTTTAAAAAAGAAAGAGTGATTCAAAGAACCGTTGCTCAAGATTCAGAATGTACACCTATTAATAATTTGTGTTACTTTATACAGTTATTTCATACCAAGCTTTTGCCTTATTTTTACAAGGTGGACTATGAATTAGCCCCATTGGAAAAGTGATGCAAAACAGTAGCAAGCCTCAGCTCCTCCAGTTCTATTACAAGACATTACTTTTACTAAGCTGCTTTATCGTTTGAGACCCTCAGCAGTCCTGGGAGGGAAATAGAATCTCTTAACAAGAGAATTCATGGACGTAGGGTGTGCAGGGTCAAACAGAGCTATAGTGCAGGTTATTGCTCAGTTTTGTTTGTTTGTTTTTCTTCTCAGGCAAGTAACTAAGATGAAGGTATTACCAGAAGGCTTTTTAGGGGAGCCATTAGCTATGAAAAAGAAGATAAGCTCGGATATGAATGGGGTTTCTGAAAGGGATGTGCAGTTCTTTGCTATAGCACAATATTTATATATGACCTTGAACAACTCTCTCAGGTGGAGCTTCTGTTCCATTTAAGACAGGGATAGTCCTGCCATTTTGATGGGGCTGAGATTTCTCTCCTTTTTTTTTTTTTTTCCCTTTCATAGTTTCTCTGCATAAAAATTGGGAGAAATAGGAAAGTGGCACTTTCTTCAGGATGCTGTGAATATAATAGTGTGAAAGATGGATGTGAGATGATAGGGTTGCCCAAACAAATGCAGGACTCACATGCAATATACAATAAATAAAGATTTCTTTCTCAGTATTTGTGATATTAACACATAATTTTGTTTTTTAATCACTTTCCTTTAGCTGTTTCAAAATATTGTCTGGACATTTTGAAGTTGAAATGAACCAGTTTTGCTGGATTCTTAGGAGAAGCTTGAACCTTACAGTAGTTTTCCTCTTTTTTGGGACATGTTTCTCTATATTGAGGCCCTCAGCACTTGCATGCCCCTTGCATTAGTAATCCTGCTAGTGGATCTTGATCTGTATGTTATTTATGGAATACTAATACAAACCAGACAATGAAAAGCATCTTCTTTTCTGCTTTGTCACTTGAAATTGGAAATGCTATGTACAGAATATGCCTTGCTACAGTTTTTTGAAAGTATGATGCAATTCTAATTATCACCTGTTGATACTGTCATTTCAATAATCATTCATTAACAGGAATATCAGCTGCATTGTGTGTTTTGTCATCAGAACTGAAAACGGGATACATTTGGGTTTGGACAGTTTATGGTAACTTATAGAGTTACTTTCAGAAGTACATAGTAAGGGTGTGGGAAATGCTGGTACCTTAATCTTTCATCTCAACACCGCAAAAATCTCTGATATACAGATCTATAGCATGGTAAAACTGGATCATACATCTTCGGATGTTTTCTAATGTAAGTGTTGACATGGTTGATCATAATATCTGAGTATACTGCTGACTTCACTGCTTTTCTATTCAGAAGTTATTTGATAAGTCTTCAGCTGATGGAAATGACCAGTGTAGTTTATTTTTCTCCTTGAAGTGATAGTTGAAGTTCTGCTTTTATATATATATATATATATATGTATATATAATACAAGTTGTGTCTTTATCTCTGTTTTAAAAATACATTAAACTGTTCCTACATATATCTCAAGAACCACACATATTTCTCTTACAGTGTGTACCTCCTGATACTGCTCCTCCTCTCATTGCTGTTTCCCAACTGCCATCCTTGGAATGTCAGCAAATACAATCAACTGCTTTCTTTTCCTCTAGACGTTCAGATTTAGTGGGCATTCCACCCCCCCGCCACTTGGATTTCTTTCCAATGGCTCCCCTCCCCCTCTTCTTTAGTTTACAGACTTCTCCAATGCTTTTTTTCTGTGCTGATTGCAGGAACACCCACCTTTCTGTGGTTTTAGTGGAGCCTTTCATGCTCTTTTCTCTGTACCAGCCCTCCAACCAGATATTTAGGCCAATTATTCTGTTCAGTTTCATTATTCTGCTCCCACAACTACAGTAATAGCCCACTTGAAAGATCACTTGGCTTCTTTTACTCTTGAGACTGCTTGCTAGTTCCCAGAATGGCATCTTCACATCCTGTGATCTCCTGTTTCTCTTTTTTTCCCCAGAGTTTTATTTAAATTAAAAAGGGGTGGGG
The DNA here is from genome assembly GCA_013397135.1 of Pachyramphus minor. Taxonomy (NCBI): domain Eukaryota; kingdom Metazoa; phylum Chordata; class Aves; order Passeriformes; family Tyrannidae; genus Pachyramphus; species Pachyramphus minor. Next base: position 843,798 of record VYXB01000114.1, on the reverse strand, counting down.
GGTTAAAAGGAAAACCACACACATATAAATGGGGGGGGGGATGGGGGGAAGAAGCCCAGATATCAAATATGTGCTTTCAGGAAGGGAAATTCCAACACTGGCAGTTTGCAGGAGACACTGAATATCAAATGCCATTATTCAGAGCATATTCCACAACAAGATGTGGCTAAAAATCCCATTGAGATTTCCTAGAGCAGCCATCACCTGCTTTGTTTTGCAGCCACACAGAGTATGAATTTCACCTACAGTTATAAAATGGCACCCAGAAAACCTTTACTTCAGTTCTGTCCGTGCCCATCCAAATTCAAAGATGCCACTTTAAAAGTCTTTAAGTAAAGGTTTTAGAAGTGTGTGTAGACACTTCACACGATAAATTTCATATCACAGTGTTAATGTCTCCCAGATTGGAGATACAATTTAAATTTAATGAAAGGTCTTAAAAAAAATCTAACTTTTCTGCCTCCTTTCCTCTTGCTTCTTGTTTCCCTTTCATCTTCTATTTTCATCACTAATGTATGAAAATATTTGCCCTCTTCACCCTTATCCCTTTTGAATTAAAAGATTGAAGATACACAGAAATATTTTATGCTTGTTTCTTGTGTGACAGTTACCATCAAATGAGAATATTAAGACTGGATTCCACTTGTTATATCTTGTTAAATCTCCCTTTATAATATATATAGATTCTGTTCTTAATACTGGAATTGTTTTTTCTAAGATAAAAATTGTTCATTGTTGTTGAACAGTAGAGTAATCTGTTCAATAAATTTAAATGTAACTTAATTCCAGCTCTTAATTCCACTCCATTCCAGCTCTTTTTCCCTCCTTCCAGAAGTAATAATACTTTGTGCAGCAAAACACTGACAGCTTGGGGTAAGGATTTTTCCCCAAGATAATCTATCAAACATTGGAGCAGTGGAGTGCCATATATTTCTAATGAGGAAAACAGAACTAAATGTCCCATACCTTTTTCTGTATCAAAAATAGCAAAAATATGCATCTGTGAAGAACATGGCTCATTGCCAGTGTGAACGTATAAGTCCTTAAATGATCAGGTATTTCTTGGTGTAGGTTCTTTATTGCTTTGACTTTTAGAAGAAGGTTTTAATTTTTGTCCTTTCAACCAGTGAAAACGTGAGCCTGCAGCTGTACAAAATACATCAGTGACAATGCTGCTCACAGAGGGGAGGGAGGATCAGCCACGCACACGAGAGCTCTTCCTGTGTGTGCTTGGGGCTGCAAGGAGCTGATGCTCATTCTCAGTCTGCTCCCTGATGAAAAGGTGCCGTTCCTGGGAGCAGTTTCAGTGGAGAGGCTAATGATGAAACGGGCACTTCTCAAGGTCAGGGATAAATTACACACCCGGGAGGGTGTGGAGGAAATTCCATCGCTATTCTCTCTACTGTAGCAATTCAGGAGAGGACTTCACCTCTCAGAGCTGTCTGTCCAGTACCGTTCACAGCCCATCATCTCATTGAAGAAAACACTGAGAATTCTCAATTTCTTTTATTGTTCTTTTACTAAAAATCCTATGGTGGCAAGGTTCTCTGTAATGAGGGGGCTGACATAAATCACGTAGCAAACTGTTTCTATATTCAGAGGGAAGAACTTTTGGCCATTTATTTTTTGTGACAAGATGAACTAGAAAATAGGATGCAGGCTGTGTTTGTACTTCACTTAAGTAACAAATATTTAACCGTTTTGTAGAAATATATTTTGATTAAAGACAATCCCTCCATGTCTTTTCAGATCACAGAATGATGATCAAGGTGTTATGTACCTAAAGTAACTTTGTGGATCTTCATGCATCTTCTCTGAGGCAAGAAAAGATTCATGGAGGAGTGAGGATAGGGCTCAGGCCTAGAACCTCTGTGTATTCAGTGGACTATAGTAATTGAATATACCCACATCTTCTCAAATTTTATGATTAAAAATTACTTATATCCATTATTGAAACTTCTTATGCATCCAACAAGTATAATATTTTAATATTTTTCCTATTTCATCCAGTTTGTTCTTGGTATATCTCCAAACTGCAGTGCCTAAACTTCTAGCTAGATAATGAAGCACATACTTTTGAGGTTATGTTTTTGCACAGATAAAAAAAGGTATTTGCTGAGGTAATTTACTATGTAAGGTGTATAATCCCATTTATAACATGTTTTTGTTAAAATATTAATTGCCAAAACTATGTCTACATATTATAGGGAGCCATACTTGAGTAGGGAAGTACACTTTTTTGATTTCTTCCCAGTTGTCAGAAATGGTCCTGCTATTTATCCTAATCTGTCTTCACTTAATGTACTGGACCATTCTGAGATGCCTTTTTTTTTAAGGCAATGATATGTGCTGTGGGTTCATCCAAAAATTCCTGTACCTAGTGCACAGGAGAAAGTCAAGTTCTGTTTCAATGTTCCTTATTAAAGAGTCTCAACTGAATCCCAACACAGTGAACAGAAAGACCCTTCTCTTCCCTAACTGGTTTTCAGAACAAGAGCACACCATCTGTAGACAGCATCTCAGGCCACTGGGATTGCCTATTACTATTTTCAGCCTTTTGAGAGACTATATATATATATATCTATATACTTATTCTGTGTTTCTAGGCTTAAGTGGAAGAGATAAGTGTCCTGGCAAGTGTTTGTACTCTTCTACATTGTTCTTTTGTGGGATTTACTTCAGACCATAATCTACTAGGTCTGTATGTTGTAAAATTCTGTCTCAGAGTAGTGGAGAAGGATGGCATCAAATAAAGGACCTTGCTTTTCAGCAACAGCTAAATATACCTTCTCATTTTTTCTGTTTAAGACCTGGGAGGTACATTTAGGGAATATCCAGCAGTTGGCTATTCCCTGAGTGAACTGTGGCCCATAGGAGAGTCTGTTCTGGACTAGGTTTATCCCAAAGAACTGCAGCTTGCAGAGGACCCATGAAAAGCTGTTCTTGCAGAGCTGCAGCCTGTGGGAAGAACCCAGGCTGGGGTAGGGGAAAAGTGTGAGGAGGAAAGAGCAGTAGAGTGGAGCTGTCATGAAAGGACCACAAACCCCCTTCCCCACTACACAGGCAATGGTGCCAAGTTTTCTTGGCAATGCTGATTTAATACATTTGCCAAATGCAATTTTACCTAAACATTTTTCCATTCAAGACACCTTTTTGACAGCATGATAAAATTACTAGGGGTCTCTGACAAGCAAATTTAAATTCCCAGTGAATATAAACTTTTACAAATGATTGATCAGGAGCTGGTTAAATTATCTGTTATGACATTGAGCAATCTGCTGATTTTGTAACTGCATAGAAAATGGTGAAAACCTTTGAATACATTATCCCATTGAAATTGTCCAAAGTTACAGCCAAGCCCTGTCTGAGAACAGTGTTTAGGTACCAAGTCTGCAGTGTAGGTGTCTGATCCTGTGTGGTCTGCAAGAGGAAAACCTGCCCTATTACAGTGTCCCCAGGAACTGCAGGGGAGTCCCTGCTCTGATGCCCACAGCATTATCACACTCCATTATCACTGGCAGGGCAGTTTCTCCACCTTTTTTCCCTCAGTCCTGTGAGGAAAACCCCTCTGGGCAGAGTTTTGCCTGTTCTTCAACACATTTCTGCAGGGTTCTACCCTGAGGTGCGGCTGAGGTGGGGCTGGTGGGAAAAAAACCCACATCCCCCACTGCCCACACCTCGCCCCTAAAACCCAATACAAATGGTCCTGTCTTCTTGTTTCCTAAAATGAAAAGTAGGAATTGCTTTTCTGACCTAGCGCTTGTTCTGAAAGCCGGGATACAGAAGAAGGAGAGGCAGCCTCCTGAATGTTGTAATCATACTGATGTTGTGAGGAGGTACCGTCCCAGGGATACTGTAAGGAGACCAGGAAAGAGGGTAATTCCCAATGTCTTTGAAAGAGGGGAAACTATATGAGGAGTGACTGAGTCCACTTGCTTTATTCAACCTGGAGACTGAGGAGAAACCTCACTGGGATCTGCAGCTTCCTCATGAGGGAAGCGGCGGGGCGGACACTGATGTCTGTGGTGACCAGTGGCAGAACCCATGGGGATGGCATGAAGCAGTGTCCAGGGAAGGTTTAGGTTGGACATTAGGAAAAGGTTCTTTGCCCAGAGGGTGGCCAGGCACTGTAACAGGCTCCCCAGGGAAGTGGTCACCGCACCAAGGCTGACAGAGTCCAAGAAATGTTTGGACAACTCTCTCAGAAACATGGTGCGATTCCTGGGGCTGTCACACACATGGCCAGGAGTTGGATTCAATGATCCTTGTGGGTCCCTTCCAACTTGGCATATTCTGTGATTCCATTTTCCCTGTCTTAGTGCTTTAGATAGAAGCACCTTGCCTTTAATTATAGCTATTTGTTCAAGTTCCAAATACCTTAAAATTTTAATTATATGCACTTGAAAAAATTTAAAACAGTGTTGTGCATAAGGTCATCAGATCCAACATTTCTTTGCCTATTCTGGACCCTTGAATTTTTCATGAAGGGGAAATACCCCTGTGCCTCTTTTATTATGTAGTATTCTACTGGAGATCAAAAGCTTACTCATAAAAAAGCAATAACAGAAGTAGCTGAAGCTTTATAGATTATGGGATAAGAATAGACATTACCTCAGGTGTCCAGGGGTTGTAAAATTTGGCATGGTAATCAGAAAGATGGTTAAATTCATTATTCTGATGTCAAACTGCTGTTCCTGTCACCACTTAAAAAATTGCAAAATCTTTTGAATTCATTAATATGATGAAACTGTTCAAAGAAACGTTAACACAGTCTTTGTGGAGAAATTAGACTTGAATGATAATGACTGAAGCTCTGCTATAAATACAACCCTCTCAATATGTTATTTCTTTAATATATGCTGTGAAAGTATTTGGAAGATGCTCAAGATTCAGAGGAATACTAAGGATAGAAATTTAAATTTACCATAGAAAAAATAGTAGTAATAATTATAATAATAAAAAAAACTGTGAAAAAAAATGAAAGGAAACAAACCTTGATATTTCTTTGTCAGGCCCTACTGCCATTCTTTGGTTGGGATTTTGATACAGAGGGCGTGGGAAATGACCAGTGCCAGTGGGAAGGAAAAAAAGCACTTTCACGTGTGTGAAAGTATTTCAAGACTGGAACTTGGGGCTAAAACTGAGTTGGTGCACTACAAACATAGCTTTGTTATCCCTGAAACCTACTGAACTACTGGGAGGGGGAAGAAGCAAAAAGCACAAGAAGTAACCCTCCTGTTCTTCCTCTGTCACAGCTCCTACCACCTGGAATCAGTTAATTGCTTTCAGCCACACCAATCCAGCTAAAACAGATGCTGAACCTTGTCCTGCAGGATCCTGTGTAGAGCTGAAAGTGGTGCTGGCTTGGTTTCTTCACATATTTAAATTGAATTCAGAAGTGAAGGTTTTTTTAAATAAAATCTTATATATGTTCATATGGATTTTAATATATTGGGCTTTTTGGTTTCTGTAAAGCTAATTAGATTAGTTTCTGTGTGCATTCAAAAGTGTGCTATGCCTTAACCTGTATTTCCTCCTAGACTCTTTTGGGAGGAGTCTCAGTGTGTAAGTTGAATTTCCTTTGATATTAATGGTCACAGAGTGGTTTGGGTGGATCCAATTTGAAGTGCTTTAAAAATACTGAATTTATTTCCCTATTTCAAAAGGAAGCCTATTGTAATGCTGCCTTTTCAGAGTCTGCCAGCTTAAAGAGTTATGTTTGCTTGGGTAATCTAAGAACTTTCCAAAGGATCTGGAAACAGTTAAACCTATAGTTGCAGAACCATTTTTAGGTGTTATTCTCGATGGACTTCCCAAGCAAGATACTCTTCAGCTAATTTAATTTTTTGGGTTTTTGTTAAGCTAAGCATTCCTGTTTATATCTACCCTTGTTAATGTTAGCCACTATATACAGGTGAAAAAACTGTACTTAAAAGTAGATTCTAATAGAAATGCATGCTAATTACCTCAGCCTCACCCATGACAGAAACAGTTTCTTTAAGACTGAGGCCTTGTTATCTGTTATTACAGATCTGCCTAACTTTATCAGGAGGTTTGAATTTGGTTGCTAATTTGTTTATTTTATTTAAGAAATTTGACTGTTACTTTGGTTCATTGCTTACAAAACTTTGGGTCCTTTTTATCATTTGGAGGGTTTTCTTAATCCTCTCTTTTTTCTTTTTTTTTTAAGTCCTTTAGCAACCTGATTTGTGCTTTGAATACTTTGCCTGGTCAAGTGGTTTTACCTACCAAATTTGGTGAATATAGCATATTAGTATTGGGTTATTTGGGTTTATAGAGCTAAATTAGAACAGAAATAACTCATTTCCTGGCTACCACATGAAGGGAAAAGTGCAGTTTGTTCCCAGATGTCTGCACAGCTTTCTTGCTGCTCCAAGGCTACACGTTGAGAGATCCCCCACCTTGGTAGGGAAGCCACTGGGTTTAGTGCTCTGGAGGTTTGAAGTGATTCCCTTGAAGAATCTCCACAGGATCTTGTACTTGGCTGTTGGGAGTTGTGGAGGCTTAGTGTGGGTTAACTGGTCTGTGGTGACGTACATTGTCACAGAGGCACTCTCAGTGAATTCCTGATCTTTCTGCTGTCTCTTCTTTCACTAAAGACACTTGTTTAGTCACAGCAGGACTGGATGAAGTCTATTTTTAGTTTTTACTATCAGAAATAACTTCCCTCTTTCTTAGCCTACCTCACTCTGTCTCTTTGGTTCTCATCTCAGATAAAATCTTGCTCCCATTAAAGGTCTACCAGAGTTACTGTCATTCATTTAAATGAACTCAGAGTCTCCTGTCTTCTTTTTTCCCCTAGTGAAAGTGCTTGTTTAATGTTTTCATACCTGTGTGAAGTTTTCTTTTCTATATCCTGTTCTGAAAGACATTCAAAGATATTGGTTCTATTCATTTGGAGAAGCAAGGCATATGAATAGTCTTATCCATTCAATAATGTAAGTGCTGCTCTTTGAAATCAGCGAGGTGAGAGCTATTTCCTATTTCTGGTGTAAGTTTGTTATCTGCCCAAGCTCCTTTAGGACAACATTTTGGGAAAGCAGGAATATCAAAGCTGCTGCCGTGTAGCAGTGAGAGTTACATGTTACTGACAAGGAGCTTCTGATCTCCAGATTCTGGGAGCAGTGGACGAATTCCATGTGCTGACAAAGACAGAGCTTGTGATGGTGAAAGATTCTGTGTCCAGTGAAAGGGTGGCTGTTCTCTTTAGGGAAAACAGTCAATGACCGGTCCTACAGTTCTGAAGTTGTATCTCCATTTCACTTTGACATTTTACAGTAAAAATATTTTTTTCCTGCATTAAAAAAAAAAAAAAAAAACAAAACCATTTTGATCGAGATCTTTTTGGACTCTAAATGTGTCTCCCAGTGTGCCTGCAGATATTCCCAGCTTAGACTTCCAAATGCTCTCAGTCTCAGGATGTGATTACTGGGGTTGTCCTGTGCTGGGACAGGCGCTGGACTCAATGATCCTTGTAGGTCCCTTCCAACTCAGGACATTCTATGACTCTAAGAAACATTATGGGAGCAGTCTCTCTTCTAACTTAATGATGAAAATAAAGAATAGTGCTGGATTCAAGGCTGACCAAGAGCTCCATTAGATACCTTTTTCCTTTTAGACAGTGAGTCACTGATAGCTATAGGATAATTTTTTCCTATAGCTATTTACCCTTTAGCAATACTGTTTAGATGACGTTTCTTGGTTAGATCAGGAGACAGTTGTGTACAATGACGCCAAAAGTCTTTTTAAAATCATGAAACGCAGCATAAATTATTTTCCATCCTACAAGGCCTTTTACCTTGTTAGGTCTTGTCCTGTATCAATTCATGCTCATTTATTAATTTCCTTGGGTTTTTTTAGGTTACTTAGAAACTGAGAAAGTAAAGAAAATTAGAGTAACTAGCCTGTAGTTTTTTCCTCCTCCTTTTGTGGCAGGCAGCATTTTTTCTCTTGTGAGGGCTTTTGTACCCGTATCCATCCATCATGTGCTTTCTGAAATAATTCTGATAGCAGCTTTCAAGCAGTAACAGCTCTGATATTCATCCAATTCTCCAAGACTTTGGGCTAATATAATATGGCATAGCTAATTTTGAATTATTTGACCTACATATTTTTCCTAATCTTTTCCCTGTGCTGGCATTGTGTCCTCCCTTTCTTTTTTTTTCACATATTGTATTTTATTTTTTTAAAATAGATTTTAATTGCAAGAACCAGTTGAATGTAATTGACCTTCAAGGTAACAACTGTTAATAAGGCAGTAAACAGTTCAGACTTCTTGGCACAATATGTCAATAGCTTAATTTTGCCTTCAAGCTGCTGCCAAGCCAGTAGTTTTCCTTGGTCCTCCTCTTACATGGAAATGTATTTATAAAACTTCTTTTTGTTCTTTGTCTCTTGCTAATTCTACCTCAACTTATTCACTTTTCTGGTGCTGCCTTTGCATGCACATGCTATTCTTTTATACTTATTTCACAGTTTCCACTTTGAGATGTTTGCGTCTTATACTTGAAGGCAATAAAGAAATTAAGTTCTAGCCAAGATGATTAAAATTTAAAATATTTATGTCCATATTTCTATCTTTCCATTGTATTGGGGCATTTGCCACTGCCTGGTTTCTTTCTTTTCCTTTCTCTTGAAAAAAAACCCCACCTGATTCTTTATTGATTTCTTTTTTCACCATTTGTCTGCTTGGGCAACCTTGTTTGTCAGATCTCTGGCTTTATCAAAGTGTTGCATGCATTGTTTTTATTTGCTGTTGTCTTACATGATTTCCTCTTTGTGGTTATCTGTAAATTCAAGTGCTAGTCTAGTGTATTATTCAGGTTGCAAGCTGGGTATTAATCAGTTTAATCAGTCACTTCTTATATAGTGTTTTTGACTTTAAAAACCACCATATTTTATATGTAGTGATACATCAATGAAAAAATGTAAATAAGTTAATACTTTCTCATGCCCTATTTGCATATCTGACTTCATTTAGAACATCTGAAATAACTGATTCCTGAAAATTAATCAAGCATGAAAAAGCATCTTGTCCTGACATGCCCAGTACCTCTGCCCTCAACTGAGGCAAGAGAGTGAAACGGGGCTCTGGATACTCCTTTCACTGCCTCACAGGGTGTTACTGATAAAACATGTTCTCCAAGTGCCATAAATAGTTTTTTTCACCAAAATGTATGATTCAGCTTTTTGCATTTTGAAGTTTGAAGTTTTAATTTCTTTTTTTTTTTTTTAAAGACAATTTAATTTGTAGTTATTGAATACCCAGATTGAGTAGGGTTGTTTTTTGATCTTTCAGGTAAGGAATTAAAACCGCTCTTTTAGAACGGAATATTTTTCCGGAGTATCTGCATCAGGAGTTCCATATATTCTCTGAATCATATACACCCTATTTACAGAGGTTTAAAAAATGTAGTCAGGAAAATAGAAGCAGTACAATGGAATGGAAGAAGGGGGAAGGGTGAATGTGGGGGAGGGAACCTTTTCCAAAGTACAGTTCCATGCCTAGAGAAAACCACACTTGCACCCCTTGACTTGCACTGCCTTCCTTTGGGTGCCTGGTGACATTCCATAAGCTCACCTTAAAACCCTGGGTGCTCTGGGACTGGCTTCCCAGCAAGTCATTTTCCATGCCTTAGTGTAGCAATCATAATGAATCAAATCACTTAAATAGAACTTTTTTTGTACAAATGGGAGCGAGTTACTGGCAGAGCACTCTCTGGTTGTGTTGTGTCACGAATTTATCTCCTCTACCTGAAATTACTTAGCAGACATCGATAGTTTTGTGGTCAGAAACCACAAAACAAGCATGCTTATGTTTTTGCTTTCTCTGATCAATAGCATTGCTTCCTCAAATGCCATTAATACTGCCTGAGTTTAGCAACCTCAGTGATGTAAAATGTTAATGATATCTGACAGACTCTTTACGCATATTAGCTCTCTTCCTGCGTGATAATGAACCTTCTACAGCCCTAAGATGGACTAGGAATTATTAGTGCTACTGTCTTCTTTCTCTGGAAAAAGTGTCTTGTAAACGTGTGTTCCCCTATTGATAGGAAAAGAAAAAGTTTTGCTTTTGTTGTTGCAGTGGTTGTTGTTGTTCATTGCCAAGAATGCACGTTGAATTTTAATGGCAAACAATTTTCTAGCTGGAGATTGTGAAAATATACATTTCTGAATGTTACTCATGCAGGTCCCAGTTCAGAAAAACGTGTAAGAATAGGTGCAGTCCATTTTTTTCCATCAGAAAACCAGATGTTTCATTCAGCATAATGTCTTGTGATCAGCCCTACTGCCCATGTCTGCTGGACTTCTTTGAAGTGCACTGTAAGAATTATGCTAAAAGATTATTCAGAAAATATATTTAAGGAGAATTTTGGAAAGAAAACAACAACAACAAAACCAACACCCCAACCTGCTATGCACTTTCAAACCCCCAAATTATCTTTCAGTTCCAGTTACTTCCCCAAGAATTGATGGGACAGGGATAAGCAATTAGCTGACATGTTGTTCAAAGGGTCTATCTATGCAAACTGGGGGAGTTGATAAACGTTGGGGTAACAGACCTTGTTTGTTCTGCAGGTCTCTTGCATTGAGTTGATGACTAAGAGAAAAACATGACAATGAGTTTGTGATGTGGGAGCTAAGAACAAACCAAACACAACTCAAACAAAAATCAGTAAAAGCCAATGGAAACAGCTTTTATGGTTTTTCTACAAGGGGAATTGTTCTCAAGGTTTTGATTGTCTTGGCCCACTGTGTGGACACATATTTTATAATTACATTACCTGGGTGGACATTTCTTAGTCAGAGTGCTCTCTCCAAATTATTTTCAGCAGCCTTGGCAATGAAGTCCTTACCCTGGAATCAGCATGTCCAAACAGATTGAGTCTTACAGGAGCACAGAATGCAGAGGTTAAGCTTAGAAAGAGCCTTGTTCATTTACCTGAGAAATTTAATTTTGATTAACATATGTTATCATTCAAAAATGAAATAGCTATTCACAAATTCTCATTAAAACTGCTTTGAGATATATCAGTTCTGGTTATTACAGGGGATTACTATTTGACAATTATCAAATATTAAGGCAGACTTTGTATCAACCATGTTTTGCAGTCTAAAAATAATCTCAAATATTACTAATTCTGTCTCCTTGTGCTGGTTACCGGAGCTTTTACCCAGAAGCAGGTGTTAAGGAGTATCCAGACTTGTAAGACAGAAACAGCCCTTTAGCATAAAGAATAACTGTTTGGGCAACAATACTTGGTTAATATGGAAAAGTCCAGAGTGGGAAGTACAGCAGGTACTTGGAGGTAAATAGTGCTGTTGTTTGAACATCAGAGCTGAATTTGGGGTTGGATTCTTGTTCCTTCCTGCTTCCAGGAGCAATGTCAGCAGCAGCAGGAGGGCGACGTCCCTTGTAGGCAGGTCTGTGAGGATAGGAAGTGGAATGTAAAGTCATGGATCTTTATCATTAAGGTTTCCCACAATGCTATAAGGGGTGGGGAGGAGGTGGGAGAGGGAGCGGGTTCCTGCTTAAATAAGCAAAGCAAAACAGAAAAAAAACCCCCCTGTCTTTGTTTTTTGAATAATTGTCCAGTGTGCATTATGAAATTACTAATTGCTCATGTCCTGTTTGAGTTGTGTTCTGAGGGTCAAATCAGTCTATGTCTTCATGGTAGTCAGTGCTTGCTTAATTATTTCTTTGGAAATAACACTTACCTATGTGCCTTTTTTGGTATATTGCCTTGCTCCTACCTTTTAATATGGAGTACTCAAACTATACTGATGCTGTAACAAAATGTGGTTTTCTGCTTGGTCTATGTTTTTTTCAAATAGCTCTTAATATTCAGTTTGTCTTTCTCTCTGCTTCTGAGCACAGAGACAATACTTTCACAGAGGTATCTACAATGGCTACAAGAGCTCTTTTTAACTGCTCAGTAGAGCCCCTCATAAAGGATGTAAAGTTGGGATTAACTGCCAATCATTTAGTAATTATCAGTTCATCTGTGGGATAATGGGAAGATATCATTACACTCGGGCTCCATCAGTTCCAGATACGATGTTGTGTATCTGAGCTCTGTGGGGGTATTTGCTCTGTCACTGATTCTCAGTTTTTTTGTGCTGGCAGCCAAAACATAACACATACTGCTGCTATTTGGCCTGTCTTCATCTTGTCTCTGCTTCCAGAAAGTGTTTACAATGAGTTATTTAACGTTCCTGTGTGATAAGAAATGTATGTTTGTTTTCAGCAGGACTCTGTAATTCAACAATACATTGGCTTCTGCAGCAAAGTTGTGGCTCAGAAGTTCCTCCCCTGCACCCAGTTTGTAGCATCCCATGTGTTCTGTCTCACTGTTCCCGAGTCTTACATCACTAAAAAGTGCTTGTTTTTAGCCTGGATTATTTCAATGTCTTCATATAAATACTGCTATGCTGACAGGTGGCAGAGTGCCATGGATGAGGGGCTGGCTTCATTTGTGTAACTGTGGCATCACTGCAAGTGTAGAGCTAAAGGAAGAAATTCCTAAATATCTCAGAAAACTTGGAACATCCTGACTTTATGGTGGTTGTGTAGCTGGGACCTGAAACCAAAGTCTAGGCTGCTGTTCTCTCCCCTGGTGTAGATTTACACTTGAGCTGTTCTTAGCTGTCTGAAAGGGGAATTCTCAGCTGCTTTAGCTTGAGTTTTGGTCTTCAAATATAAATACTTGCACACTTCTACAATTTTGCCTTAGTGAATGTCATGGGAGAGGATAAGAACATGGGAAACTTCAGCAGAGTTAAGATGTATCTGAAAACATAGTTCTGTGTATAAAAGTGTTCTGGCTAGCTCAGTTTCTATCTGTACAGCAAACTGGAGGAAACAATCCTGGAAGATGAATGAACATCTTGCTCTTATGCATTTGCCTTCAGGAGAGTGAAGATTTCACCCTCTGTATCTTTGACGCTGTAGATCTTCATCTCCGAGGAAGCAGGAAAGGAAATGCAGATAATACAAGTGTAAGGGGTACCTAAATATATTATGAGCATTTTACACACTGTTTTGCACACTGTGTGAAACTGTGTGATATCTTACTGAAAGAAAAAAGTGTCAAGCTCTGGAAGATGTTCTTCTTATATAACTCAGATATCCAATTTTCCCTTAATTAGCACAGCTTTGTATAAAAGGATCCTGACCTAAAGGATCACAGCTACTCCTGTAATTTGATTATAACCATAATGCCTGTGTGACACCTTTCTGTATCTGATGTTATGTGTAATCCTGTGTGCAGCTACAGCTCTTGGAAGTTCTGTATTAAACTCGGTACTGTGGTTACTGGTGAATGAAATTATTGGAACAGTCTTGGACGAAAAAGTACATGGAAGGATTTAAGGCAGAACATGGCAAAGCAAAGGCTGCAATTATCTGCAGCTGAAAACAAGTAGCTTTTAATATGTCCATTCACCTAAGAAGGGAGGGAGAATTACAAATCACGTGCTCTTTCTCTCCCTTTTTCTATCATTTCTCTTCTTCTTTTTCCTTTATACAGTTTATCACCCATAATTTCAGGATGTGTTTTGTTTCTTTAAGCTGTTTTATCTATAGGCTTATGAGGTCAGTCATGTGTGAATTCTTTTGTTCGTCACCTCACCTTTTGCCTTGATGATAGAAAATTGATCAGGCCTAAAGTACAAGTTCAATAGACAACCCCCTTGGTCCTTTGTCTAGGAGAATAGCTACCATTGAAGGCCATGAGCAGGTTGCTATTAATATGACAGCCTGCTCTATCTCCCACTGTAATTTATAATGAAATACCTAATCTCCATTATTTTGATCCAAGCAGGCGATCCCATGAAAAAGTCTTTTCATCCAGTTCCCAATGGCAGTTACATGAGAAATGGCAAACCAATAATTTTTGTCAAGTTTTTTAAGCCAACAGAAATGCTTTTCCACTGCTACAGTTTCAAAAGGCACAGATAAAGCTCATTCACTGAGATGAATGAAAAAGCCATCTGGGGTTTTTCTTTTTGACTTCCTTTCCTTTTCTCCATCCTTGTAATCAAATTTGAGCAAAATCAAATGGGGCTTTCTATGAAAGTACCTTTTGTTGATCTGAACGAGCTGGTAATTTACAAAATACCCTTCCTTTGTGAGGAAGGCTAAAGAAAAAAAGAATCAGTAGCTTTTAAAGCTGGGCCTTGGTGGGACTCTAAATGCAGTGAAAGCAGTCTGTGTTGAGAGATTGAAATGCATTTCAAAGCCAGGCCTGAGTCAGGGTACAGGGAAGAAAAAACCTATGTGCATTTTATAAGAAGAAAAACCTGAATGGGAAGGGGAAAACTGAGAGAGAGAGAGAGGAAAAAATCTGGATAATACATTAATCATTATTTTGGAAATTGTCTTCCTTACTGACACATACTGCGTAACTAGTGATTGAGAACTTGGATTTTTGTTCTATTATAGGCATCTCAACATTTGTCTGTGCTGCTTTAAAGTTTGAGAGGCAAGGATCCTTGAACACTGCTGGACTATGTTTTAAATGTGTATATATATTTTTTCAACTTTGCTTTTTATGGTTCTTTTTTTTTTTTTAACCTTGCCTGTGAAGTATTATGGGGAAAAATACTTGCAGGAAAGCTGAATTTGTTCTTTTTGGCATGCTAATGTTTATTTTTATTGTATTTCTGCTTACCAGATTTCCTAAGGGTAATTATTTCCCACTGACTAAGACCAAAGGACAGTGTGAACACCTAACAAATAGTAAGTTTATGCCTTGTTTCTGTTATTTGTATTTTATGATTAATATAAAAAAGCTGAGAATGTTTGATTAATTGCAAGTTCAGTATTTTAGGAATATTATACAACTGCATGAATCTATTAATGAGGAAAATTGATGTGGTTTCATGCTTATCATCTCTGTTACTTACTATAACTGTTTAGTGAGATACAGATAAGTGCATTGTCCTGTGTGGAAGATAATACAGCTTTTGAAATAAATACAAATTTACATGTCATATGCAAAGATGTGAGCAAGCATAGCCCATATTTTAATCTTTTCATATTTACAGGCTTGCTTAGAATATAAACTGTTTCTCCCTTTCCACTCCTGTTTTGATTCAGGATATAAATACTTCTGAAAAGCAGCTTTCTGGTTGCACCGGCAATTTTACAAAAATGTGGGCACTCATAGGTAGAAACTCTGGGGTTTATTTTTATTTTTAAGAAATCTTCTTGTGCTATTTTTACCTTGGCTTGTGCTGTGTTCTGGTAGAGAGGGATGAATGTTACTGGCTAAAATTGTTGCTAATGAAGCACTAGTAAAAACACATATTGGCTTTTAAATTTTTATTTGAAAGAGAAATAATGCAGAACTATCGACTTTCAGTCATAAGCTGCTTAAGAGAAACGGTGTGAGATGTGATTTGTTTTTGTGTTCCTTATGCATATGTGTGGACACTGTCATGACACCCACTCATAAACCGCACTGTAGGAAAACAGGCTGGGATAAGTTTTTGGTTTTTAACATTATCAAAACTCCCAAGTCAACCTTATAAAGTTTGAGTGTGGTGATTATTTACCAAATAGCTTACAAAGTATTTTCTTTGATGTAACCTGACATCTGATTGAAGTGGAGAATGCCAAAAAGTTACTTTTGTATCTGAATTAATTTTCCACTTCTAGTTCTTGCCATCCTATTCACTTTCAATTTCCTCCAGCATTTGTTTTCTCACATGGTTTTGAGCCATTTGCTGCCTCCTAATGACTGACTTATAAAACAGCAAACATGGAAAATTTCCAAAAAAACTTTTTTGGATCTGTCACTGCTGCGTATTTAGTGATGATCTACCGTTTTTCATATGTTTGTCACTGATGAGAAATTTGTGAATTTTTTATGACTGGGCTCTGTGATATTTTTAGCAGAACATCAGATTTTCTACCCTGAGAAATAAAGCAAAGAGTATCTTAATGGGAAACTTTTGTAGACCTGAGAATGGAAAGAAAGACACAAGTAGTTGACTTTGTTTGTATCGTGTCATTTAGATAACATAAGAATCTGTGCTTTCATGGGCTTGCATACCCATGTCATATGGTGCTTATTTTGGTTAAATAATTTTCTCCTTCCCCTCCCCTGTTTAAAAATTGTAATTAACTTTGTTTTGTTTTCTGTCCTTCCTCCTTTATATCTTCTTAAACTTTAAGAATTAGTATCCGTTAGTGACTTTATCAAATCTAATGGATTTTAGTAGATTATTTAACAAATGAAACAATAACAAAGCAAGACAGCATCCCTCATGGTCTTATTCTTGTATCAGGGCTTGTCACGTCACTGTGCTGTTCTTACTATGGTGCAGCACAGGCTTGCTAAAAAAAATTTGGGACCTAGCAAAATATAAATATTATGAATTATATGGGACGTAGATAATGTAGGTTTTCTCTGTGTAATCCTTTCCCTCTCATGGGACCCTGTAAGCAGTACATATGTCTTGAATTGGGATGAGAGTGTTGAGTGAAGTTCTGACTTTGCCCCCTACTATTTATGTGTTTTTGTGGATGGTCTCTAAACTTTTCCCTCATTTGGGTTGCACTCATGACAGCACTTCCTTTGTGGCAGAATGTTTGTAAACCACTGTAAGGTTCTGAAGCGTGGTTTGGATCTTACAGGAGTATCTTCAACTGTGCCTGATTTCAAGCTGCCAAGTTTTATGCTTAAAACTTTCAAGCTCAAGCACCTTTTACATTAAACTGTGATGAATTAGCATAATAAATCACTAGCAGTATTTTTCTTAAATAAATGTCCTCCATCATTTCAATTACCTGTTGGGAAAGCTTTTTTGCAGAAGACACTCAGAGCAACAAAATTCTGCTATTTTTTTGATAATATATATAAATGTATACATAATTTATATGCATAATTATCTTAGTCTTTGATTTGAATCTTTGTTTGCAGCAGTGACACAATAAAATGGGGAACTGAAGTTGCCTAATAAGTTGACAAGATTTTCTTCTGTTAGGGAATGTAATCCAGTGAAGCATAAACTGAACAAGGAAATGTAGACTGTGACAGGTTAGCAACACCATGGGTGAGCTGTGGTATCTCCTGAAGCTACTGTTGAATATAGTCAATAATTGTAGTGCCCAAAGTTAAGATGTTTAATCAGGTGGTTTGGGTGTTTAATCAGACTGAGTTGGATTGGGATGGGAAAAGGTTTTCAATGGAATTTTCAGTGGCCTTTTATTGTCTTAAACAGCAGGAGGTGGGGACAAAGGACAACAATATCTGGGTCTCATGTGCTCTCTAGGGTTCTGCATCCCCTGCAAGAAACACTTTTCTTTCCAGATAAATTTTTGTCACTGAACGCTGAAGGAATACTCAGCCTTAGTGAACATGCATAGCAGATTATGGTGGAACTGGGCTCTCATAAAGGTAGTCAGAAAATGCAGATTTAGGCACTCTCACAACTGGAAGGAGTCCCTTAAAGGAAAGAACAAAGTGAAAAAGGCCACAGAAATATGTCAGAATTAGAATGAGTGTAGAGTGTTAAAAAAGAGATAAGTGGGTGTTGTTGAGATAAGGAAAGGGCATTAACACTTCGATGTCCCTGGGCCCAGGCCTTTTCCTCAGCGTCCTTAACCACTGTTTAGATTGACTGTCCCCGGGCTGATGGCTGGATTCAGTTGAAAGTGATGTCTGTGTTCGCATTACCTTAAACATGGTAATGATTTTTTTAAAGTTGATTTTTCTCACCATGTTGTTACCATTCAGTGCAGTGATCCTAAAAGAAATGTGAGCTTCTCCTCTGAAACACTAAGTGAGAGTTTCCACTTAGGCACTGATCAGCAGACCTGCTTTTTTTTCTGGTGCCGATGTTTAGTGACATCAAGTCGGTGAGCTGGGAGTGTTGTAGCATCACTTTGAAAAGTGAAGTAACATACACAGTATTCCCTTTTAAGTCCATGAAGAATATTTGGTCTTCCCTGCCCAACTGGAGGAAAAAAGGTTCCAATGTTATTTTTGTAGTTTTGTTGGATGAGGAAGACATCTTCAAGTTGATGATTTGTTATTTACCTGTTATTTCATTTATTATTCAAAGAGAATAAAATCTGGGGCTACAATTTGTAGTCTTTTTATTTTTCTGGTTAATAAAGCAAACCTGGGAGACGCTCAGAGGTATATTTTTTACTTCAACTTCTTCAACGACTTCTGGCATACCAACAGCAATGTGAAATTGTCCTCTTCTGATAACTTGTCCTTAGCTTTAGAAAGCTGGCAGGTAAGGACTGAACTACAAGGGAAAGATGTCTCGTAACACTAACATCTGCTTTGCTGCAAAGCTCCTTGCTTTGACACAGCTAGAGTGCTTTTTACCTGAGAGACCTCCACTGGGATCCCTTCTAACTGATTCAGGAAGTGGAAGCTGTGCATTCATTGACAGTATGTTAATGCTGAGGGATGTCCTTTTCAGCATCAAGTGCTTACAGCCTTTAAGACGATATTTCTGATTTTAACTGTATGGCATCCCTTCCATCCTACTTAAAAACATTACCCCATGTAAAATAGTTTCGTTACAGTCAGTCTGTGAAAGGTGGAATGTTTAGAACAGCCATACAGAGCACTGTGTGCTTCATTGGGTGTAATTCATTCTTCATTCTTCCAGTGAGTGTCCTGCTGACAGGGATACCTCGTGCTCCAGACAGGGCAGTCTCATTCCCTGTGCCATGACATGCAGACCAGACACAATGGCACCTCTGCCTGTGCTGCCTTCTGAGCAGTCCAGGGTCTGGACAATGGACAAACATTTCCAAGTGCTGACTCCTTGTTCTGAACAAGGAGTTTAAATCAATTATCTTGAGTTGAGCTATGGTTAATTTTGGGTGGGGATGAGTTATATGCTGAAAGATCCAACATGCTATTGCTTTAACATCCATGTCACAAGGAGCGCCTGTGGTAGACTGTAATATCTGTTCCTGGTCAGGGAGTGGTTTTGTGTAGCCATTGTTTCTTAACCCTGTGTAACAGGATCCAAGCTTAAGAGAGGCAGCAGTGAAAGTCCAAGTGGCAGGAGCTCCAGCAACCTCCCAGGCAAATAAACTCCTTAACTGTGCATAAGACAGTGGAGCTCCTCTGTGAAAGAGAGTGCAGTCAGTGCTGAATTGCTGCCTTAGTGCTTGGGATAGCTATGGCTGGATTCTACTAATTCTACAGTTAGTTGCAGTTAATTATGTAAAAGGTATATTTGGAGCCTGAGACAAAGGTTAAGGGCAAGCACAAACTCGAGTGGTGTAAAGTCCTTTCTCTGTTTCTATGTCAGATAAGTCTTGTTAGACTTGTTAGATTTGAGATCATAGTATGCCATAGTATGCATTTTATGCACATTATATACTTTAGGAACATTACTACATCTTAGATTCCTGTTTGCAATAATCTTTATGTAAGTATGGTGGAATTGAAGTCATCAAAGTTCTACACTGGGAATTTATAGGGATGTTTCTTTTATTTTGAACTGAAGACTGTTATGATGTACCAGGAATGTCTCTCAGATTTTTTTTAACTTTGTTCATTTTTTTCTACACTGTCTTCTCTGTCTTTCCAGCTGTGTACATCTGAGAGCTTTCTAGGCCACTGATTGATGACTTAGACCTCTGTTTATATATGCAGTAAAGACCCAGTTTCTATAAGCAGTAAAGACCCAGTTCTTGACTGGAGATTCTAGTTGCTTCTGTACTTTTTTATTTGTGAAAGCAGAACAGTATTTTTATGTCAGCCTTGTGTATGTCTATAGAAATAATTGTACCTGGAAAATAATATCTGACTGGCAACCTTAAAATCAAAGCTCCTATTTCAATTTAGAAGATTAAGGAAGGAGAGCTTCATGGGCAATAACAGACTAAAAACTTTTTATCAGGCTTTGTTTCAAAAATAAAAGTTAATGGACTAAGAATATTAGAATAAGTTCCATCATGATTGCATTGTTGATAGATCTGACAGTGTATGATGGTATTTCTTGAGTTAGAAACATGAATGTGATTGAATTTCACTGATATCTGCATTCAGAAAATGGATGATAAATGATGGTAAAAGATGATAAATGTCCTTGTGCAAAAAACGCTCTTTTACAGTTTAAGGGAGCAAATCCTTGTGAGAGCTGTGTCTGTTCTATCAGCTCTTGTGCTGTAACACCCCCTGTTTCCTTTGCTTGAACATCTCTGTGAGGCTTCTCTTGTAGAAGCTTTGCAGTGGAGCCCCTCTGGTGTCCATCAGAACCGACAGGTAGGTGTGACTTTTCTTATGCATCCTGCTTTCAGTGCAAGCCAAGTAGAAGCAGCAAATATGTGGGCAGCAAATATGGACTAGAGGGAAACCTGGAAACTGTTTTGTAGAAGAGATATGCAGATTACATAATACATGGAAAGTGTTGTGGTGTTTGAGAGCAGGGAAAAATTAAGTGACAGAAACTGTAATCTGGACATTTTACCTCTGTGAAATGCACATGGCAAGGAGCTGAGGTCTCATTTTGCTTTTGTGTATTGTTGAGTCAGTGTAAACCCTGAATGGACTTGTAGCAGAGAGTGAAGTTACAATGCATTTGATTTAAAACAGAATATGCAACATTTTTGCTTGCTTCCAGGAACTTGCTATGTAAATCCAGCCTATTACAGATAAATGAAAGAGAGAAGTTATGAAATGAAAAGTAGCTGTAATACACAGATTGAATGTTTGGGTGGGAGTGAAAGTAGGAGTTACTGGGTTGGAACAGATTCCTTAAGACCTGTCACATCATACCATTAAAATAAAGAGTTAGACATAGTAATTTTAAAGGGATATTGTGTAAAAGTTGGGAGATATTAATGCAGTAAAATACATTGATAGATTCCAAACTTACAGTTGGTTATGCGTATTACACTTACATAATAACTGTAGATAGCAAATACTTGCTGTGTGTACTGGATTGCATGTGAAGGGAAAGATTACAGTGTTTAGAAAACTTTGATTCCATCAGCTCCCTCTGTTCCCTCTGTTTCATTAGGTGGCTCCTGTAATGGATTGATTTTTGATCAAATTTGTGATATAATCAAAGTCCATCAGAAAGGTCATAAATGCTTTCATATTTTATATTCTTGGCAGCTGCATTCCTCGTATGAGAAGGCCAAAAGATGGAGAAATCACACCGTTTCTTTTGTTCTGCCACAGACATCTTAATGGCCATGGGCAACTCACTTCCAGTAATATCTAGTCTTATACTGGTAGTATTTTGATAATAAATAAAATATTTTAGAAGTGCTTAAACACTATGGATAAGTGGATTGTATAAATTATCAAGATATTTGACACAGCAGAATATAAAACTGTATAGCACTTTTCCACAGCCAGGCATTTTGTTCTAGATATGTTTGTTACTACCTGGTTCCCCACACTGTCTTACCTGGGCACCTCACTATCTGCACCTATACTTGCAGTGCCCTGCCTGACTTTTTAGTGTGGGGTCCTTGCATGTAGAAACTAAGTTTTTTTTTGGTCTTATCATGAAACATCTAAGGAGAGTAATGAATTGGACTCAGCCTCTTAGCACTAAATTTTGATCCATTCTTCCTTTGCCTTCTGTGGAGAGCCATCTCAGGCTCCCACTGAGGTGTTGGAAAGTCTTTGCTTTGGGGTTGGTAAGTCCCATTTGTTGTATGTCACAAAGAAGTAAAGAACTGGGAAGAAAGAGGAAGCCTGGATTTTCTGGGATATCATTAAGGTGGTACAATACGCATTGAAAAGTATATCTGAATTTTAAAGCGGTATCTCTTGCTTTTTCTTCCATTTCTCCACTGTTTTACAAACTGTATCAAGGAAAAAACCTGCTTTAAAAATCCCTTTTTTCAGAAAAGAAGAAGAGAGATGCTTTTTAAATGAATGTGAAGGTTATGGTATATATTTAACAACGCCTGGGAACTTGGAAGTGTAGACAGCCATTGTCTTGTCTTAACCCAGAGGTGTGAGTAAAGGATACAGTGTCAGATGTAACTTTGAATTTTCCTGGCTTCTGTCACTTCACGTCACAACCTTAGCATTAGTAATATACATTTTTTTTGTTAAGGAACAATAGCTAAAAATGTATTTTGACTAGTAAAATTAAGAAGATGACATGTAAATCACAGAAGTTCACTGTGCAACAGTAATGTGTGTCATTTTTTGAATACAAGTATAATTCTGAGTACATGGTAACTACTATCTATAGCTACAGAAATATCACCACCTCCTGCCTTTTGGCAAGAAACTATATTTTAAGTTTTATATATAGATAACAGAATGACAGAGAGGGAAAAACTTTTAGCTGAGCATTATACTTTAGTGCAGAGCAGGAACTAAATATAGTCACTGTTTCATCACAGCAAGGTTGCTTTTTGGCAAAAAAAGCATCAAATAAAACAGCAGAGATGTACATTACTGCTGTTACACAGTCATTAGGGATAAATGAGGATGGCTACAGAAACAACTCATTACAGGAGATTCTACCATGAGTGAAAACAATTGATGCTGAGCAATGTCATTGCAACCACTAGGACCTGCTTTGTTAATTATGAAATTCTTCTCATTAATCTCATTTTAACTGAGGTTGGAGCAAGCTGTGAGGTTTCAGACTGTGAGACCAATGCACACTCTAATCTTAACTAACCAAAAAATGTTTTTGGCTACTTCTTTCTTGAGTGTGGCAGCTCTTCAGGGCTGTTGATGAGACCCCTATACTTCCCTCTAAGGATTTAGGAACTGAATCCATTTGCAAAGGAAGGAGAGAGCAGAAAAAATGTAGTAGTTTGGAATGGCTGCTTCATTCTTCAGGTCTATGCTTGTCTCTGTCCTTTCTGTCTTTTCCCTCTGAGTATCAAGAGAAGGAAGAGTCTTGAGGACTGAAACCTCAGTTTCCATACAGCTCCAGGAGGGAAAAATACAACTGTGGGAAAAACGATATAATTCTGGGGGCTGGGTGAACATAGGTAATAAGGGAAGGGAGAAATTGAGCTGTTTCTGGGCAGGAAGAATGACAGACATTATTGAATATAGGATTTAGAGTGGTTTTTTGGACTCCAAGCCCCAAATAGCCTGCAAATGCAGGTCACTCAGGAGCTTGTGCAGAGCTCAGTTCAAGCAGGAGAACTGGACAGTGTCAATAATGCATTTTTCTTACAAAAGCATTGCTGCTTGGCAAAAGCAAGAATAACCCATTATAACTTGGATTTTTATTTTAATTCTTTTTCTTTTTTTTTTTTTTAATTTGTGGGCTAGTTGAGCTACGATATAGAACACCTAAGTCAAGTCCTGGAAGTCAATTTTGGCCTGTCCTATTCCTGTTAGTACTCAGTCAGGGAGTAAACTCTCATGTGAGATTTGGGAACTGATCCTCCCCTCCCAAGCCAGGGCTTTCCCCTTGAATGGAAAGAATCCCATTTGCTGAATCATGATGTGTTTGCAAAATAGGGCAATTTAAATTTAAAAGGGTTGTACTGACAGTTAGAATATTACGAGGTGATTATAGACCCTTCATCTGGCATATTAGAGTGTAAATCTCCTCAAACAAATAGTGAGTACTTCTACAAAATCTGGACAGGGCTCTGATGGTAGAAATCCTGCAAAAAGGAGCATTACCACCTCTAGCACCATCTTGTGTTTTCCCTTAAAATGAAAGTGGAGGAGGGTCTTGAACTCCATCACAAAGTACAGAGACTGTCCTGTAGGTTTGTTAGTCACTCTGAACATGCCATTGACTAGCATGGGGATTTAAGCAGAAAGTTATTTAGGCAGGATCCTTGTTAGGCCTACTGTGGAATAAGTTAAGATCTCCTGCCCTGTTTTGGTTTGTGAGGAATAAGGGATTATTTGCCAAGCTCATGGAAAAAAATGCTGGCAACTCTTCTGCAGGTTTTAGCTGTATGACATTTAAATTACATGTAATCCCTCTCTGAGATTTGGTCCTTTTGTGGATCTGGACCATAGTACTTGGTTGTGGTGTGGTTTTGTTTGGGGTTCTATTGTTGCTGTTTGGTTTTGTTCACCAAGACTCAAATTCACAAAAATATTTGCATGCTTAACTCTCATTTTCATAAATATATAATTAACTTTGTAGATCTGGTCCTAAGAGCCTGATCCTGTAAAAATCATGACATATCATAGCTCTGATGCTAGAGCTAGTGGAGTCTTCATGTGTGGAGTAGAATAAGGTCACATACAATGTGGATGGTCCGTCCTGTAAGTGAGATCAGGAATCACCATGGTTACTTATCCGGTATTTGCTGTGTGCTCTCGTGTGCTCTCTCTCTTCTCTTCTTCTTTTTATTTATTATTTATTTATTTTTATTTACATTTTTGTGTTACATAGAAAGCAGATACTAAATCTACAGTGTAAAACAATTTTCTTTGTGAAATAGCAGCAGGAGCCTTTTGAATGTTTGTTGCTTTGCAGCAGTGATGTGTCCGTCAGCAGCGGCTGATGCCGTGTGCCGGAACTGCTGCTGCTCAGCCAGAGTGTGGTTCCTGACCTCAACATCCCAGCTTGTCAAACCAGAATCATTTGCTTTATTAATACAAAATACAGTCTCCATCACCGTTTCTGTCCCATTGTGGGACTGTGCATTTCCTGCAACAGTGGCAGCTCTGTGGATGTTAAGTTTTGCACCACTGCAGGTAGGGGTTTTGTTTAGTACTTGAGGAGAGAGTCTCTCAGGAGTGATTTGGTGGTCCCATTTATGAGCCACTTGTCCTGGTGTCTGTCCCTTAGCAATTCAGTGCTTTTAGTGCTGCTCAATAGTAAAGTATTAGCAGTGCAATCCAATTCCACCAATACATTTTTATATATAATTTTAAGACTAAACATTAAAGAATCAAGCCCAAGATTTTTTTTCAAGTAGAATAAATATTCCTATTCATCAAGAATATCCTCCTGTTTCTTGACCATGTCACAGTGGCAATGAGGGGTGGGCAAACAGCCATGTGAGCTTGTCATTATGTAGAGGAGATTGCTCTGCAATTAAGTTACTAATAGGTCAAGTAATATTTCAGTTTCTAATTTCTGTTTTTAAACACCAAAGCACTTATGTGAATCTGTGGAAAGTTAGGCCCAAATTAAGAGTTGAACTGCCTTTGTGTGTATGGAAAATAGAGCTGTTTCAAGCATTTCTGAGGATGTGGGTGACAAATGCTGCTTTTCTAGTGCCATCTGAGCTTAGTTTGGAGATATGTGTTTGTTCTTAACATGTAGGATTTTGGGTGACCTTGCTTTTCTTGACTACAGCCTTGAGGGAAAGGTTGATACTGTGGGGTATTTTGGGAATTATTCTTCCCTGCATACAAATAGGTACTACTGGTACTGTGCTGTTCTAGTCTACTTAGCTTCCTTGCTTGCTGCAGTTAAAATATTGGTTTATACCACTGCATTTATAATGTAGGCTTACCAGTTAAAAAAAAAAAAAAAGAAAAAAGAAGAGGAAGCCAAGATATTATAACAAGCTAAAAGGAAAGTTAGTGGGAGGAAAGTTGTTCAGCTGAAAAATAGAAGCTGCTTTTTCTTTTCCCTCGGTGCTTCGGAGGAGATTTTGAGCAGTGCTTTTAAGGAAAGAGGATAGTCAGGTAAATAGAAGGTAGGATTTTTAATAAGGAAACTAATGATGGAAAACAACCAATAGGAATATGGACGGGTAGAGAATAATTGGAGATCATCTTTAAATAGCACAAGCGTAAGAATTTTTTGCTCCGTTCACATCATTCTGTGTTGTGCCTTTTGCTGGGATTTTACACATTAGGGCTGCCACGTATTGCTGAGTATTGTTAATGCGCAAAATCCTGGCAAAAGGTTGACACTGTAATGGCTCTAAAGGACCCATTTCAATGTAAATCCTAAGGGTCTATCAATGTGCAGGGGATTTATGTGGGTGAGTCCCATTAATGGTAATGGGACTTATGTGCGTAAATCTCTTCTGCATTGATGGGAAAATAGACTCCTTAGTATGCAAAGTCTCATTTGAAATCAAAGAGTATTTGCATAAGATCCATACATAGCATGGAACTCCGTGCGTTAAAAACACTCTGCAAGGAACATAATACACCTGAACTTCTTCAGTGGATAAATACTAGTGTAAAAAGAATATTTTAGTATTATGTGTTTTCTTTTTAAAGAAATGCAACGGTATTTACATCCAATGTTTAGAAACCAAAATACTGTGGACGATCGCTTTTTACATGTAGTAAATATCAAAATAACTATGTATTGTTGCTGAAATTTTGCTCTGAGCTCATGTCCCAGCTTTCTGCATGAAACATTTCATTTCGGACGACTTGGAGTATAAACAGAACCAAGATTTACCTTGGAACTGAGAGGTGTCTCCAGTGGCTGCCACCAAGTGTCGCTGTTGGCAAGAGCAAAGTTAAACAGTGTCCGGCGCAGCTCAGGGAGAGTTAAAATATTTTGGAGGGAGGGAACGTACTTCTTTCATCTCCTCCTTGTAATACACAGGTGTTTGTTTTGTTAAAATGTTTAATATATATCGCTTACCTTAGGGAGGCTCAAATGGACGTGACTGTGTTAAAGCAAAACAATGTTATTGCTTGGAGAATGTCTGAAATACTGATGGCACACTTTAGACATTGCTGTCTGGCATCCAGATTTGCAGTATTACTTTAAAAGCTAATTGTGAGCAAAACCAGTTTAATTATTTTGCTATTTCTGTGGTTTTGAAGTGGGCGAAGGAGAAGACGAAGTTGATTTTGCTGATGCAGGCAAGAAGTGGCTTGCAGAATGTGTTTGGTTTGGTTTTTTTAATCAGAAAAGGAGGAACCTGGATGTAGGTAGCAATTTAAGGAGAGAGTTTTGAGCATGTGTGGCTGTACAAGGTTTCATCTGCCTACAAGAGGACAAGCTATAATATCTCCTGTAGTAGCCCAGCTCGGGAACTGGTATTAGTTTTTCCAATGAGACTTCTGTCAGACTGAGGGGCCTTCTAAGGAGAGAGATCAGAGTTGAATGTATTTCAATATTAAAGATATCTGCTTTTTGTGTTGAGGATGAGTTAATAATTTGCCACTATACATATAAAATTGTAGAATATAGATGTTTTCCTTTATTTTTATGTGAACAATATTAATCTGGCAACCCTTTTCTCATCCTGTGCGTACTGGACCATTAAGAGTCACTCTAGGAATGCAGCCTCAAATAAGCTTTAACAAGTATTCCTGAGTGTAAGAAACCTCTCCAAAATTCTTTTCTTTTTGGTGGGCAGAATAAAAGTGGTTAGTGGTTTATACGAGAAACATATTTTTACTTATAAGACTTTTGTTTACTTAGAGAGGGTGATGCCTGAATGGCACAGGTGAAAGCAATTCGTCCAGTTTTTCAACGAGTTGATGTTTCTGAGGTTCTTACTGTGACACCTAGAATAAAGCCAGATTACTTTTCTCTACTTTTCTTTTCTTCAGTTGTTTTATGGTGGATAGTATCTCACTGCTTTTCTTCCTACTGGGAAGCCTGAAATCCAATGACCATAAGATAGTGGGTTATATTCTTGATATAAATATATCACACTAGGGGTGGTCACATTAAGAATTAGTCTGTATTCTTGTGTGTCTTTGAAGGAAAACTTGCCTGCTCCTGTTTTTGTGAACAGGTGATGTAAATGAAAGAGCTCCAGCTGTCAGATGGAAGGGGAAATCAGTGTTCCTGATTGCAGCACCTGACTACACAGGTAAATTACATCAGAGACCCAGGTGTCAGCTGGGTATTGTTCACTCAGCAGTGATCAGCAAACCTCAGCAGGGAAGAATACAGTTTAAAAGCAAGGAGCCTTCACAGGTAAACTGTCAGAAGATGTAGAGAAAACGTGTCCTGAAGCTTTTCAGCTAAGTTAGTCAAAAGTGTTCTGAGAAGGATGAACGGGAGAAGGAGCAGTGTTTTGTTTCTGAAGGGAGTTACACACCTCAGGAGCTGAGGTGAGGGAGCTGCATGTGCTGGCTGCTCTCAGTGGAGTGTCTGTGGGGTGATGTCCCCCTGCTCTTGGGGAACACCAGCTTGGCTGTGCTGGAGCAAAGTTTTGCCTCTGTCCCGTGCAAAGTGTGGTTTTCCTGTTAGCTACACCTCCAATAACAGCATTTGGGTAATGTACCAATGATTTCTTCTTTTTTTTTTTTTTCAATGCCTGTAACACCAATGAGCTTCTTAAAGTAACTTTAAGACTAAAAGACAGAGGCTCTATTAAAGAGCAGGTCTTGTAGATATTAGTTTCCTGTAATAGCAGTCCATGTGTAGCCCAAATGAATATCTCAGTACTTGTGAACTCAGCAATGGTGCACAATAACATGATTAAATATTTGTATGGTTATAGAATGTCAGAAAAAGACTTAAGATGTTCCAGAATTTTATATTCTCATAACTTTAGGTTAACAACAAGATTATTTTTTTTAAAAAAAGAACAGATTAATTAGAATGGGCAAGATGTGAAATAATGTTCTCTCTTCCAAAGTCATGAACAGTTGTGTATATCATAGTTGCTATACCTGTGGCTAAGTACATGTTGAGTGAATGCAGCTTTAACAATCTGTTCATACAGTGCTAAGTTGTTTCCTATATGGTGATTTTGACACTAAAATGGGTTATGATACCTCAGTGTAAAAGAAATTAATCCCACAGAATCTTTTCATTTGTAATAAGTGCACTTGAAGGAACCTGCAAGTTGCATCTAAAAAGGCACAGTTTCTTGGATTCTACAAATGATCAGTATTAACTTACTTAATTTCAGTGAGATTTATGACTCAGTAAAGTTTTACTTGCACACATCATAATGAGGCTGATTTTCTTAATCCTTGCAGGATCTAATCCTGGACAAACTTGTGTATATGTACTGTTTATATGGGGAAGCAGAGTACTACCTCTTTTTTGTGTGTGTGTTTTGTTTTGTCTGCTTCCTGAAGACGTATTTTTTTTGTTTATTTACCCCATTAGAAGTTTAGGACACTCTAAACCCCTATTTAGAAGTTTTAAACTCAGGCTTTTAACTCTCCTGTTCTTTCTTTCTTGAATATTTTATTCTTTGTGTTATTAATGTTAATTTTGCAATCAGTATCTGTAACTTGGGGGAGATGGTGAAGGCAGGGAGTGGAGTGGTGTTCTGCTTTGCAGGTTTGGCAACGAGATGTGTTTTTAATAAGAACTTCAACAATGAATTCCTTGGAGGACTTTCCATTGTGCTTTTTGCAACTTATTTTGCCTCAAGAACACAAATGCTGTTGTGTCCAGAAAAGGCCTGTTTGTAGGTACAGAATATAGAGAGATACATAGAAGAAATTATCTGGTGCTGGTTGTAGTGTATTCTGGAATACACTAGTTCTGTGTAACTCTAACCAGGAAAAATATCCTCTTTGGAAGCAGACTTGGCCCTGAACCCATTCTGGAAATGTGATAATGGGCCTAAGAAATCTGGACTTTGTGGTGATTCAAAAGCAGACACAGTGTGGAAAACTGTGAGATGTCTGGGTAAATCAGCATGGAAACTGGAAGGGTAAGGATGAAGGGGAAAAAGGAATCTTTAAATGTGATGACTGTGACTTTTGTGGTCCAGGCTTTAACTGATGTTCCCTGCAGTCAGCAATAGAATTGTGTTTTCAGTTACCTGAGCTTGGCCTTCCAGGAAGTTGCTTCAGTCAGACAGGAGTAAGAAATGAGAAGTTGTATGTGGTGGGTTGAGAAATCAATATATGAGATTAAAAATATAATTTTAAGAAATGATCTTCTGACTGAATGCATTGGAGGATAGCTAGACTCTTCTAATGCAGAACAGTACACAATAATACTCTGATGCAACAGTAACATATAAATGCATTCCTGCCCTGAGAGTGGTGATAATCCTATAATTATCCTGCATTATAAAACAGTCTGTAGGATAAATAAATAAATACTAGTATAGTTCTTTCTTTTCCTTAAGACAAATTTAATTAAGCTTTTCACTTCTACCACACTTGACAAAGTGATAAATGAATAGGCCTTTCATGCTTAGCTCTGTATTAAACTACTTTCTGATTTTAATTTGGAAGAATTCTCAGTATTGTCATCCTCTGTACATTTCATCAATAACTAAATCATGTATATGGGCTTTTATCAATACACTATAATACTGCCAGAAAAAGCATTGTGTGTAACACTTAATAGTTCACTTCTATCAGTCCATAATTTTATATCCAATTAGTCCCAAAATACATACATAGAGTACAACTCAAGTGAAGAGTTGGGTCAACTGTACTTGCTTTCTCCTTTTTTTAGACCTACCTGTATGAAAATCTGACATAAACATTTGAAAGAATTGGTTATTGAATAGAAGCTGTATGGAATATTTCCTTCAGTTACTCTAAGCAGTTCTTATGAAGGAAATTGTTCTGATGAGTAATTCATAAATTATAACTGTTATACTGTTTATTCCATGAGCAGTCTACACTCCTGCCAATAGCATCAGAGTTCTGGGTGGTTTAATGTCCTGCTTTCCCTTCTGTACCTCTTTAGTAGCTACTTTGAGATTGTCTTTCACATTGAGATTTTTAATGTATAATTTACTTCTCATTGGTTTGTGCATATGAATGTTTGGAGAGGTTAAATATCATAAATTTCCTGCCCAGTACAGTGTTCAATCGATGCTATCACTTCACGTAGCAATTTTTTTTTACACAACATTAGGAAAGAAATCCTAGTTCAATGTTAAAAATAGATTTTGTATTTCACAGGCAAAGGTTTTCAGTTGCATTCTTAGTACTCAGTTTTCTTTAATATTTGGATCTTTTTTTCTAGTTCAGACTACTTATGCTTTGATCAAATATGGTGTCAGGAGGCACAGGTGCTTTAAATCAGTTTTGTAAGTTTTGATACAAGAGGTCATGTTTGTGCTGGGTTTAAGGGACATTTATGAAAGTACTTTTCAATGCCACCTTCTTCCTTTTCTCATTGCTAAAACCCAGTGCACTGCCTGAATGCATAAAAACTTAAACCTGGTGGCTTAATTGTTCTAAACAGCTTGTGATTGAAATTACTACTGGTCTTCGTGTCTGAAAACATGGGAGTCATGGAGCAGTGAGGAAATTGAGATCGTTTGTCTGAGAGGATGTGAAAAAAGTTGTGGCATTTATAACAAACAGTCTATGGAGATGGCCAAATCTTTACGTTTTAAAAAAAGAGGCGAACCAAACAATTTAAACCGAATTTACAGAATGCAGTTTTTAATCAAGTTATATGTCTTCTCAGCTTCTAGTCTTTTAAAAATATATTAATTTTTTCCTTTTAAAAATAGTGCAAACTGTTAACAAATTTAGTAGTTATTGTTCAAAGACTGTTAAAACCCACTTGAAATAACATGACAATCTCATCTTTACAGTGCTAGTAGTTTGTTAATTAGCTGAGCTACCAAAATACTGAGATTATGGTTAAAATGGCTCTGAGTGGGAGGTGATAATGATGTGCTGCCTGTTTTACAACGCATTATATGCAGTGCACGTTTACTCCAGCAATGAGAAGAATCACAGATGTGTGCTTAAAAAGAAGAGGTGTGTTGTTATGGGGAGTGGGGATCAGTGGTAAGAAGCATCACTTTGAATTTAACAAGTGCCAAAGTCTGTAAATTCGGGTTAATTTCATTTCCTTATGTTTACAAAGTAGCCCTGAACTGCCCTGGGTATTGGTTAGTGCAGGTGCTGAAAATAACTTGGGAGTGGCCCTTACACATGGCTGGAGGGCAATGAACCCTGTGGTGCCCACCTAAGGCAGCTAAAGCCTTGCTTTATTGCTGTCATGGTGAATATTCCAATTTTAGGATAAGAAAGAGTAGCTAGTTTTGTTGTATCCATCTTTTTTAAAGGCTAATTAATACTGAAATAAAGGATGTTAAATTTTGGGTTCAAGATATTTTCTGGCACTTGGGAATTGCCAAACAATACGACTTCTTTGACTCTTTCCACCCTAAGACTTTGCTTCTTTCCAAACTATGTTTTTTAGCTGTTTATTACTGTGGCACTTAAAATTTTTCAATCTTATAAAAGCAAATTTACTCTCTGAAAAGTGAGCAGCACATTGGACAACTACTGCTTCATTTTCTGGGTTAAATTGCCAAAGAAGGAGGACCTTGGCAGGAGGGAGTCCCCTCTAGCTGCCCTTTGGGTGCCTCAGTCACTTTGGAATTTTGTTTCTTGATTGAGATAATAAAAATGGATTTAATTCTGAAAAAATATCTGTAAGCCTTTGATAATCCACAGGAAAATACTTTAAATAAGCTGGAAAATAGTTTCTATTGCTATAGTTTCAGATATTCCTGCTTACTGAGCCTGGTCACTGGATGTGTTGCAGGTAAAGAGCTCACAGAATGAGGTCCTTAATTAGAGGAAGATATTGCTCTCTCTGCTCAAGAGCAAGGTATAGGGCTGCACCATACAGTTACTTCAAATTTAAGTGTTGCTTTGACTATGAGTCCCTTTCAACTGGCAAAATTTTCTGTGAGGAATAACACAGTATAGTTAATTTCATGCCAGAAAGTATCTGTACTGTATATGATTGAATAACCAAAGGTACGTGGCAATAAGGTGATGCCAACAATCAAATAGTGAATTAGAGCAATGAGAGATTAGTGCCATAAGTGGTATTTTCCTTATTTCCTTTTGTTTGCATAACTTACACATTCTCTAAAGCATAGTTCCAAAACAACAGTAACTTTTTAATTGTAGATGTGTCTGAAATTCATTATGTTGTAAATGTATATCCCCAAGGCTGACTGATGTTCCTAGAGGTTTGTGTATAATGAATGCTTGGCATTCTATAACTTTGATCCAGAGAGAGGGTAAGATCCTCCTACAGTTTTCTGAGCACCCAATGTATGAGCTAGAGACACCAGCAGCTACATTCCTGGTGTGTGTTCTGCAGGATAACAGGTGTGTGTGCTGAAATAATGTTGTTCTTCAAGATACTATCAGAAGAATGTAAATTATGAGCAAAATATGTGTGTGGTAACCTTAGTTTTGCCAATGGGATGGACCACCTTTCTTTCAAGAAACATTTAAGAACTGTGTGTATTTGCCCAAGAATACTGTAAAATCCTCTCTGGGCATTGGGGTGGAGGTAGGGGAACACCCATGGGAAGGCAGGAATCAGATCTCTTATAAATTAGGGACACATGGTGAGCACTCACACCATGAAGGAACACAAGCAACTAACTTGAGCAGACCCTTCTGTTGTGTGAACCTCAGCTTTTATGGATCTTCTTTTTTTAAAATTCTCTATTCAAAATGCCTAAGAGGCTTTGAATTAATCTTCTCAAAGATTTATATGAGTAATTTTTTAAATGGTGTTAGATTTCTTTGTTTTGTTTTTGTAAGTTAGCGAGTTTGATTTATTTTAAGAAAGTGTTTGCAGTCATAATTAAGAGAGATAGTAAGCTTAGTGTTAATTACACAAATTGATGTGAATATCTGATTGAGTCCTGAGAGGGTTAGATTTTTTCCAGCTGTGAGAGGTGACATTAAAAGATAGATAATTTGTAAGTTAACTGCATGAGTTCAAGGAATTTGCAATAAAAATATGAATGTATTTCTAAAGTTTAATAGCAAAATGTTTTATGATCTTGGGTGGCTTTAATACACTAGTAGTGTGATGGAGAAACTAAATTGTACGTCTGTGGTAGAGGGAGGGCAGGACCTTCCTCTCAGGATCTTCCTCTTCTGTGGGGAAAATACTGATTTTTTATTTTTTTTTTTCCCCCTTTTAGAAGAGTGAAAATGATCTGACTATTTATCTGTGTTCAGTAAAATCCTAGAAAATGCACAGGTTTTGCTTCAGCATGTTTTAGAGAAAAACAAGAAAAAAGGATATACAGGTAGTAACTTCTGAGACCTGTAAGGTTGATTAATCACCTGCTTTCAAGTGATGCTCACTAGGAAGTTTCTAAATAATTCTTTTCATTTGCAGAATAATTTTCAGTGCAATTCAGTTCAAGACCAAGTCTGAAGTTGACCTTACTTTTGGGAGAGTAAGGGTTGGGCCAGGTGACTTCCAAAAACTGAATTTATTTTATAATTCCAGTTTTAAGTCTGTGTTTGGAGCCAGTAAAAGGCACCTCTGGCACTGGGCTCTGAAAATGGCTGTAGTATCCTGATATTTACAGAGAACTGTAATGAGGTGTTGATCCTGAGGCCCCTTTTGATGAATTTTCTGTAGGTTTTTTTTTTTTTTAAGCAGTCTTGACTGTTTACTTTTTAACAGTTAATAAGAAGAAACAATTAGGCTGCTGCTCAGGTACAGCATGAAGGATGTCCCTGTACCTAAGAAAATAAAGAGTATGATGATTGGTTTAAGAACATAAATGCAAAACTTGATACTGTTGTGGTTTCATTGGTTTTGCTGTGAGGTTTTTATGTATTTATTTATTCTTTTCTGATAGTCCTCTTTGTACCAAACAGAGTTTTCTGCCTGGAAAGGCAGTTGTGTCCCAGGAATTGGCCACGAGGAGGGCTGTTTCCAGAACAACAGCTGTACACTGCAGCCTCTTAAATTGTATCTGAGATGCATAAGTTTTCTGTCCCTAACATTTGTTTGTGTAGAGGGGGAGGTGGCATAGGTAGGAGTAGGCATGAAGCACCAGGAACTCTCAAGAGTTTATTGTGCTCTACGTTGGTAGAACCCTCTGTATAACAGTAGAATTGGCAGTTTTGCGTTTCAGCCAAGGCCTCAGTTGGAATAACTTCACAGACACCCTGGGTTTTATTTGTTATTTCTCTTGGAAAAATACTCAGTGTGGTATTACAGTATATCTTAGTTTTCAGCTGCTTCTGTTACTTAGAGTTTTAAATTATTTATTTTCTTCTCTTTCTCCTATTGAGATATTTGGAAAGAAAAATTACAAGAGCAATACTGATTTTCATGTTGCAGGAAGGGGTTTTTCAAGAGTCATTAAGTTGCCTGGAAATTTCTAGAACTATAACTTTGAAAATCTAGAGATAAAGGAAAAAAATTCTTCCTTCCCATAATAAAGACTGTCTTCATTTAATTTAAAAAAAATTGCTCTTTCTGGTAATAGCTGTATTGCTATGTTAGCTGGTGCTCTATTAAGTGTGAGTCAGAGAGGTAAATAATAAATAAAGTTGAGAGACTTGAAAAAGTCATAAAGGTCTCAGAGTATAATGAATTCTATGGCAAGATTAATGTTTTATACAAACAGTAGAAATCACCTGTATGTTTACTGCCATCCATCATTAATGAAATCAATACTGATACTGCATATGCGTGCTTGTATCAAATATTTTATAGTGTGTATTCTTGGATTTATAGAAATTTTAAAACTAATGTTACAACAGTAAATCTATGTTTGGATAAGAACCTAAGAAGAATCAAAGTACTACAATGAAAATATCTAGCATTTCACTTAATTCAAAGTAAATGGGGAAATTAAATTTAAATATTTTTAAAGAGTCCTTGAATGGTTTGTTGATTAGAAACTAATGTAACTCCTTGTCTAAGATAAAACACCAAACAGGCAGCAGCTGCTGGTAATTGGTGCAAGTAATTGTAGAGCCAATAAGTTGAAGAAGTGCTTATTAAAAGAAACTGCCTTCCTGTCTGCTTGTAAGTTCAATTGAGTAATGCACTCTACATGTGGTCTGACGGTACGTAAATTATACACCTGATTTAAAAACACTCCATCCACAAGAGCTCCTGTTTTGCTCATCCATAAAATTTTTTACTTTCTTTATTACTAACTACTTGCAGCAGCATATGGCATAATATCTATCAAATTAGGCTTTGAGGACATCTTAGACTGGCACCCTGCTGACTTGAATCATGTGCTTAATGCATATTGCAGTGGTTTTAACCCGTTGAGTGCCCCCGGGAGAGGCTCCGTGCTCTCAAGGCAATGATGCCCATGTGCCCTCACAGGCACAGCCTGCACACCCTGCTGATCCCCTGGCATTCCACTGGCATGGATGGATTGGCCTTGAAGTGACTGTTGCACAGAAATCATTTAGAGCCCGTTCTAAAGAAACTTTGGGGCTGCGACTTCTTCGTTTGGACCCCATTAAAAAAATAGCTGGGTTTGAGAAGAAGAGTTGTAATTAAGAATTTTTTTTTTTATTTTTAAATTGAAATTAAGCCATGCTACTCCTTCAGGACATTAGTTTGCATGCAGATTTTTTGGAAAAAACGTCCATTAATATGATGCAATCATCTTCTCATAGAAGTTATTTGAGGTGATGGGGTGCACCCATCACAAAAGTGAGTTTCTGGTCACATAATTAATAACTTCCTTTGGTCTGTTTCTGAAAAAAACCCAAACAAATTGATTTCCTCCCACCTCCAAATTTTGTCTTCAACTTAAAGCAAAACATTTACCGTCATCTTTTTCATTAAAAGTGCTGCAAGAAATCCAGTTGTCTATAGGCCTGAAAGTGTTTTGTTTTACCTTTAACAAGTTGTACTGTGGGGAAAAACTACTGTAGATGTCCACTAAACTGATAATTAACTGTTAGGGGAGAGGGGGAGTAAAAGCATCTGGTTCAACTGTCACAGGAAAGTGATTTGGATGATTTCATTGTGGGCTTTGTGAAAGCTTTCAGAGTGTTCTTTGGGAACAATTTTTGGTTGGAATACTGCTTTCCTTAGCTTCTTAACAGTAATTTTTAATGGAAGAATTTTATTGGAACTGATTAAGAGGTTAAGTGTTTTATTTTTAAACTGAAATAGAGTTTAAGTTACTGCTTTAGCCCCAAGGCTAACTGGACGGTGTGATTTACTCTAGTTCTCTATTTGTTGTGGTTTTCTTGAGTACATTTGAACAAGATTTGGGCTGCAAAGTTCTGCTGCTGAGGTTGGGTTACAGTCAGAAAATAACTGCTGATGGATGTGGCATACTGCAAAAGCTGAAGTCCTGGGAAAAGGGTAGTAAAATAGTAAAAGTAGTGGCTAATTCCTACCTACAGAAGCATGGGTTTAGTTGAAATGTAGACTGAAAAAGGGGGTTTGAAACTACGAGCACTTCTGGCAAACTTCTTGCTTCGAACCTGGCTTCACTTTTCATTGTTTGATATCCTCAGTTGTGGATAAATGCTTGACCCACAGCCTGGACCCTCTGGAAGTGCAATCTCCTTGGTTTGCTGATGACTTGGTGCTGTTGGAATGGAGTTTGTGTGCTGTTGACAGTGGTTGAAAGTTGGTGAATATCAAGAAAACCAAGTTGTTTCCTTTCAGCCTTTAAACTTCAGGTGGGAGGAAAAATGCTCCCTGGCACTTATGCCTGAATCTCAGCTTTCTTGATTACAGAGGAAAAAGTGAATGTTAAAGGATCAAAACAAGCACTGTAATTATTGTATTTGAAATAAAATAACTATATTCTTTTTTACTGAGGAGTTGACAAAGAAAGGCAACTTAACTTTCAAAAAAAATCTCACACTTTTGAAGCTTTACAACCTGTTGCCAGGAGGTTGGAAGAGAGCTTTTTAACCAAGAGCAATGACAAGATAATCCTTTCAACAACTCTAATAAATACTGTATCTATAAAAGGTGGTTTTAAATATTTAGATGTTGAATGTGGACTAATCCCTGCACATTTGAACTTGAAAATTAGTTCGGTGCTGGGTTTTTTTTCCCTTTGTTTTTATTGATTGTTTGGGGGTTTGTTTCACTGAGAGAATGGATCATGTTTCCTTCTTAGACTTAACTTGATATATTCCCCAGTTGCCCATCCAGTATTCATCACAGCCTTCATCTATAAATTCTTATCTGGGAACTGGGAGGGGGAAGGTAAAGCAATGTATGGTAAATAGAAATGGTGATGGTGGGGGAAAAAAACACCTCAAGGAAGAATGCAAAATAAACTTTTCTAAGGCGAATTTGTGTCTAATATATCTTAAAGAGGAATTAGAGGATGAAAATGTTCCTTGAGGACAAAATACAGTAAGCCATTAAACCAATTTTATTTTAATATTAACATTGATTTTTCTTTGTGTTCATGGGCAACCTTAATGTGAGGAGGGATTCCTTTTGACTAATTGGTTAAGAAAAACCATCATTCAGTATAACCCTCTTCTTATCAAGTTCATTAGTACCCAAAGTCCTTTTGACTCAGTATCTTATTTCTGATAGTGACCCAAGTTAGAATGTAAGAACAAGGCACTCATACCATGATACTACTACCTCTGCTTGCAGGGATTTTTCTATAACCTTCAACAGATTTTTATGCTGCTACATCACATATTTTGTAAAAATTATCTTTTGTAGCTTTTTTTATATCCCTCATCTTAGATTCCTGTGCAGGCTTGACAATCTTTGTTGTCTTCTTTAAGTCTTTGCTGTTTCTATTACATAATTTGGGGAGGAAAAACAAAGAACTGCATTAAATAGTGAAGATACAGAAACACCATGTGATTTCCTAATTTTTTCTGTTTATTAAAATATTCACAATATTTAGTTCACTTCTTTGACTGCAAGTGAGTATTGAGTTGGTGTTGTCATAAAAGAATTCCTTCTATGACCAAATGGCAGTAGCCACCTGGGAACCTCTGTATGCACAGGTAAAAGGAGAGTGTTTGGTCTTCACAACTATATCTTAACTTTTATCAACAATCACTTTTGTTGGCCATTTTATTGCTCATAGACTTGCTACTGTAACAGTCCTCCATGACCCACCAATTAGGGATTTTTGCCCCACTAACTCTAGTAACCTCATTCTTTGAATACTACATATAGTGTGGACCTTATATCTTGATGAGCTGTTACTGCTCACATCAGACTGCTTTGAAAATTGTTTGCCTACCCATTACCTTTTATTTTCTTTATTTTGTTGTTTGGGGGTTTGGGTTTTTGTTTGTGGTTTGTTTTGGGTTTTTTTCTGGGTTTTTTTGTTTTGTTTTTTTAATTTATTATGCAAGGGAGAAATTTCCCATTTATTTTGGGCAAGAGATATCATTTGGGGTCCTCTGCCCTTCATGTCCTTTGACTAGTTTGCAGTTGCTGGGCCATGTGAGAGGTGGTGGTGATGCTCCTGTTGCCACTTTATTGGGTCAAGTGATGGGGGTTTTGCTGCAAACCTCCGAGTCTGAACCTCACCGATGACCCAGGTTGGATGATCAGACAGGGTTCTATGCTATATTTGTCTGTAGCCCCTTTTAAAGTTATTTAAAGAGTAGAAAGTTGTGTTTTCCACTGCATTTCTGATTTTCAGCTTTATTCTTTACACCAAGCACTGTGTAATGTCAAGGTGATGCCCTGCCCTGTAAATGGTGTGGGTTGGGCTCCTTTCAGGTGGCTGCAACTGATTTACTCCACCAGGTTTTGCAGATGTAACATGTGAGTTGCTCTGGTTTTGGCAACATGTGTTGTTGTGCAGTGAAGAAAACGACTGCCAGTAGAATCCAATGAATTTGTTGCAGAGTTTAAGCACCGATCATTGAATTACACAAGTGATTGCTGGAAGAGAAAGCCATTATCTATTCCAATGGTCAGTTACCAGTAAAATTTTCAATTTTAAATTTCAGATTTACTGCCTATACTTGTGAAAATATTTTCAGTGTAAGTCTGATGTGCTGAGAATACCCCCAAGAAATACATATTTGAATATTAACAGGTGCATGCACCACTTTCAGTGACGGTGCAGTTAGACTGCAATAGCCTGCTGAATGATAAGCATTTATAAGATTAAGAGCTAATCACTGTTCAGTAAGGGACAGGGTAGAAGAACTTAGGTGGCTTTGTTGTTATAGGTTGGACAGAAAACTAAAATGTTGCTAATTATTCTGAAAACAAAATTAATTTCGGATAGCTTTTTAAAATTTTTATTATTATCCAGGAATAGCTTAATTGACTCTTACTTCAACAACTTTAAATCCTTTTAAAATATTATGTTGAAGAAAAAAAATCTTTCAAAGTGTTTCTTTTCCTTCAGTCAGGAGTTGCTTTAAGAGAAAAAAATAAAAACCTGAACTACATATTGAATTTTCCAGGCTGTGTTTCTGCACAGCAATCTTCTGAAAAAGTGCAATTATTTTTTTTTTCCACTCAAACATGCATTTGAGAGGAATGAGTAGATCAGATAAAGAGCTGAGATTCAATTCAACTCAACCTTGAGTCACTCTCTGACTCTGTCTCTTTAAAAAGGAAAAAAAAAAACCCAAGGTGGCAAAATCAATACAAACCAATAATAACTTCACATTTGTGGAAGCAACATGAATGGCTCTCCAAAATATTGAGACACATCCAAGTACATTTTAGCAGAGCTGATATTTATCAGAAGTCATTTGCCCTCAAGCAGATGCTCTCTTTCATTGTGCTCCTGTCACAAATGACTAAGATTTATGACAGACAATTACAGCATCTGCAGTTAGCAGCCTTATAATCAGCACCATTATTTAACGATTGGTGCAATAAACTGACTCCTGTTACTGTTTATCAGATATCAGTCAGTTCTGGCTATTTTCTTCAGCTCCCCAAATCACAGTATGGTGCAACCACTGCCTTTTAATGGCTAGTCAGAAGCAGGCACATTTTCACGTTTTGTACAGACTGCCGAGGAAAAAAGAAAAGGCAACCAATTACATGTATGTATGGTGCCCTCTCATTTGAGATGCCTGTGTATGTAACCATCTCTATACAGTCTAAAACCTCTTGGAAAAAAAAAATAACAGCTTTTACTATTTCAGATAAGAGCTTCTATTTAGGCTTCTGCATGGGGAAAAATGTCTTCTGTTTAAATATTCATGTTTTAAACAGCAAATAAAACATTGATATACTGTAGTAGCCATACTGTCTTGCAGCATGAATTCTGTGTGCATTTGAGGAAGGGATGACATCCATTGATTATTCAGCTTCCTGAATGTTGGGCAAATAAGAGACTTGTATTTTGAACTTAGTTATGTTCTTACCAAAATTGTGAAAATGCGAAATGTCTCAGTTGAGCCTTTTGATGAATGGATATGATTTATTTTATGAGACTTGTATTTGGTCTGTGTTTTTTCCTGAAAACCTTGTGAGAGGGAACCAGATGATGTTTGAGCAGCAAGTCCAGCAGAAAAGTGTATTATTATGGCTTGCTTGTGTTCCAAAAGCAAGGATGTAACTTCAGTGCCATGTTCTGGCATTACTTAGACCAGTGATCACCAAATGTGAGCCTTGTTCCCTTAAATAAATGCTGTTGTAAGCAAATGCTCTGTGTAACTGAGAGAAGACTTCATCTCCTGTAACCTGAACACTAAGTCTCCTAAGACTTTTTTTTTTATTGCAATGCCTGCATCTTGTCTGCATTTAGTTCTTGTCAGAGTATGGAAGATTTTATGTTTATTGACATATTCTTTTCTTTTACCTGCTAAATGAGGCTGTTTGTTATCCATAAAGTCTTCAAGGAAAAGATTGACTGTTTCAAGCAACTAAGGAAAATAAGTTAGATCAGATTTTGTTTCTGCCAGTGGGAAAGGAAGTGAAGGTAAATAGCATTTTTCTGTTCTTTGTGGAGGTGAGTCATCTTGTCAACAAGCAGAATTCAAAATCACTTGAAATACTGAATGGAACTGAAATTGCTTTGCACAGATATTTCCTGATATGTGAAATTTAGGTGTTCTATGACCATGTTTGTTGCCTTGTTCATCAGTAAACTAAGAACACACAAGGCACACTGTTTTTTGGTTCAACAAGTACCTAACCTGTTGTTATTTTCTGTATGTGGAATAACTGACCACTCATATTTCTGAGATATTTCAGCAAAGAGTCAAAAGATAAAGCTATTCCATGTGCCTTTGGTTAAAATTTCAATTTTGACAATATTTTCTTCGTTATTTCACTTGTTTGTATTTGCTTGATTTTTTTTTTTTTTTCCCAAGACTGTACATGTGAGTGGTTATAATCTTAGAAGTCCCTAAATGAAATTTCGAAGTTTGATTTCAAGGTTCTTTTTTGTCTAGAGTGGTCACCATTAAAATTAACTTCTTATATTTTCAGTAGATCATGAATATATTTTTCTTTTGTAACTATTTTAGATGAATTCTACTCTGATAGGAGATATTAGGTCTACTAAAATCGAGTGTGTGAAATACAATTTCTTGTCCAGATTTACCTATGTAATACTGTAATACACTTGAGAGGGTATGTCTTAAAAAAAAATAAAACAAAAAACCAAACCAACAAAAACCTCAAAACAAACAAAGGAAAAACAGTAGAAAAGCTGGCTTCTGCAAACTGCACCTTGATTTGCATTGTTCTGATTTTGAAGTCATTCATGAACATAGAATGTCATTAATACACAGTCATGGAGCAGGTTTCTTGATGCTGGTGAGTATCTGCCATGGACTAGATTTAGGCATCTGAATTATTTTATTTGCAGCTGATGTAGATGTTAGGTGATATTTAAGATGATTAATAGTAGATGATGTTCATGGTAGAAGCTACGCAGTGGTGGAATCATGTTCAAATCAATTGAATTTTGTCTTCTAACTGCCAGAGCCATTTTTTAAAACAATTTCTGAAATACAAACTATCCTTTCTATCCTCTGAAGTTGTTCGTATACTATAAATAAGAGATTCCCTAGATAAATTAAAGCCAAGTATAAGGCTTGGTCATATATTGATACACCTAAGCTCCCACTGGTGGACTTGGTCTGCCAGACAGGAATATTTGGTAGCCAACAATGAGCTCTGTGGTGGGTTTGGATTATTACACTGTAATGCTACACTAAGTTCATGTAAGGAATAAAATGTCCTTGTATTCTCTCAGCTCCATTATAACAGGTTTAGTCTGGCAAAAGAAGTTGTGGGACAGGGTAATACAAACTGTTTAAAGTGAAGGCTAAACCTTTTTTTGGAAGTGAAATTGGGATTTTTGCTTTCAACTGAAGTTAGAGACCATTATCTATCATCTATGTCAGGATTAGTAGGAGGTGTTCCTGTAGATGTTTATGACGTAGGTTGTGGGAAGAACTCATCCACTCCACCTGATCCAGCACATGCTCTAATGGGTGGAAAAGACTATCCTTTATCATAATAGTTATTGAACCCAGCCAACTGCTAATTAGTAAAGAGTTGTTACAGTTTTAAGAAACAATCAAGTGACTAGTCACGTTGCAGCTTCAGGATGCTGTAGTGTGATTTGGTGTTAAAATTTGTGAAGCTTTTTAAGCAGTTTATTTCTTTTTTTCAAGGAAGTGTTAAATGTCTTTCTTTTTCTTGTCACTTTTACTTCAATTAGTAAAAACTGTCAGAATCTTCATCTGACAAATGAATTTTTTTGGAAACTTCTTTTCCTAGAGTAAATCCGTTGCCCTCATTTAGGAGCTGTCCAGGATGAGAGCAACAGGAAAAGGAGCAAGTGCCATGCCACACCTGTGGCTTTTATTGGAGATTAATTCAAATGAACCTGTGGTCTTTTGATCATCAAGCATTGCCTTTGAAGATAATGTGCCTCCACTCAGAACATATTGAATAGATGATGCCTGTTGTGGCAGTAGTTATGCACTTTTTCTTCCTCCTCTGGTAGCCAAAAGTGATTCTGTGCACTGCTACTGCTACACAGTAAATGTGCTTCTGATCCACACACGTAGCCTGGAGGTAGCTCAAGTTATTTTTTTTTTTTCCTTTACATGCAGGAGATTTCTTTATAGGCTTAAATGTTTCAGTATGTAGGGTCTAATGCCAGAGCATATCAGCTTTCTCTGCTTTTCCTGCTTCTCAAAGAGAACTTGGGGGAAAGAGGAGAGAATGCAGCCATTGCTGCTCACCTGAAGTTTCTACTTTCCCTTTTCACATTTCAGTGAAATGCCATTTAGTGTGCAGAGTATTTTTCCTACCTTCATCTTTACCTTCATATCGCATGTGAGTAGCTTTGATTGTCTGTGCCCGTTGTTTGCCATCTTTCTGTTTACAAGAACTTGTAAACTATCAACAAGAACATAAT
This sequence comes from Pachyramphus minor, assembly GCA_013397135.1. Taxonomy (NCBI): domain Eukaryota; kingdom Metazoa; phylum Chordata; class Aves; order Passeriformes; family Tyrannidae; genus Pachyramphus; species Pachyramphus minor. The sequence goes on along the minus strand of VYXB01000114.1, from coordinate 799,880 downwards.
AACTATGGGTATTGCATTGGAGCAATGCACCATATGATAGAGTGTGTTTAATTTGACATGAGTTGCTGTTAAATGCAAGATCTCTGGGAAGGCATTTATGACGCTCTTCCCAAGGAGCAGCTCTTCCTATTAATCTCATTGCTAACCAAGAAATCCAGAGGAAAATCTGGAAATTAAAGCATTTCAGTAGAAGTTTGTAAACTGGGAAAAAACTTTTCATCTTGTGCAGGGAGTCATTGTGAGATAGGATACCACTTTTACCTCAAAATAGTAGTTTCTCTGGGATAGGAATGAAATTGTAGAGCTGTATCCCTGGTAGCATTTTCTTCCAAGAAGTACTTAAAATTAATATTGAATAAACAGCAAAACATGATCTCCTGGTGTAATGCTGAGGAAAAGGCATCAAGAACAACCTTTAGATACATCAGCAAGCAATCACTGTAAGGAATTATTAAGGCATTTATTTCATGATCTTAGCAAGAATTTTATTGAAATGCTTTACACAGTTATGTTTTGTGGTTTTGAGGATTTTTTAAAACTTGTGCACAATGTGAGATTTTTAGAAGTTTGAGCTCCTAACTTCTCTCTCTCCCACCCCCAAAAGTCAAGTTGTAGCTTTGTATATGATAGCCAAGAGTTACTGTTGTTAAAGGATGGTGAACAGACACAGGCCATTGTTCCAAATCAAACTGAAATTCAGGCCATAGTCAAAATATCTTTCAATATATATCACTTCAAAAGTCTGCTCACAATAACTTTTGTAATCACATGCTCTTTATCATTCTTGGTCTGTAAGAAGTTCATAGTTCTGGAGATTGAAAACTTTATTTTGTTTCATCAAAGAACTTTTACTGCTTTAATTGCAAAATTCCTCTCAGTAGCTGGGCAGTATAACATAGTCATGATGGACAATATTTGCCTCTCTACAATGTCTGGTCTTCCACAGAGGTAGAACATGCCTGAGACATTTCTCAGTGAGATATACTATATAGTCAATAAAAGCTTGTAGCAGTAACACTTGTGTAATTAGTTTGTTCAGTAATTTGTAGAATTACAAATCACTGCAATCATTTCAATGTAGGACCAGCTTTTATTGGTTTTGTATTTTGTCCTAAAAAAATCTCATGTGGTTGCCCTTACTGCTTGCTCTCTGTGTGCTTATATATACTGAATAACTACTTACTTTTGCTACTGGATTAAGACATGAAAATTACCTTGGTCTTTTTTCAGTGAAGAAAGGTGATAGGTTCAATGAGTCAATCACTAGAGCTCCTGAAATTAGAAACATTTCCTTTTGCAGTAGAGTAAGCATAGGAAAAAATATCAGCAGTTCAACTCAAATAATGGTTGCCTATTTATGCCTTTGTCATCAGCACACGATTTTCTGACAACATTTCTAACTTTTTACTTGAATAAATTGTAGGTGCTCATCCTGTGGAATGTGGGACAAGTTTCTTGTAGTGCAGAGTGAGGATAGGACAGCAATGAGTGTAAAATGCATATGTGCTGTTTGCTGTATATGCATGTAAAGTATTTGCAGTTTGGGAAAAGTACTGGTAGTAGCATTATTATATTTTTTAATAAGTTTGCAAAAGAATTCAAAGTACGTTCTGATGCAAATATTTCTGCAACTAATACATCATGGGGGCAATAGAGAAATGTTATGCAGGGAAACTCTGAGAAGTTCTGCAGTTTGGTTCTTTCATAGGTGTTGATTCATATTCATCAGTAAAATGCTGTATTATTTCTTGAATATTCCCAGCATGCCACTCTGTCACGTCAGATTTGTTTCTGGATGACACAGATGAGATCAAATCTATTTTCATTAGATTTTAAGGGTGATATTTTGAGATACATATTACTATTCATGGTGGAGTTGAATCTCAAGAAATCAACCAGGTAAAACATTGCTTCTAAGCTGGAGGCAGTATCTGCTGCACAACCACTTTATAATCCTCTTTCCACTCATGGTTCTGTCGTTGCAGCCCTGGGATGGCCAAGCCAGACCAGACTGAATGGACCTCAGTCTGTGGCCTTTTCACCCTTTTCCCTCTAGCATCTTTAAATAATAATTTTAATAATAATTTTTAAAAACAATGTCTAGGAGTTTCAACTGGAGGTTTAGCTGGAAGTAGTGAGGATGTGATCTCCTGGTGAGGGGTGGAGTAAAAAAAAAAAAAAGATAAATAGAGAGTAGGGGATGCACAAGAACTAGTAAAATAGTAAAATAAAATGGTTGTTATTAAGATCGATAGTGTTGCCTACCTTTACCACTGTCTTTAGTACTAAAATATATTCCTTTATTTAAAGGAGTGCACTTTTGTCAAATACCCAGTTCTTGTAAAATGTATTCTTGAAAAAAATTGTACTATGGACATTTAGTTGACACCTGTGGAATTGAGGTGGTTGGACTGGTGGGTTTTTTTGAAGACAGTACAGCCGTGTCCAGTAGTCTATTCTTGACTTTGAAAGCTGCAGTTGACCGGGCAATTTTCACCACAATACTTGAATTAACAACTAAAATCACAATTTACCAGGTCAAGTCTCTTTTTTCAGGAATGAAATTTTCCTGCTATCAGAGCAAACTGATTAAAGTCTTTAAAAAAAAAAAGAAAAATTTACAAATGGTTTTATTTTAGAAGACTAAAACTTGTAGGCTTACGATAAGTAGGATCAGAATTTATTCCTTCTGCTCTTAAACATTGTGTAATTGGTGAGTAATAATGAAGAAGAAAAGTGTAATAGTGCTTATGCTATTGTTGAATAAATAGTGTAAGGGCCCAGCATTATAGAGGTGAATCAGCATGATGTGTGGTACTAGGAAGAAAAATAGGATTTTTTTNTTTAGAGTAGCAGCATTGCTTATGCTATTGTTGAATAAATAGTGTAAGGGCCCAGCATTATAGAGGTGAATCAGCATGATGTGTGGTACTAGGAAGAAAAATAGGATTTTTTTAGGTTGGTTTTGAGGTGTTGTGGTTTTTTGTTTGTTTGTTTGGGGTTTTTGCCCTTGGATACACTAGAGCAGTCTGTGTAATAATAACAATACAATAATAAAAATGGCTAAGAGTAATTTTAATTTACTTCTATGACTTTTATTATTTGCTTAATATTCTCTGGTATATTGTGAGACTTTTGTTTCAGAGCTGTCATATAGAAATATGTGTGTTTACCAGCTAGAGCTGTTTATAAGGCTATTTTAAGAAGATCTTTTTAGAGAGTTAAACTTTATTTGAGCTAATTATTTGTGTACAATGTAGTGATCGAGCTCCCCCTAGTGTATTAAAAAATCCCCCAAAGATTTAATCAAGTATTTAATGGATTAATAAAATGGGCAAATGTATTTTTGGGACACATATAAAATAACAGCTTTGTTCCACTGGCAAAAAAAATCACTACAGTTCTTGGAAAGGAATAAAAATACCTTTCTTTTTTTTTCTGAATAGTTTTTACTGCAGTTTTTCCAGTGAAATGAAACGTGTCATGTTTATAAAATAATTTTTTCCTAAATTTGCTAATAGAAAATAAAGCTTCCAAAACATTTCTTTCAACACTAGAATGTGTTGCTGAGTTGTGGGAATGACTGCAAATTTACCAACTTCCTGTCCTCTTAGGAAAAGATTTATGTCAAACAGAAATGTTTAGAGCAGCTCTTTCTAAAATGGAAGTGTTTGGAGAAATCCTCTTTCTTTCTGGAGCTGTTACACTCTATGCATCTAATGAAATCATAAACGGAAAATTATAGCTTCATTCGAGGGAATGTGAAGACTTACTCCAACAGATGGCATCAAAACACCGGGCTGAACTGTATGATTGCTGATTGTTAATTGCTTCTGTAAAACAATCCTTTTAAACAGAGTAATGCATTTTATCATACAGATTATAGTTCTACGCATTTTGGTTTTTTCAATATGTGTTAACATTTTCTCCTCCAGTGTAAGATTTAGTGTTTGCATAATTATCGGATTAAACAACAGTGACTCAATTTTTTTTTTTTTTTTAAGAAATGAGGACAAGAAGATAGAGAATTATGAATCACAATTTCTGTTTATTCAGAAATGCTAAATTACAGTACAAGTATGAGCTTTTATTATGCACAAAACAAATGGAGCAAGATGCCCTTAAGTGCAAAAACAATTACCTAGTCCAGCATTCTTCACTCGAAACTCCCCGTGACGTTAGTGGAAGCTTTGGCTGTGTAAGGAAAGCAGAGTGCAAAAAGATACTGTACAATATCCATTAATCATTATGAAATCAATACCCCTGATTATCCATTTGTATTGTTCTTGCACTGTGAGGGCTGAATATTTTACGCAAAGCTCAATGAATAGGGGGAAATTCTTTTAGATGACTTGGTTAGTCCATCAGTAATGATGTGGGGAATTACATGAGAGTTTATTTTGTGGAGTTGTTCTCTTGTTTCTAATGTAGTCAGCCTGAGAGTGTTGCAGAGATAGCATGCTCATGTTTGAGGAGTCTGGAGGCACCTCTGCTGCTTTCTGCCCTTGTGCTGGTGGAGAGTTGTCCGGTTCCGATGGAGGATTGCATCCGGTTCGCCAGGTGTGATTCAGGTTGAGGGGCACTATTTTCTCATAGAGGACTCTTGTGACCTTGCCTGGGTGAGTGTTGCTTTTTACCTCAGTGTGGTGGAGGGAGACAGAACAGTGAGAAAATGAGGCTTAGAAAATAAGTAAGCTGTGCACACTTCAGGACTTTTACTCCAGGCTGTTTTTTCTTGCACTATTATGTCGTTATATGTTCTACAATGCCTATAAATGTAATTATATTAATATCATAGCTGTATTCTAATCAGAATGGGGCTGTTTGCTAAGTGAAATATTGGGCCTGCAGTAATGTGCCATTAATTGGCCTTTGTGGGCAACCTGTTAGAAAAAGGGGGCGTGTGATGATTGTGTCCTGCAATCTGTTTTAGCTCGGTGGATCAAGGGGGGCTGTAGTAGAAATGAAGATTCTTATGTCTAAGTACCATTGGTTGATATTTCTGTTGTGCAATGAGAACGAAAAGAATTTTCCTCTTTGACAGTGAACTTGTTTATATATAGCGAAGTTTTGATCTAATGGTTCTAGAAAGGTGGGTAAATGTAAATCTGTCCCTTGACCTTCATCCCTTGCTAGCATGTCCTAATGATCTTTGGGCAGACCAGTAAATGGATAACAGGCTATTGCAACTGAGTTTTAGTATCATTGACTTATTTGATGGTGTTTGTGACATCAGGAAATACCTAGTTACATTAATGAATGAAATATAAGCTGGCCTGTCCTTAGCATTCCAAAGATACTTCATCTGAACAGTTTAGGGACCCCCTGGTATCGAATGTTGAATGACATAGGTGTGCCAGGGATATGGTTCGACCAGTTCATCAGTCCTTCCCTAAGTTACTCCTGAAATGGCACAGGAGATTGAAGCCACTTGAAGAGAGTCAATAAGCAGGAAGCAATAAGTTTGTCTAGACCAATTTAGGGAGTCCTTTATCTGCTCCTAGAGTATGTTTGAGTACTCTACAAAAGCTTTTTCTGTAATACTAGAAGAGAACAATAAAAGAAAAAAGGGAATTCTTCAATGCCCTCTTGTTGTAAAATACATCTATATTTTACCATAAGACACTACAACTAGGTAAACTGAGGCAAGGGTTAATGGCTTGGTTTTCAAGAGGGTTTAATTCCCACATCTTTCACTGAAATGGGATTGCTAAGTGTCAGGAGAGCAAAATGCATCTACATGGCTATGAGAATACAGCAGTCTCTAGTCTGAGCCTTGGACCTTTATAGCAGTGCTATTATATTATTCATTTCTCTAACAATTTTACTTACAGTTACAAACCTTGCATTCTGCCATGCTATGCAGTATAAATGCTTACAAAGTGAACTTGTCTGTTTTCCAGGTAGTGTGGAATGGGCTACAATCACTTCATGCCAATAAAGCAGAAACTGGATTAGCCAGTGTAATGGTCCATTATGGAAACTGTTGTTTTTGGAGTTGGCTGATGCATTAAGGACAGTGTTCCTGTATGAAGTTAGATGACTGAATCCTTTCGTAAGAAATGTGGTTTTTGAAAGGTTGAGGAATGAGTAAGTACTAATAATTTCTGAAGTCAGGCCATATACTGTGGTGAAAAAACAAGGATTTTACAGTCAAAGCTAAAACCAGTGGGAATAAACACAAATCCAGATTTAAGCTGCATTCTGTTTTCACTAAAGATGAAAAACAATTTACTTATTCAGGCATGGAACATGCTATAGGCTGACACTGACTGTGTTTATATTGCATATATGCAAAATTCATTTGTAGGGCCATCTGTTTTCCCATCCACAGTACCTGTGTGTACTGCCCTGGTGGAAATATAGGTAAGCTGATGTTGGCTGAATTGTCCAAAAAAATCCCCAGAAAGAAATTAATAACTTGCTCCCAGTGTTGCTGGTAAAAGTACTGATAGCACAAGTGAAAGCTCTTCTATTTTTTTTTATACTTTTTAAAGCAAATTAATTATTTCATATGTAAAACCACAAAACTGTCATATTAAGCAAGGTGTTACTAAATAATTTTGGATGCTCATTCAAAGTGGAATAATCTATTAGCATCACAGAAAGGATTCATAATTAACAGGGCTGTAGAGGTAGGCCTGCCTGCTGGGCTGTAAGGAATTGTGGAAATAGGCTGTTTCACTGATCATCATGAAAAGCAATTTTACTCAAAAAATATAGTATAAAATCAGAACTGTAGCAAGTATGTATTGAAACTAGATTATATTTATAAAAGCAGTGAGATTTATTTTTTTTAACTGACTTTGATTAATACAGAGAAGGTCTGTTCTGTACATCATGTTGCTGTGTTATGCTCCATGAATTATATACAGCCAGTTTAAGTCTCTCTTAAGGCTGGTGAGACTTTTCTAGTTTAGAATCTTTGGTAGATCTGTTTAATTTCTGCTTTTGATGTCACTGTGGTCACTGAGAGATTTGAAGAGGGCAGAATGGAGGATTAGAGTTGGTATGTGGGAACCCAAAGCAGCTCCTCTACCTCACTGAGGAAGTCCTTGTGCACTTTATGATGTGGTCAAGATGAGTGATCTTGACTTAGGAAATTGAAGACCTGAATTATTTTTATTATCAATAATAACAGCAACTACTATCTTCTACACTATTTTTATTCAGAAGGTCTCCAGTGTTAGTAATGGCTATCTATCATTTTGCAGTTGTTTTTAAGAAGTTACTTTTATTGTCTCTAATCTTGAAGGATTTGGGGGTTTCTTTTGTTTACCTTTTAAAAGCTGTCTTAATGAGGTTGTTTTATACTATAATTTTCAGCTTTTCTTTAATAGTGTTAGCTAGACTATTTTTTTCCAATTTCCTATCTGCTAATGCAGCTTTTTTTTCTTTTACCAAATTTTAACAGGACTCCATATCACTGTTATTAGGATGTCACACACACAAAAAAAATATGCCAGTAATGTTTTGAGCATGGGTGTTTTATTGTGTTTATTTTTAAATACATTTCATGAGGTTCCCTGGACAGAATCAAATAAATGAATCCTGCAAACATCTTCATTATGGTGTAGCCAGAAAAGAAAGGAAGCTGAATTAGGACTGTATTCTTAGCATAGTTCATAATAAGTGTTATCTTTATGACAAGCTTAAAGAACATAAATTGCTGAATCCCTAACAAAAAGCATTTGAAACAATCGGCTAATTAGGAAGGGAGGGGGGAGAAAGAGCAATATTTGTTTTCCTTTGCAGTCTAGATAAATAACGCTTAACATGAATACATAACTTATTTTGAATGATCTGTTGTGTCAGTATCTGGCACGTCTTTTTCAGTGACAACAATTAAGGATACGTGTAAATGGAAATGCAGACTATCTGTCATTGTCCATTTCCTGGTAGTGAAGCATGCAGTCTGCCTCCCAGCAAGATCATTTTGCCAGGATGTGAGTGAGCTGGTCACAAAATGCATAGTTGATTATCTCATCGAAACACACTAATCCTGGCAAAGCTACCCACTATAGAAGACCCATTGTTTGTAATAGGTCAGTTGTTACATTGGCTTTCAAACCTGACTTTGGATATACATTTTATATGTTTACTTACTGAAGCAAAATGATATGTCACAATGAAAACCAAACTTGAGAGAAGATATATTAATCAGGATATTACTGGAAAAGAACAGAAAATACACTCTCTCCAGCGAGAAGAGATGAGACAGTCACAAACACACGTTATTTGGCTCAGTACAGGAATAACTGAAATTATATGGCCCAGACTACAGAAGAGATCTGACTGGATGATCTTAACAGTGTCTTTTGAATATTTAATTGAAGACAGTGTTCAGCACAGAATGCATTTGAAGAACACTAACAAACATCTGTTATATAATAATAATGGAATTAGATGACAGAGAAAATGTCACAATCTGATATTTCTTAAAGTGAACAAGCTGCATTAGAAATCTGACAGTTTCTTCAGTGCTGATCTGTTGGCAGCAAAGTAGAGTTTTCTAATGAAATATTAAAAGCAATAAGGACAGAATGAGTGCTATCATACTAAGTGGGGTACAAAAAATTTATATAAATTCAATAGTTTCAAAATTAATCATTACTTAAATTTTTTTGTTTTCCATATAGCTGTTAGTGTACAAGTGTAGAAAAAAAAATCTTTTTCAATTTTAACATGAAAAGATATCAGCCATGTGTTAGAGAATACCTGAGGTAGCTATTAAATTTTGGGTTAATTATCAAGTATTATCCTTCCAATACTTTCCATTTTGTAACAGTTCTTCTGTAAGGATTCTTGAAAATTGTAGCAGTTTCCTAACTAACTATATTTCATAACTGAGGTTTGTGGCAACTATGTGATGCTTTTATATACCTTTCTAAAGAATATAAAAATATAAAAAGGGTTATATTATATGAAAAATACATAGAGGGTGGAAGGGAAGAAACATATGCTGGGAGGTAAAAGTTTTGTCGAGTTCAAACAATATTCTTGAAATCTAATCTTTAAATACTTTCACATTAGAAAAATCAGAAATCTGTGGATTTTTCCTGCTGCTCATGAACATACAATAATTGTCGAGGGGAGAAGCGACTTGAAGGACATGGTGTGCATCTTCCTTGCAAAGATGCAAGATAATAACATACTTAAACCTGACAAGGGAGTTTCAGTCCCTAACAGCCTCACCTCGTGCACACATCTTTTGATTTTTCTCTTGAGGACCTCCTGCTGAGGCTGTCTTCCACCTTTGCCCACGATCCTTTTCCTTCCTGGTTTATTCCTGCTGGCTGTACTGAGCTTTGCCACACCCCATGCAAACCAATAAGAATTTCTACAGTCTAAAATTAAAGCAAAGCTTATCCTTGTTAAAATGCATCAGGTCAACACCCTTCAGAGAAACTGGGACTAGACAACAGCTGCTTCTTAGGAGAATATGTGCATCGTTACTGTTTGCAAGTTTTAGATCTCTTGAATCAGGAAGAAACACGCAATGCATGCCGTGAATATTCTTATTGTCCTCCTGCTTTCTGACCTGAAGGGTGCCTGTCCCTGTGACAGGAAAAACTCCTGATTGTCCAGATTACCTCACAGTGGATGCCAATTCTGCATGAGGGGTGGGGAATCCCAGCTTCATGCTCATAAAGGGTGCCTTCACTTTCTGACTTGTTTACATATGCTCTGTTTTGAATTAGAACAGACAGATAAACATGCTTATTACTTTCCCGGCATCTTCTTTCTCAGGGTCTCCCAGCACTTTATAAATTCAAATGAATAATCCCCATGGTATAAATAACACAACAAGGAGCTGGTTCCAGATGTCTAGATGTGAACCTCTTAGGAAACTGTAGCTTGGTTCACCTGTGTTGTGATGCTGCCTCTTCACATGCCCATACCCAGCACCTTTGACTCTTGCTGGCTAAACTCAAATAAGATATGAAAGAAATGTGGCATTACTAAATATGTGTATTCCTGACAGTTTTGTGAAGATTGGTGGCAGGACAAATAAGTCCAAACTGATTTCAAAGTTGGGCAGATTGCAAACCTACACAGCCTTTTTGGCAGCAAGAGGCTGGCCAGTGGACATGCTCTATTTTCTAGTTGTAGTCATGGCATGTGCTGTTTCTTGCCTCTTGGGAATGCCCTTCAGGAATGGGTATGAGGGAACCTGGGTTAACATAACAGAAGGTGTCTATAAGCAAAATAAAAAATTAATTCTTAAGGCAAAAAAAAATCAACAACTCCATGTGTAAAATACTGAATAAATTACAGAGTACATGCTGATGTGATGCTGAATATAATGTATGCCAAAATAACTGCTGTTTCCAGGAAAACTAATATTATAGTATGCACTTCCAGTTTAATTTATAATACCACTTTTCCACAAAATTTTTCATCAAGGAAAATTAAAAATTTATAGTTAAACTCCAGTTTTCAATAACTTAATTTTAAATAGGGATTAAAAAGGAATAGATTTATTTTTGCAGTAAAATCTTTCTCCCTAAAGTGCCCCTAAAGACTAAGATACTACCTTTGAATAGGAGACGGGAAGATTTCTCCAGAATGTTTTCAGAGTAACAATTTTTAAGGAAAAATTATGTTTTCATTTCTACATTTTCATACTATCAGTATGTTGCTTCACATTTTCAAACCAGTTCTTCCAGAAAGTTACCAGAGGGGGAAAACAAAAAAAAAGAAACCTTATTTCTGCTCTTGCTGTCATGATAGAGTCCGTGAAAGCTTTTTTAGGTTGACCTAGGAAGTCAGCAGGAAACATAGGGAAGGTAAAAAGATCTCTGTTTCTGTTGCAATAATGAAATGGGCTTGAGCTATAAAGTTTAGGTGGGAATTTTCATAGAAATACACAGGTCTGACTTTGTTTGAAATTAGGTATAATCTGTCTGTTCTCAAAGTATGTGAATTTGATGTGATTGTAACTTACTGAAGTTGAAGCGGTTTGAGAGTAGAATTAAGCTAAAAATCAGTGTATGTATGTGATGAAATATTTTCATAAAGAAAAGTCATTGAAAGGAGAGTGTGGCTGTTATTGAGAAATTACATTTATAGCCTGTCAATCCACATTTCCCAATCCACTGTGATTTTTAAGGAAGACCTTTCATTATCTTCTCATGAGTTTTGTAAATAAATTTCTGGGACATGTTAAGCTGTCTTCAAGATGACCTTAATATTATTAATTTCTCTGGACAACTTAAATGAAAACTGAACCAGTATATTGAGAAACAGATTTAAAATTAAGAATTGAAAGCTACTATGTAGAGTGCAAGGGATCTGACTAGAGGTGAGGACATCCTGAGGGTGTAAAACCAAGGAGTTTGGATTCTGGTCCTTATTGTGGTATCACATGTGGAAAAGTCCTATTGAACTTGATAGAAAAGTAAAGAGAAATTAATTTTTAAAAATCAGATTATAGAAAAACATTCAAGGCTTATCATCCTTTATAGATACAAGACCATTTTAAGTCAACCTTTAATCATGACAAGATTTTTATGTGACATATTCTTTTCAAATTAAAATATAGAAAGTCCGTAATCCCATAATATAGCTAGAGGTTTGTTGTACAAGATGAGAAAAAGCAGCAGCTGACTGTTTTTAATAGTCCATATAGATCTGAATATCAAATTATATTTTATTAGGTCACATCTAATTTTCTCATTCCTATTCTTAACTGTGAGGACTTTGGAAGAGAGTTCTCCCAGCAGCCATAGGTACAATATTATCTGTAACCAGGAAAAAGCTGGTTTCAGCTGAAGCTGGATTAGGCTGGCAGAAGTGGTGCTGTCAGATGTCTTTTGGTCCAGGTTGGAAATCTGTTACATAATACAATCCATGTCTTTGAACAGTATCAGCAGTAATTTACCTGGTACAGGACTCTGTTCCTCACACTCTTGTTCTCTAGGTAAGAGTTACAGTAGTAACTTTAGGTGATGTTACACCTGTGCAAATGCCACAAAATATTCCTGTACAAGCAAAGACTCATAAACAAGAGCATTGTAATCTTTGCTACTAGAAAATTTGTGGGTTTTCAGATTTCCCCTAGAGCAGAGGCTGAGTTCCCTGTGTTGCTATTTATGATGGGCAACATGATGCCTTTTCCACAGTCAACTTTGTGATTAAAAACATCAAAAAGTATGTGCAGATAAGGAGAATATTTTTGAAAGGTGACTTGATTCCTACTTTCCTGATTATGGAATGTCTGCTGATTCTAAAATGTATCTGGAAAGACCTGCAAACCCAAATAAGGGAAAGGAAAATGGAAATAATGCTGATTTATGGAGAAGTTCCTCTTTACACCCCCCAGTCTGGTATGTAATTCTGGACACTATGAGAATCATAGAATAGGTTGGAAAAGACTCTGGTATAATAACTCTTCCATGAAATTTATTCTTAGCATGAAATGATTTCCAGGAAAAAACTTTCTGTCCAGCTGTCAGCACAAAACCTATTTCAGAATAAGTATTAGAGCTCTCCAAAATTTTCCTGCAGTATTTTCCTCTGTGTAACAGTCCCTACCAGCTAGCAGAGGGATGTTATCAAGGCAGTTCTATTCTTTTCTCTTTAACTGATATAAAATTCGGTTCACTAATTAATGAAAATAGAATGTCTTTTGATTAAATGACACTTGAAATAAACACTGATAAACAGATTAATTTATGTTTTATAATCTTGTAGGAAGAGGAATAAGGTCTTGATTGTGAATGTGATTCTAAAGCCTTCATACTGATAGGTTCTGTCCTCAGACTTTGCAGGCACTATACTAGTTGGATTCTGAAGGCAAGGAGCAAAGTTTCCAAGGCAAAGGTTCTTCAGGTTGTCCAGCAGTCTTCTGGAGCAGAGATTTCTGATTTGGTATTGGTTCACTGGACCTATAGGCCTGCTACTGGGATGCAATGCTCTGCTGCATGAATTAATGTCTGGAATTTCTGAATGCAAGATCTGTATGTGAAGAAGTGTTCCTATTTGAGTTTTTCCTTTTTCTTCTTCTGTGTGTGAAGCATATTGTTGATAGAATGACTGGTGCTTCTTGCATCTATTCCTGGGAATTGGTAGGGAATGTCAAAACTATAGTGTATGTATATTTAAGGGTATGTCGTTGTACAGTAGCTTTTACTGTAGATCAATGTGGCTAAAAGCTATTCCTATGAGAAACATTATCTACTTTGCTGCTTATGCTGAATATAAGGCAGCAGCTTGTTCTGGCTGCAACAGCACCAGTAAATGCTTTCTGGCTCTCTGCTGCTTGAACATCTGGTGAATAACCTGTGAATTACACTGCTTGGCCAACCTTTGTGTTATCTAACCCCTGGGGCACTCATTCTCCGTGTGAGTCTCCCGAGGAAGATGAGGTATTTCATGAGACCGGGGGAAGTGGCAGTAGATCATTCCAGTAATGAGAAAAGGCAGGTTGTTGAGCAATGCTTTTACAGCTGCTCTGAAGCAACAGGAAGTATCTGTGTGAAGCAGTCCATATGCAGTGTTGCACATTGACTTAAGCCATGAAACCTGTAAATTGGATGAAAAGAATTTGCAGTTATTCCGCTGAAGTTAGAATATGTTTCTTGCCCTATTAAATAGTGTTATTGCTGTTGTTAACTGTATGCTGAGTGTATGGTAACTGTATACTGTCTATGGTGATAGTTGGGGGTTACTGAGAGTCTGAATGGAGAACAGGTTTTTTTGAGAAATTCTGACCTACTTTATCAGCAGGCTGCTCCTGAAGGATTCAGAAGGGTTTGAGATAATGCAGGATATACCAATATCATAGATAGAAGCCTCATATATGACATCAACTAACTAATAACAGCTCAGATTTGAATATAAGTTCCAGATTATGCATAAAAATGTGAGAGAAATTCTATTGAACTCTGCTGATGAGGAAGAGAAAAAAATATAGACATGACATGCTTAGGTTCAAAGAAAGGGGAGACTGAAACTTGCTTTGGGCTCCTTCCCAGGAGTCCCAGACTGAGAGTTGCTTTGGTAACCCAAAGTATCTTAGAAGTTTTAAACAGCAAAGGGACCTATCATGAACCAAAGTACGTATGTAAAGCAGGGGAAGAGACTTTCTGTGCTAATGCCAGTTGTCTGTCACTCTGAGTTTCTGTCTTACAGTAACTGTATAGAGATAAAAAGAGAATGTTGGTGGGGGTTTTTTATGGCAGTAATGGCCTCGTGATGGCATTGATAGCAAATGTTCCAGCAATGTGCCCAAAATCCAGCATTTCTCTTGTTCAGGCACGTGTTCAAGGTCAAAGTTCTCAAGAGTCTGATTTCAGCTATTTGGCACTAAACTTCTTTTCTATCTGTTTTTTTTTTTCCTGTAAACTTCAATAGTTGGATATGTATGCTCTGAACTAAGAAATCCTTCAAATCTGTGGGTGCCTGCATCTGTATCACAGTGCATGTATATCAGAGAACATTTAATGGGGCTGTAATTGAATCTAAGTAGTAACAGACTTTTAAAAAACGTTTCTTAGTGTTTCTATACTAATGGGATAAACGTCATATTTTAACTATTGCTCTGTATCAAATCTACTAAGCACAGTATTCCATAATTCCCCAAATCTTGATTTACCCAATTGAAAGTGACCCTGGGCATAAATTCTAAGCAGAGGAAGGCTCTGATTCCTTGATCTTTGGCACCCTTTTGTTGAAACAGAACATGGTGTCTTAAATCAGCAGAATAATTTAGGAATGGTAGATACTGAAACAACTAATTTTTCTTTCCTGTAATCTGCATAGACTTCAAAATGCCTACAAAGCACAAAGTGCCAGTTCATATAATTTGTTGGCAAGGATAAAAAGAAGAAAGGAAATGATTTCCTAAGCGTGTGAATCAGCCCAGCTTTAACAGATATTTTTCTGTCATGTGCAGCCTGAGGGCTTATGCCTATCTGAGCTTTATTTGACAATTACCACTTGCCAGCATAATTAAATGATAATTTATAAATACTGAGAGAGCATTATGGGGAAGAGCAAATAGGTGCTTATCAGGGCATTGAATAAACTTGATCTGCCTCACTGGCAATTTTCATCTCTTATCTAGGTTGTTAACTGGTCTCCTTTTTTTTTTTTTTTTCCAGTTTTGTTTTGTTTAGGTTTGATAGCTGTTAGATTGATTGTATCTACCTTCCTATATTTCTTATATTTTTTTTTCATATTCCTACCATTATTTTTTCTCCTAATGCTTGTGCCATCAATATTTTGTAAAACAACAAACAGTAAAGAGCATGTCATGGGTGTGTGTGCCTGTGTGAGAATGAGAAGAAAATCTACATAATACGTATTTGTTAGAGTTTTCATGAGGTTCTTAATTATAAGTCTCCTGTTTTTATTTATTTATTTGTGTTTTTAACGATTCTGGAGTAAGAGGAAGTCTCTAATATCGCAGTCTGTGGTGGATAATAGCCAGTTATGGAAAAGCTTTTCCATGGCCCTTCTTAGATAAAAATGAGACCAAACAGGCATCACCAAAATTCTGTCATGCTCCTGCTGGATATAAAAAAAATACCAAGCAAAGATTTCTAAAGGTTTGAGGTCTTTTGTACCATCAGTGTTTCATTTGGAGGTTCTTGAGCCATTATAAAGAGTAGTGCCATTTCACACAGGTCTGGTAGAAACACAGATTGGTGCTGGGCAATCTAGATAAAGAAGTGCAAGAAAAATCCTCTATTTGAATGGAAACAAATTGGTTGAATGGCAAAAAAATTGAATTTCCATGCTTTTTGAAAAGCATGTACAAGGAAGAGAAGGGGGTAGGGAGAGCAAGACACATTAGTGGGTCACTAGGAGATTGAGTTTTTGAGACATTATGAAATTAAATAATTTTAGGAACTTCTGATTGGAGTTACAGTCGATTGAGTGAACAGTTAAGCCACCCCTGTACCAGAGAATGGAAAAATAAAGGGCTTCTGTGTTTAAGGTTGTCAATTTCTCAAATTATTCAGCATTTACTGCTTATAAATAGTAATTATTTGCTTTTCCCCCTCCAGAGCTGAAAATTATCTTTCATATTCAAATATTTAAATATACTGTGTTGTAGTTGGGGCACAAAAATTCCTAATGTCAGAACAGATTTTTGTACAAGGAATAATTTGAAAGTGGGGGATTAGTTTCCACCTTTTGAAACACAGTGCTTTCCGTAATCTTCAAACATTATTTAGGATAATGGAAGCCATCATCCTGGTTCTCAAATGTTAGCACTTCCATTAGAATTTGCTGCTACCTCTTATTTTTTTATATTAAAATACAAGGCTTAAAAGGTATTATCTTACTAAAGGAGGGCAATTGTAGAGATGATTTGATTGAATAAAGGAAAAAGCTGTACAGGCCTTTTAAGATCAAGGATGTATTGATGGAAAGCTATCATTAGAGACAATTAATGTTCTCCAAGGGAAGAAATTGATTATGGACAGAGATGGACCCTAAGGAGCAGATATGTCTTAATGCTCCAGGGCCTTAAGGATTATACATTCCATTCACAGCATCTGTATTTTAACCCTTTATAAGGGCTGGAGTAGAATTTAACACTTAAGAAAACTCTGCATAGAGTTTAATAAGGAGAGTCTGAGTTTGGTGGCTGACTGACACACACTGTTCCTTTAAACTTGTTTGGGATTTTTTTTTCAGGTATCCTTTTGCCTAATAAAATTTCAGGCTTCACATAGGTGATATGTACTTTTGGATCATTTTAAGCTGCAGAACAAAAATTTTCAACATTGCAGTGCTATGGCAAGTGTATTCTATGACTGAGAAGACTTTTCTGCTGTCTGAGGCTCACTCTTAAGAAGACTGATTTGTTTGTTTGTTTTAATCCTTTTAAAAAATTAGTTAAAATGTTATTCCAGGATAGACTTGAGTTAGAGGTATAAGTCTGGCTTCAGAAACTTAAGTTTTTCCATTCTAAGTCTGAGAAAAAATACTGATGGAGCAATCCCAGAACCATTGCTCTGAGTTTTAAAGCCAATTCACAGATGGGCTGTTTATCATGTCAGTTTTCTTTGGCTTAGTTCTCAATGAAGGCAAATATTTGGCATATTTGCTCCAGTTTGTTTTTTAACTGGCTAAAATACAAATGCCTGGAGCTGAGCAGCACAATATTTTCCCAGCACCTCTGAAAGCCCAGATCAATTGCAACATAATGCAGCAGTGCTGTGCCAAAATGAATCCTGCCACATCTCTACCTCTTTAGCAGAGCTGAGGTTGTGTGTGATTTGCTTTCTTCCTGCCTGTGCTGTTTCACAGTCCAGCAGACCCACAAGGAGGGGAAGTAACAGTGGTTTGATTTATTTGAAATGCTGTAAACTCATTGGTGTTCTATTCAGATTTTTTTTCTTGTTATCCTCCAGTAAGGAAGCCTAATCTTATCATAAGGTCAAAATTTTGCAGAGAAAGCAAGGAAATGCTTTTTGCATCTCAACATTTTAAACTTGCTTAGAACTAAAATAGTGTAGCTAAGTTCTATTCAGACATATTTGTAAAACAGGCTGAGGAAATACATTTTTCTGTAGCTCTGATTTATACTTTTAAAATATATTTTAGTGTGTTGTAGTTGGATCATACTTGAAATAGCATTACTAGATTTTAATACACTCCATCACATTTTCTTTGGTATGCAGGTAATCAGACTTATTTTCTAGAGAGATTTCTAATTGATTTTATGATTTAACTTTATTTCAGCTGAGCAAAGTAATTGTGGTATATTGTACAGAACACTTATATAAAAAATTGACTTGATAAATTGTGCTGATAAAACAGGCTGAGGAGACTTGTAGATTTTTGTAGATTTTTGTAGATTTATGTAGATTTTTGGCTGCCCTGAAGAGCAGTGTATAGGTTTCAATGAATAATAGTGTGATAAAATTAACAGCCAAAAATAATGATATTATAATTAATAGGGCAAGTCCAACTCTTATTCAGATGAATAGGTGAGTCCTTTTGTATAAGGTTATGTATAGGAAACACTTCTTTGGAGACCACATATAACACACTTGGCAGGACTAAGGAGATTAAAATAAGCGACAGAAATAAACAAAAAGAGAGCTCAGAAATACAAGTGAGGAGACCCAGGGGGGAAAGGGTGATTCCAGAGAGAACCAAAGCTTATTCTGCTTGCTGTTATTGTCAAAAATTGTTTGGTACTATTTTTAAATAACTACTGCTTGGAAGATAGAATCATTTCTCTCCCTCTTCCACCCCCTGCCTTTTCTTCCTATCGATCATTAGGGAAATACCCAAATCACGAGAGAGAGAAAGAGAATGAGGATGTAAGTGAATGTTAAACACACTGGGCAGAATCAGCTCTCACCTGTTTTGGTGTGGTTTAGGTTTTTTCCCAAGCTGTGAGCACTCTTTAATTACCAGGTTAAAAAAAAAATCCCACACATTTAAGACTTGTAACATATGTTGTTGTCAGCATGTATTTAGCACCTGCAGAAATGAACACGGAAAATGTGACAGCCCATAGGTGGAACACCCACTGTGCTGGCTGGGGGGACTGTCAACAAATTTTACTTTGTTAATTTTTTCCTACTTTCAAAAAAATCCAAGAAAAAAAAACCCTTAATAGTGCAGGTGTTCTGAGCATCATAGAAAGAGGATGTAATGGGGAAGATGCAGTAACCTTTTCTAATGAAAGCCATTGCCCACACTACTATGACTGAAAAACATTGTCTTCTTGTTAGTACAAATTAAAATCACAAGGCCCAGTCCTACAAACATTTATCAGCAAATTTGTCAGGAGTGTTGTCGCTGTGGCCCTGCTTACATTTGTTTCCTTCTGTATACCTTTATTCTTTTAAGCCCCCTTTCCTCTTTGTTTCTATTTCTCATTTTAATTTTCCTGCACAATCCAAGCACATTATTGAGATTACACAGTGAGGAGGCAGGCAATGGGGTGAGGCTTTGTTGGATCAGGTCCCTGGCAATTACGGTCCTATTGCTTCTCCAGCAAAATGCAGCTTCTGCAAGGGACACCGATGCTTCTCCTGTGTGGATTTGCCAGCAGGTGTTGCTGTGTAACTTGTCACCCAACCTGCTCAGATGGTGAAAACTCATTCTCCCAAGCTATGATACCAACTGTCCTGTAACCTCCTGGACTGTTCTACTAGCAAAGTGCCTCAAATATAAACTGTAAATGCATCAAGTGTCTGGAAAAAATGTAGGCTTGTTAGAATTTTGTGATTTTTCCTTTATCCACCCAACTGCTATATCTTTATTCAGGCTAAAATTGAACATGTGATTGGTGGAGGGGAAGTAACAAAAAGAATTGTTGACATAATGTTGTATAGCATCTGTTTTAATGATATTTCTACTGATACTCAGTTTTATATGTATTACAGCAATGTTCAGAGATTCTGGTCTTTCCACTGATTTGATGTACTTTGTATCACATCTCTATCCTGGATAGGGAACAAGGGTCTCTGGTCCAAACACCTGCTGTTAAGAATGTAATTTTACACTGAGTCCAAAGAACACATCTCTTCTTAGAAGTAGTAAAATTATATTGATGGTATAAAAAAATTCTTTGAAAATACCTTAAATTGTATGATTCCCATGCAAACAAACAGCTGTGTAACCTGTGGGATATACCTCAGCTTTGTGTCAGTGGGACCATGTGTCTTTATGGCACAGCTTGTGTCTCTACCTGAATTGTCTGGCCACTGGTCTCTGCCTGAATTGCCAAAAAGGAATTAATTTGTATTCACTTGTCGTTTTTGGTGGATAGGTGGCCACTAGACTGAGATTGAGAACATCAAGTTAGGCTGTTGAAATATCACCAGAGGATGATAATGTCTTGGTTATTGGTTGAAGTTCTAAGTGTTTGGTATTTAAACCAAAGAAACTATACTGCTATTTCTGGGACTCTGCAAAATATGAGGGGGTTTATGCCAGTACCTGTTTTGTTAATGGTTGGTTTTGACTTACTTGCACTTATGTTGGTGCAGACCAGGAAGAAGACACAGGAAAAATATATAGTTAGTTAGGGGCGAAGAGAAACCTTTTCCTCCTTTGTGTGGGAGGTGGAGTCAGAGCCTGGGGTGTTTCCTGGATGCAGTGCTTTTCAACAGAGCCAAGGGTTTTCCTTTCCCCTTCACAGTGTTTTCCTGGACTTGGCTGTTATGACATCTGAGTCCTAATGGATATCTGAGTCTTCCTTACCCACAAGGCTCAGTCTGGTACTTGATGCGTTCTTGAAAGATCTTGGAAGCAAGTCTCCCAAAGACCTTGTATTTGAGGAAGCTCCGAACTGTGTGTTAGCGAGCGGTGTTTCCTGGAGTGAGCTTGTAACTGGCACGAAGAAGCAGATGTTGTGACCTCTGGGATAGAAGCCAAGATGCCAGTGGCTGCAGAGGAACGTGTCTGCTGTCCCTGATCCAAACCCAGTCAGAGCATTAGTGAGGAAGCCTCTTGGTTTTCCATTTGATGAGCTTTGCCCAACTGTTCTGTGTGAGCTCTAGCTGAGGGACAGAACTGAAAGTCTGTCAGTTTTTCTGTTCTCAGACCAGTTCTTCATCCCTAATTCCAAATGCATATCAATCCTTCTTAATGAAGTTAATTACTTTGCCAGAGTGACTTCCAGCTGGGAAGTTAATTTGGATTACTTCTTCTGTTACTGGTCTGTATTGTGGTGTTAGGTACCAAACTCAGGACAAAAGACCATCTTTGGCAACTCTGTTCCAGGGTTCTCCTAGAAGAAAAATAGAGACTTAAATTTAGATCTGATTTATAATGCTGAAAAAAAAAAAAAGGCCTGCAAAAGTGAATCCATAAAGGCCAGGTGTTATTTATTGGAGTTGAGCTTAGTTAATATTTTGAGTAATACAAATCTAATGTAGAAGGTATTAAATAAGAAACTGGAGCTAATTTGCAGAAGGTTTTTGCTGTGGTGTTAACTGTGACTCCTGTCTGACTCATATCTATTCAGGAAGTGCAGAAAATGTTACTAATGAATATGTAATACATAAGGTCATGTTTCATTTATTCAAAATAGTTTGTGAGTGCACAGAGTGTTTTGCTAGCAAAGAGTAGGCAGGACAGCTGAAACTGCACGAGGAATTACAGCACTTCTCAAGCTGGAGGTGGGATGGATTAAACTCTTTAAAAAAAGGGGGAAGATATTTGACAGTCTGCATTTGTGTTTGCTACGACGAGCAGTGGGAAACATAACAAACTAAAACCCGTTGTTGCCATTTGGAGCAACAGGGGGTTGTGGAGTTGCAGCGTGGAGATGCCAGTGCCTGTGTCTGGGAGAGGCACAGGCATCCTCACTGCCAGGCACCGGGAAAAGCACGTTTTGCACCTCGGAGCAGAGGTTGGCCAGCACTTTGCTGGGGTCCCAGAGGGGCTATCAGTGTAACGAGAATCTGTTTGCAGTAATCTGTGGCAGCGTTGACAGAATGTTCCAAACCATCTGCTCGAGGGGATGGCGTTAACTCTATCAAATCCTCATATTTTAAGAACGCTGATCTCCAGGCCCAGGAGGATTGGTGACAGGGAGTTCTTGCCAGGCCTGCATTTGGCTGCCTTCATCTCATCACCAAATACACTAATGCCCCCTAGACAAGATGCTAAATACGTGTGAAATTAGAGAAGCAGAATTATGGATTGGAGGAATAAGACACAGAAAATTTCCTACTTTCTGTCGGTGGCTTATTTTATTTAAAATACAAATATTTTCTTCATCATGTAAACCTACTTTTAAGAAGAATTTATCACCATTCACTACAGAGATGTAGGGAATGCTGTGTTTTACCTTCCCTGATAAAGTGGCTGAAAGGTACATGCAGACCTTTTAGCAACCCTGTTGCATCTCTGAGTTTAGAAGTTACTGGCTTTGGGAAAACTGTCTCATTTTTAGCAAATACTGAACTGGTTAGCAGCCTTCCACGGAATATGCTGATAGTTTTAACAGCATATTAAGAAAAAACTAATATTTTGCCCTGAGTGTTAAGGGCACAGAACATTGTTTTGCATATCTGCTGAAAGCTTGCACTCCTTAGTTTCTTCCATTTTCCAAGTATTTTAATCATTATAAAGAAGGGATCTCTCCCATATAGAGAAGGGCTACTCACAGGGATTAAATTTAGTCTAGTGATACTAATGTCCAGTGGCTTCTTGTGCTGTCAGTGGGGAGGGGGAGCCAGAGAGGCTCCAGCAGGACACCTCTAGTGAGCACATCTTTTGTCTTTTCCCACAGTGAGTGTGTGTAGGGAGATCAGCTTCACTAGGCCTTTGTGAATCTCTCCCTCCTCTTAGAACACATTTGTAGATGTTTGTAGAAGTATTCCTATCATCTTTGCAGTATTAGGAGACACAGACTGTTTGCTTTATGTGGCAAGGCTAGGGAGGGGTGCTTCAGTCCCTGTGAGCAGAGGCCCCAACCGGGTTAGATAGAGACACTTCTAGATGACTCCAAAATGGACCTATGGCGGGTCAAAGCAGAGGCCATCAGGGATGCTTGGGGTGCCCCTGTGAAAAGGCATCTAGGAAGGGATAACAAACACTGCACAACAGCCGAGAGAGAGGAGACACAGACAGCCTACTGGCTACTGGTTTAAGTTCTGAAAATATTTTGGAGAATTTCAAAACTGCTTTAGCTTCATTTTCCTTAAATCCTGTAAGATTTTCCCATAAGATACAGCTCTATGGCACCTGCAGACAGAATTCCAGGTATGAAAGTGAATGGTCCAAGTGTCAGTAGACATCCAGGTGTATATAGTGATGACTTGAGGGAGAAGTTTTACAATTTGAATTGTTTCAAATGCCCATTGGTTGCCACGATGCCTTTATAGTTATTTTGCATCTTAAAACCTGTTTTAGCAACTCTGAGCACTGTGGGACAATCCAGAGCGCAGTACACACACAAAAAAGGGAGATACTGGAAAATTAATAAATAACTAAGATTTCCTCCTTGACCCCAGTGTAGGTACTTTCAGGTTCCCTTTGGGTTTAAGTCTCTCAGACTTAGGAGTTTTTGTTTCTTAGCATGACCATGACATAGACCTAAGAAAATACTGCTGTTCTTTCTTTCCCATTTTCATGAGAGGGGTTAATGTAAAATGTCCTATCATTACTGGAGTACATGGAATATATGTATCAGGTCTTTTATCTGCTTAGACACAGAACAGGGGAGGAAAAATATTAGGTGAACTTGTGGATTGTACTGCCTGAATTCAGTGTGATGTGCTAAACATTCCTTATGGTGTGCAAGTTGTCACTCCAGCATGTTGCGATCAAGTGTGTCAGAATAAGACTTGTTATTATCTTTTGAACATGTTTTTTCTCCTGATTTTAAAAAAAAAAGACAAGTAGGAAATTCAATGTCACTTATTTTGTTGTTTTTGTATTTGGGGAGAGACAATAAAAGGGAGGGAGACTTGTGTGTTTTACTGAAGGAAGTGCTGGAGGGCTTTTGCTAGTCCCTTCAGTGCATCTCATCTCTTGCACTTGCTTCAATGAATACAGTCCCTTTGTAGCTCATTTCTATAGCTGCTTCAATGAGTACACACATCATATTTCATCTCCTATGGCTGCTTCACTGACTTCCCTTAGCATGTCTCTGCTGTTAATCTTCCATCCTGCTCTGCCCATGCCATCAACTCAGTAATGTACAGGGGAGGAGATTCTCGTGGTTATCAGTGACGCTTCTTCAACGAAATATGTGATATTGGCAAGTGTTTAATTATGATTTCTTTTCTTCTTTTATATTGAAGGCAAACATAGCTGGTTTTTGACTGTCCAGTTGAGCACCCTACCCATTCAACTTAAATTGCACCCCCAGCCCAGCTCTGGTGGAAAATAGGAAATCTTAAAATTAGAAGTACTTAGACTGGAGGTTGAACACTTCGTATCTTTTCAAAAAGTTTCTTGTGGAAATACATACAATGAAAAGAGCAATGGCATGCACAGTATGTCAAGTAACTACTTTTATTGTCATAGACAGTTGAGATAGTACTAGAAATAATTCTGGCAGTAAATGGTATTCTGGAATTTGGATAATTGTTCACAGTTGTCTTTTTACTGTAAAGAAAGAACTCTTGTTTTTCAAGGTAGTTTTAATATTGTCTAGTACAGTAAAATGCATTTGTTAATAGTGCTGATTACAGATTAGGGAATACTTAAATTGCATTTCAGTGAATGTGTGCTTTGACTTTCTTTTATGCTTTTCATGTTAAAATATTTTCCTTTCACAATTCCTTAAAAAAATATGGAATGTAATTTTTAAAAACATCTCAAAAGAATAGATGGAAACTCATTAGATGTTCACATTGAAAAACTCTATATGGAGGGAACAAGAACAAAGTGACCATCAAAATAGCATATTTTTCACATTTTAAACATAGTAAAATGAATAAAAATAAAAATATCTGAAAAATATCTCTATAAAAATTGTTTTGTAAGTTTGGTAGAATTAAATCTAGGAGGATTTAAAGAGATTCACAAGCAGAGTGAGAAGTTATCAAAACACTTAAGAAATTAATCACTTGGCTTTGTTTCTGATTATGATACAAATGTAGTGGGTTTTATCCAACTAAAATGTGTTTGAAGAAGTTATTGACTGAAGTCATGCATTAGGAATATTAATTTAGCTACTTATATTTATAAATTTACACATATTTTGTATTTTAGTGGTGTGAGATGTTAAACTTGATGCCCTTCTTGCTGTGTTGTCTTAATTTCTGTTGTTTGCCAAACTTGTAGTGAAAATATGCAAATAATTTTACTGTACAGAGATCCTGCTTTCCTATCCCGTTTCATTTGAGATTTCTAAATTCTCATTTATTTTACAATGCTGTTTGTGAAAACAATTCCACAAAACTAGAATTCACTCCTAGATTTCAGGGCCTTAAGTTAAATCTTAAACTCCCACCACATTCACCAAGATAAATGTTGATGTCCCTTCTAAAATGTGTTGAATTTAGTTCTGATTCTGTTGATAATTGGATATTTGGCAAAACCATGGTGGGAAACAGAGAACCAAAAGGATTAATAGCAAAAGTCCCTCAGGGTTTGTATAACATTTTTCACAGTAAAAATTATCAGTCTCTCAAAGTATGTTAAAGTTTTAAGTACTCTAGAACTGTTATGTGATGCCTTTCTATGTACATAAGCTATTGTTTAAGACTTAATTACCGCTATATTTTCACTGCAAGGAGATCTGTATTTTCTTCAGAGGATTTTCAGATAAGAGTAATTTCTTTGCATTAGTTGCAATGATGATTTTGAGAAGCATATTATTTATAGAGCCAACACGTTGACACACTATCAACCATTAAAAAAAAAAGACTAATAAGGTTAATTGTCACATGAACCCTCCTCTGTAGTCTGCAATCTGTAGGCTTTGATTGTTTCTCTGGGGGAAACTCTGCCCAGATGGCATTTTCCTCAAGGCCCTGACCCACAAGAGGCCTGTGGAGATGGAGAACAAGGTGCATCTCCACAGACTAATTAATTTACTATTATAGCACCTGTTCCAGAATAGATAGGGCTGGAAAGGAAAACAGTCCCTGGGCACAGTGGTAGGCTCACTGGTAAATGGATTTGAGCTGATTATATTAAGCTGATGCTTTGATCATCTGAAGGCGTTAAAATGGAAATATGTTTTTGCTGGCTGTTGGCCTCCATGTGAGTGCAGTTTGTATAATAAGTGAGCAGTAAGGAAAAAGCTGTTTTGGACTCAAGCAAATAGCTTTTTAAAAGTGCACAAGAAAAGTGCACTCCTCTGCATTTCAAATTCAGGAATATTAACACATAGAATCATTTGAACTTGAAGCACTCCCTTAGATATTTCAATTTGTTCATAATACAGTTTGTTTATATTTGAAGGCATCAACATGAAGCCCTAGAAGCCCACACATTTTCCATCATCCATAGGGTGTCAAAACATATTATTGCCCTTGATTAAAAGATGTTTTGGGTCTTTAAAGAATTGGATTGTATTTGAAGGAAACAGAAGTAACCTCCTCAGTAAAATCTTGGCAAACTGTGCAATTAAACACTGATCAAATGGTAACAGGCGATGGCAAATCCCTATGTAAACATTGCTGGGTAGTAAGTGGATTTACAATGTGTTAATCTGTACTCACTTTCACTTTATTGCCATTTGGATTCCCAGAAGGATTAGCTGGAATTTTATTGGCCCTATGAGGCTATATTGCCATTTCCCTTTTCAAATCAACTCAGTGATTTTTTTTTTTTAATTTTATTTATTTAACAAGCATGGATCCTATAAGCTGTAGGGCAAAATTAATTGACCCTTGCCACTATAAGGTTAAAAGTGTGTGTAATTAAGGCTCTGTTAAATAAAGCTTTCTTTAAGACAGCAGGAAAATTACAGTAAGCCCTACATTAAAACTAACCAGCATATATAGTATGAATGCAAGAGGCAAAAGTGTTCTCTCCATCAAAACTATAGGAATGTTTTCATATGCATACATTATTTTAAAAGCAATTTTACAAGATGATTGTATCATCAATAAATTTATCTATGTTATCATACAAATGATAACTTTTTAAAGCAACCCACTGCCTTAAGGAGTAGGATTCTAGATTCTTGTGTGATTTTTTTCTTTAACAACAACGATCCAAGGGCACTCCAACCCTTGTGGATTAATAATATGCAGTGCAGCTTCTGTTGTGTAGCTTCTTTAAGAAAAGTTGTCTCCTAAAGCAGATGACATTGTTTGTAACAAATCACAGAATGAAAATGGAGTATCAGAGTAATAATAAAAATATGTAGATGGGTAAAATTGCCTTGAGAATCAGGAAAATATAACAAAAGAAGGATTTAATACCTTCCAGGGAGAAGGATCTTGTGTCAACCACTCAGGTGTAGTGGGATAAGGAGGTGGCTTTCAAAAGGGAGTGGGTTCTGGGCTGGTGGGTGGAACCACTTCAGAAGAGGTCAGGCTGATTTCCAGGGGCAGCAAGTTGCTGGAGGGCACAGTTCACTGCAGTTCGTGCTGGGACTCTGCATTTTGAGGTTAAATTCTGCACTGAACTGTGGTAAATGACAAAGCTGCATAAGGTAAACAGCAAACATAAAGGTTGATATGGGTTGTTAATTAAAACTGAAGGCCAAATTTTGGGCCTGTTAATCTTACCACTTCCTTTGTCAGACTTAATGTTTGCAGTTATGATACTTGACTCAATAACAAAGCTTCTTTGACTCTGGGGAGTGGGGGGAACTATGTTTTGCAAGATGATAGGGTAATTGAATAATTAGCTTAAAGGCCTAAGTGGTGGGATACTATCAGTAACTTCTTTCTAAAACAAATAAAAGGAACCAAATCCAAAATTAATTCCATTTTGAACCATATATTCTGTCCCAAGGTATATTTTCCTCCTACTATTTTTTTTTGTGGAAGATGACTATCTGAAGATCTACAAGCACCTTTGTATAAATATTTGTCCTGAAGATAGATAGCAGTCCATTTTTCTTAAAATTGAGCAATTCTGAAAGAAAAAAGATAAAGTATTTCCAGCGAGTCATCACTTAGTTGGTTACAGAGGAGATGATAAAATCTGGACTCTAAATTGGGTGCTCTAAGCTCAAACCAGACTCTCCTATAAGTGGGAACCAAGGGTAAATAATGGAAAACTGATCAAGCTTAGGACAGGTCTTGACAGTCAAACAAGGTCAGAGTATGGAAAAGAAAGAGTAGGACAGATTCATTGAGAATGAAGGATAGTTTACAGTAAGATTTTCATCAAGTAAGATTAAAGCTATTTCCCATATACTTTGATTTGCCATACTTTTTTGCAACTTTGAGCAACAAGGTATCGCAAGAGAACAATTATATTAACTTAAAATAAAGTTATTAAAATACCTGTGCAGAGAAAGAATCTGTGAAGTTTGGATGCTGATTTTTGAGATAAAATTGCTCCCAAAGGCCATTGAAATAGTTGGAATTCTCAGAACTTGGACAATAAAACTGCTTTATGTACCTGTTAATGTGGTTAACTCTGCAAAGATGGAACTCTAGCAAATGCATGGATTTGTATACTCATCACTTTCCATTAAACTAAAACCTGTTCCTCCCAAGCTTCCCTGTTCCCTTTTTTTTTTTACTTCCCTCCTTCCTCAATTTTTAAATCTTCTTTTAAACAACATTACATATCTTCAGAAAAAGAGTAGTGTTTCTCCTTCTGTTTCATGAGATACTCTAAGGAGGGTGATCCATATCTACTTTCCCTTTGCTGCAGATGGCTTCCAAGCCCAATTCCATTTCAATTTTTGGTGTGTTGTTCCTGCTGTTGGCTGTTGCCTCATTTCCTCTTTTTGTTGATCAGCAGTGTCTTCTGAGCAACTCCTCAGCAGGCAAAGGAGAAGGAATGTCCCTGTCAGTGTGAAGCATTTGTGCTACACTTCTGGGCTCCTAAAAATAGCAGGAGATCGAGCTGCTTTTTTAAGCCCCACAAGTAGGCTCTTGAGATCATCAGTCATCCAAAGAAACAGGGAGATTTTATCAAATACATGAAGCTTGGAACAAGCCACTTGAGAGACTGCCAAAACATTAAACCATAGAAAAACTAGAAATAGGCACAAACTCCAGACTAGAGGCTTTCCTCTGTTATGATGAAAATTATTTACAGAAAATTTGAAGTTCTTGTTTTCACAAAGAGAAGGAATTTTTTAATCTAGAGTCCGCATAGCTAAAAGTATACCTAGAAAAAACAGTTGGGGAAAGGGAAAACAAACAAAATGAAGAGAATGCTGAAGGCAGAATGACTGTGAGAGATAAATAAACATCTGGTGAACGTAAGGCACCTGTTTGTAGGCTGTTTTTTTCCAAGCCACTTATTAACTGCTGCAGTTGTGAAATTAGCAGGTACTTGGTTGTTAGTGCCTTATTTTTTAATTCTGCCTACACCATTTGATTAAAATAAGAAGTGACAGGTGACTGAGAGCAGAGTACTTGTTAGGAAGTTTTCCAGTGGATTGTTTTAAAGGTGCTGGAGCAAAATGTCAGTTAAATTTACTCCAAACCTTCTCTGATGTTTGTAGCCTTTGGTGCCATTATGCACAAAGCAAGAGGTACTTTCAAAACTACCCAATAATATACTTAAATAGCACTTTTCGTTTCATATGGTGGGAAGCACTCAGTACAGAAGCAGCAATTTTTCTGAAAGCGATGATGAAGTAGGAAGGTGGGAATGTGGAAGACATTCACCTACCTGGATTTTTTTAAAGAAACCTGGTTGATGTTTATTTTCAGTTATGTTGCACACTGAGCAAAAATAATGCAGAAGAACAGCATTTCTAATGACTGCATCTCTTCAGCTGGGAGACTTAGTGTCTGTTTGTGTATTAATTTTAACTGGGTGACTCTCAATCACCTCAATGTGTCATAAGCAGAGATGGAAGTATTTTAATGTACAAATTGATCAGTATAGGACCTGCTTATTTTGTAAATCAGAAACTGTTTGCTGGATCGTATCAGGCCACGCTCTTCTTTTTATCACAATATTAGAAATTACAGTGGTCTTTGCAAATTGATATTTGGGAGGCTGTTGGCAGTTTTCTATTAACAAAAATATACTGATTAACAAACTCTGTTAAAAATGGGTTCATATTCATCCAGTATTCTATTACATGCACACTTTGAAGTGTACAACACTGGTATTGTTTGTTAGTTTGGCTTTTTTCTGATTTGTGTGCCAGATGAGTAGCAGTATAACAATGTACTGTAACTGGTTTGATGTTTATTGCATAATTACCATCATTGCAGTTACTTTCTGCTGATTAAAAACACTGCTCAAACTTTTTTTAAAAACAGGAATTTTTGGGGGTTTTTTAAATATGTGAACTTGATGCTCTTGAAGGGCCAGCTTATTTGAAGATTGGGATTGGTGCTCAGAAACAGGAATGGCCACCAGGCAGAGACAGTGTGGATTATCAGCCCAACAACCTTGTTAATATAAGGACAATATCCCTCTTCTATGTGGTTACCAGTAGAGTTCAGATTGCTGGCTGTCCATGTGCATTTTTACCATGTGGATTAAAAACTTTTCCCCAAATAGCTTTGGATGCTGCGATGAAAAGCTGAAAAATTATGGCAAAGCTACTTAGAAATGTATTTGTGTCAATATTAGAATGGAAGAAGAAAGGAGCAGGGATGTAACACATCTCTGCAGCAGTGAAGGAAAACTAAGTAAAAAATCCTGAGGAGCAGGTGAATAGGGGAGAAGTTTGATTCTTCCACTTAAAGTGATGGCACAGAGAGAAAACTGCATTTTCTGGGTGCAGGTGGAAGCAAATGTGCTACCTGTGAAATATTACCACTTAGAAATTCAGAAAACAGGAATAAATTGTTGGCATCTTTCCAGTTCTTCTTGGTGAGAATTGTGTAAAAGTGTATTTCATTCCCTGAAACAGAGAGATCCAAGACAGTTCAGTTTTGTACAGTTCTATTAATCATATACTGAGTGTCAAACAAAAAATATCTTCTGAGAAGTGTGAGCTATGGGAATTACATTAATCTCCTGAACTGGAACCATAGAGGCTTAGAAAGCTTAAATCAAGGGCATCCAAATTTTGCCCAACTGAGGGCTGTGTTGGCATCTTGTCTAGAGCTTGAGGGTTGAATCTCATTGATTATTGCCGACCTCCTCTTTAACATGGAGCTGCAGCTAATGGAGATAAGCTCAAAATTGGAGAGTAAAACATTCCTAATACCTGCACTAGAGTTTGGGGTTTTTTATATTACCATAATTATGTATATAGTGGAAAGCACTGTTACTCTTTTTCTTTTAACCCTCAATAGCTTTCATTTTCACTGATTTGATATGTACTATATATATGTATTTCAGGATGTACTAGCTTACAATGTGGCATTCAAGCTGGTTTCTTTCTGTCTAGTGTGTCAACAACAGTAAGAAAGTCTCTCTGTACAAAAATGAGGTGATTTGACCCAACACATGCCTGTCATTTCACTTACAGAACCTGCTTAAAATTGGTTTTAAGATCTGGTTTCCAGTGACCAACTCTAACAATGCACAAAGTATCATACAGCAATATATAACAACGAATAACAAATTAACAGAAAAAAATTGCTTTAATTTTAGGCATTGCATTTAGTGGGTTTCTTTTTTCCTTCTTGGTGGACACTTGTACTACTAATATCACCCGAGGTCATCTTGCATTGCAATGTACTAGTGCATATATTGAACTGCACTCCAGAACTTCTGTATGGAACCTGAGTTCATAGAGAAATGTTTATTCAAACAGAAAAATAATTTTCTTCCTGGCTCTTTTCATGAGGCAGTTTTCCTGCCATTCTACATTCTACAATCTCCTGAGATCTATAAAACCATGACTTGAACAATGTTTGAAGTGTTCCATATTCAAATAAGAACAGCTGGAGTAGCAGATTCAGACTGTAGGACAATAGGAAGAGGGTTTCTGTTTCCCATCTCTCATATCATCATCTCTAGCATAAGTTTCAAAAACCTTAGCAAGGTTAAGTATGAATTTGTATCTACAAAGCTTTTAGAGCTTTGGTAATTTGTTTTGGTTCCATGCACGCATTGCACTTGTGGTACATACACCAGTGTACATCATGCCTCAGAATACCCCTCTTGAACACATTACTGCTTATAACAGCAATTTTGATTCTTCAGGGTTCCAAGAAAAATTTTACTGCAGGTAAATAGGAAGCCTGGTCAAACATTAGAACATGTGTATATATTTGATGAATCCATCACTCTACCTCTTGCATTTGTTATTGATTATTTTCAGTGATACATTTTTGGTTTATCTTTTACATGAAATAAAAAATACCTTTACAATTAGTGTTATACTGAGGATTAGAGGATAAATAGATGGGGCAATAGAGAGAGGTTCATTGAAGTAATCCCACAGACAATAAAAATTCTACAAGATTTTCCTCTTTACTGTTGGTAGGTGTAAAGAAAAGGAGTTGCAGATCAAATAGCCATGTAAGATAAAGGGATCATTTGAACGGACCCACAGACAATAAAAACTTTATTTCAAATAGAAGTTGCTTTATGTGCAGGTGGATTGCAGAAGGGTTCCCTCTTCTGAAGCCCATCTGGGAAGTTAGTTTAGCTCCATTGATGTTTAAGACTCTTTCTTTCATCACAACCACATGCCAAGACAATAAGTAATTGAACTGCATGTTTTGCCTTTTTGAAAAGGTGTAATCTCCTCCTGAAGTGCAGAGGGATGTTTTGCAGGATTTTTCTAATTTATCTGTCATCGTACCATGCGGGCGAGGTTTCAAGCCTAGGCTGCAGAATCTCTTTATCATCTCTTTTTGATGAACACCTGTTTTTGATGTAGAAATGTGTATCTGCTGAGATGCAAAATTGAAATAATTTTAACAGTATAAGAATAATTAGGAATCTTTTTTAAAGGTCCACCTGTTCAAAATACTTTTGTTTATTTCTGCATTACTTATAAGCACACATGTTTAGCAATTGTGATTGCATAGGAATTTTTTTTTCTGTAATATTGTAACCTAAAACATTATTTGTGATTCCAAAGAAATCAGAAGTTAGATTCCAATTTGTACATTTCTAACAGCTATTAAAAGAATAAATATTATCTTTTACAATAATGTTCCATGTTTTCATGTTTTCAATTTTAGAATATGAAAACAGATATGAGTGTAACATTTCCCACTTTTTTGAGCTAGAGCCATTTTATTTATAAGATCAATAGGCATCTATTTAATGAATGTTCTGCATAAACAGGTGAATAGTAATGTTTTGGAATTATTTGCTAAACATATGGTCCACCAGCATGGTCCACCTTAAAAACTGAAACACATACAGTTACAATAACTGTAACATTTAAATATATTAGATTTTAAATATTGGTCATTCATTTAATAATGTATTTATAGCTTAAAATGTAAATAATTATTAGATAGCATTTGAACAAGTCTTAAAATTGGAATTTCAAATAATAAAGTATATATTCATATATCATTGTGGAAATACAACCCTTAGTTCATAAGTTATGTCACTTTATTATAGACTTATATCCCTTCATCATTGGGAGACATTTTGAAGTTTGGTTAAAGATTGTTGTGATTTCTCAACGTCAAGATGGAGTGAACATTTACAATTACAATGTAATTCTTAAAGTCTGTTACCTGCAACTATTATAGGTTTATATTTTCTAATTTAATTTCAGAGTGAGAACTGAAGTATATCTAAAATAGATAAGAATAAATTTTTCAATAGATAATTTTACTATTTACTATAATTTTAATATACATCAAGTAAACAAAGTGTGATAAATGTAAGTAAGAGGGGGAATCTCACATATATTTGTAGTTTTATATTCTCACTAGTACTAATTCTAATTCATTGAAGTTATTAGAGAGTAACATTCACAGACAAGTAGGACTAATTGTTGATTCTTAAATAAATCTCTGTATCTTTCATATATTATTAAAATTATCTAACTCACTTGAAGACATTTCCTACTAATTCCTACTCCTATCCCAAATACTTTTACTGCTATTTTGAGGTCATGCAACCTTTCATAGAAGGTTATTCCATTGTTTAGTGGAACAATGGAATAAAACTCACTGTTAACTATAATGAATCCTAAAAATGCTAGTTAAGAATTTAGGTTTTCCAAGTTTCTGTTATAGCACCTTGCTTTCATCTGCTGTAAGCTTGCAAAGCTTCAACCATTTAAGAAATATTGCTCAGCTAGTTTCTACTCTCAGCCTAAGATGTTTTATGGTTTATTTGGAAGTTGAAATAAAATGTCTCCAGCTATTTTTTAGATGGAGGCAATAGACACAAAGAAGTTTTCACAGTATGGATGGAATTACAATACTAGAATTGATTTTTGACTGGGTTATGAAGGAGGAGGGTGAAGCATGGGTGCAATGATTTGCAAATGGACACTTTGGCATAACTCAGGGAAATAAATTTTTTCCTTATTTAAGTCTCACAGTTTGTTTTGAGGATTAGTATTTTCTGTATCCTAAAATTTTTGTTGAGCTTTATCAAGTACTTTGAAAGTTAAATCAAATTTCTCCTCAAGTGGAACTCTAAACCCTTTCTCATTCAGAGACATATTTTTTGGTCCATGTGTCCTTCAGTTTAATCACTTAATTTTTTTTTCCTAGGAGCTGTGGTTATAAAAGTTATTCCTGTCAAATTAATGAACTATAATTAAGCTGACTTCACTGTGCTTCATTCTTGAAGTATCTGTCACTTGTGTTGCCATAGCAAGCTGATAGTTACAGGACTAGAGAGAACTTGTGCCATTGGCAAAGGTAATCAAGAGACTTTATTTTATGTAGGCTGGAATAGGCACATAACACATTTTCTTTACTCCAGTAATCTCCATCTTCATACTTTGAACCTCTTCTAGTTGTTTGCTGTGGCATTAGAGCATTGCAATAAGAAATATAGTATGGAGACTCCTCTGGAAGAAGTACCAAACTGATAGAGATAAGTTAAAATTTTAAAGAGGGCAGCAGTTACAGTGACACTTTAATATTTTTGCAGATTTATCTATTTAAGTGAGTCATTTGCTCAATTAAAAAATTGAAGCATTTTTTAAATATATATGCAAATATTTATTCTTTTTTTATTTGAAACTACTGCATTGTTTTTAAATTTGATTGAACACAACTTGAGCAATCTCAAATCTATGATACACAATCAAATACTACCCTTTTTTTTCATGATATGTAAAAATAGTGGGGGGGAAAAAAAGTGTTTCCAGAAAGCTGGAAAACAATTTTTTTGTCCAGCTGCTGATGCAAGTAATGTAGAGTAGATGAAAATTATTGAACTGATGAAAAAAATTTGTGGATACAATTATAATGTTCTACAGAAACAAGCAGAAGAGCGAGGGGCCTTTTTTTTTTTTTTTGATATGTCTGTATTCCTTAGTTCATGCTATTTTGCATGTTTTAAGCTTTCATTTAAAAATGAATTTCTGGGTTTTTTTGCTACTGTAGTGATACAGATGTCACAGTGCAGACAGACACCCTGTCATGTTGAATTTAGTCTTGCGGAAAGGTGTCTCCAGACAAACAATAACAGCAGCAAAAGTGGGACTGCCATGTTCCTACATCACGTTCTCTACAATGAGCACTTCACAGTCTAGTTGCAACCATTTACAGTCAAACCTAATTAAACACAGGCACGTTTTTCTTTCTACTAAAAGCAAACAACCCTTGTATAATGGTTATATTGTTAACTTTAATAAAAAGCTACAAACTGTGAAGGATGAGATTCTAACAGCGAGGTTAAGTCAGCGATGTATGTACATTGAGTTTGGATTCAGTGTGTTGTTTAACAGTTCAATTAGAAAATAGAAAAACAGTGCTTTGATTTGTTTGGGGTTTTTTGTTTGTTTGTTTTTACACCATTTGCCTGTCTTTTTCCCATTTTTATTCTCAGGTGATACAATGAATGACGTGGTCTTTCCTAAGAAAAATTTGACTTATTGGTTGAAACTGAGTAGATGTGTATACCTTAATGTGTGTGTGTATACAGATGTTGTGGAAAGAAATTGATTATATTGAAGGATTTATATTTTCTTTCTGAACATATGAAGAAAAGTTTCAGAAAACTTGGAAGTGGTACAAAGCTGCAAAAACCTTTTTTTTTTTTTTTTTTTTTTGGTGGGAGCAAAGGGAGTCTTAAACACTTTCATTTAAAAAATTGTATGGTAAAGGCAAGATATAAACATTGACTCAAACTTGATCATTATTATTGAGGAGACTTTGATTTGGTGCTTATTGATCACGGCCATATATTTATTCTTTTATGAAGCTACACAAAATGAGTATGTGAGTGAAGACAATGATTCCATAATGTGTTCTGTGTCTTCATCTCCACTTACTTCTAATCATCCAGGTAGCATCATTTATCCTGTTGGATGCTCAGTCTACGATGGATTTGCAAGACCATGCTTCCTCCTGTTTTCTTTTCCTGGTTGCTGAAAATCAGCTCACTTATATTGATGTGTGGAGAGATACCCATGAGAGTTATTTTAGGTGTAGGAGTACCTCTCTGTGCTGTGGTTCTATGTGAAGAAACTTCACACAATACTTTTCTCATTAAAAAGTTATGAAAATAGTTCAAATAAAGTGGATGTAAATATTCCATCCAACTGGAGCATTTCCTTTCTTATATATAGGCTATTTTAAGTTTTGAACCTGGAATGACTGGTGAAAGTCTTCTTCCACTTAAGTGGTGGAATGTATTTTGATTATGATTTATGTCTTCCCCTTTATTAATATCCCCTTTTTTTTTTTTTTTTTACATGAGGGCCATGGAAATTTACATTTTTTAACGCTTCTACTTGCATCTTATCTTCTACACTTCTGAACAGCATCACCATCCCATTTTGCTTCTAATTCAGACATATGTGCCAGTCCCCAGTCATATATTTTATTCCAGGTGTATGAGTAGATAATCTCCATAAACATGACTGCCTGTATTTCTGTATTTGTTTCCTTCTCTAATCCTTTCACCCTAATTGTCACGTCATCAGATGTACCTATAAAGTCGACACTAGTTTACCAGACCAATTAAGGTAATCTCCACTTTCTAACCCACGTGAAAATTTTACGGCCCAGCTTTACTAACACGTTCTGTTAGGCTACAGGTACTCTAAATATATGCTCTTGGGGCAGTTTTAAGAATTGTAAAAATGATCAGAAAGCTCACAATGGCTACTAAAAGCTAAAACTTTGTTATCAGAAACCTGAAACCTTGTTATACGAATTATTAGTATTTTTATTATATCGGTGTCTGAAGCTCTAGTTATTAGTCCAGACTCTTTTTATTATAACATAAGGTACAAATACAGAAGGAGAAGATAGACCCTGACCTGAAGAACTTATAGTAAAAGTAGAATCATGAACAGAGAGAGAATGAAGGTGTCAAAAGTCTTTCATTAGAGTGATTGAGAAAAATGATGCATTTGGGGAGGTGTCAAAGGGGAGGCATTAAGAGATATTAGAGATACCAGTTGGAGTTAGAAGAATGGTTTAAAGTAGGGAGAAAAAGGCAACCTTGAACTTATTTCTGAGAAAAGCTTTTATAGTAAACCTTTGAGTACTATGAAATTCAGTGGACACTAAGTCTATGCAGTTGAACTAAGGACACTGTCTTTCAAAAGAGTCATCTGCTCATTATTCTTTCATGTGTTGTTTTTGAGAAGACATAGATTTCAGAGTAGATAAAACTTTTCATTTTTTCACTACCATAGCAAAATATGAATATATATTTATAAATAAAAATATTTCTCTGCTTTCAGATATCTCAGATATTCTGTTCAGAATTTTATACGTACCATAGATACCATGTGTAAATGTTGGTGAATCCTGATTTTGATTTTGTAGTTCTTATGTTGATTCATGGAAGACACTTATAGTACATCATTTATAATCTTGTGGGTTTCAGTGTTTCAGTGCTTTTGATGGTAGTGAAGAGGTGTTCAAGTGACAAGGGATAGATCCTATCAGCTGATGATTCGAAAGAGTCCAATTGCTTTTTTGAGTTAAAAAATTCACATCCATCAAGAGAACACATGTAAATATTAAAAGGAAATCTACTTGCTCATAAAGGTTTAGGAAACTATTACATTATCAATTATGATGTATTATGGTCCTACTGTCGGTTGTCCTGCAGCTTTGGTAATTGTCAGTGGCTTAATGACAGAATAATGGTCAGATGACTGTGTCTGTCACGTGGGATGTTGGAGGTACCTCCAGGAGGCTCTAATGAACTTTTGCATGCTCCTGCTGATTTTTTTCCATCTTGTCTTGCTGTCTTGTGGCCTTCTGGAAAGCTACAGAGAACCCATGCTTCACCTGGACCTCTTATGCTCCTGGTTTCTTACAGTGAACAAGGCTGACAGGGGAGATCATTAAAAAAACAACAAAACCAAAACAAACAAAAAACCAAACGAAAAACAAACAAACCACCAGAAAAAAAATAAATTAATAATTGTCTCCTGTTGGTGACCAGAACCTAGGTCAACAAAACCTTTTACCAAACCACTTTTTATAGGTCTTATTGTTTATAGACACCTCTGTAAATTTGTAGTTGACTGATGATGCTTTGAAGAAGAAGGTTCATTCCTTTAGCTGCTTCTAATGGAAAACAAAGAAAAGGAAAATAAAAATTTAGTTATAAATTTCATTTAACCATATGGTTGCTCAGTGGACCTTTGGCTGTCTTCCACATATAACCTTTTCTCTGGGGACTGAAAGAAGAGGTTGCAATTGGTTTCCCCTATCTGGATTCAAGCAACCTTGTTTCATGGGTCACAGATTTGTTAATCTTGGTGTGACAGGTCAAAAGGAACAAATATCGGGTGTTCAGCCTGGGACTTCAGCAGGCTACCTGTTTTAAACTTTAAAAAAAAAAAGACAAGTATCCTAGTAAACTTTATTTCTGCATCTTTTTAAGAAAACCATGTAGCAGAGTGGAAAAAGTACAGGTGGCTATTGTAGGTTATAGATGGTATGTGAAAATGCCTGGTTGATTTTTTCCCCCACCCACCTACCCAAACAGAAAATAAAACTCTCACCAAAATGAAATATATTGCTGCAAATATCAGCTTCGTTGAGAAATTGTTAAAAAGCTGTCAGCTCTTTTCTTTTGCATTTTTTTCAATTAAAAATTACTTCCCCCCCTCCCCGCCCCCAGAAGCATGAGGAAAATAATTTATCCAGGTCTGCCTATAGTTGCATGTTCTTTAATAGTGGGAAAAGATGGGCTGAAGAGAGAGGCAGAATAAGACAGTAGTTCATGCTGTGAAAGGCAATTAGGGAGAAACCTGTGTCAGATGCATAATCAGTTACTGAGAGAGGTGAAAGGCCAGGAGGTCTCCAGCAGAGAGGCCACCAGCGGTATGATGTGTGAGGGGGTCCAAAAAGAAGTCCCCCTTGCACAGAGACAGTTTGCAAGGCTTTAGAAATCAATCACAGATGAAGATATGCTGAAGAAATGAGCTTTTGTAGAAGAGAAAATGAAGGTGCAGAAAAAAACACCTTAAATATTATCCACTTTCTGCAATGGAATGATGAGGGGGCATTCCCAGGATCTGGCAGCTCCAGTCAACCAGGCCTGGAGTATTTGGTTTTGTAAGTCAGGAGGAAGTGAGAGTAGGCTCAGCCAGTCCAGCTCCTGCAAATGCACAGAGAAGGGAAGGTGATGTGACAGATTGTTGCTGATTTGAATCCAGTGAATACCATCTTGTTTCCAAACCAAACCATCTGTTACTTGGGAATGATAATGGAAGTTCTTAAGACCAAGTACTTACTAAATAAAATTTGGAGACTTGGCTCTGTATTAGCAGGAAAATATAATGAAGCAGGGAATTAACTTGCTTAGTTTGATCTTATTTCTGATACAGTCAATGCAGTATGTATGAAGTCTTAACAGGATCAAAAAGCATTTTATAACTGAGGCTGTACAAGAATTTTCCTACTATGAAAACTTGCTTGACTGAACAAGTTAAGATTATTCAGTATGTTAGTTCCTATCTGTAATATACTGACAGGTATCTTTATTATTGGAACAGGCTAAATGTTTTCTATGAGTTAAAAGTATGAAAACTACCCAGATTTCTGGTAAATACTGTCAGAAAATAATTACACATCACATTGTGTGGTACAGTAGTTAAACACTTCTGTTTGCTGGGATCATATCCAGTGATTTGAAAGACTACATCTAATTTTTAAAACTTTCTAGAATGAAATGTGTGGATCCAAATACTACTGCTTTGAGATTTCAAGATGATTTTTGAACTATTCAGTTCCCTTTTTTCCAAGCACCCAGTAGAATTATGAATTCCTCTTATTGTGGTTATTATATATACACACCCCAATCATGTGTGTAACGTTTCCTTTCTTACCTCTATTGCATTAAAATAGCGAGTCAAATTATAGAATCTATACCTGAACATCTCCAATGCTGAAATGAGGAGCTGGGACTACTTGAATTGTCGCTGGGATTCCTCCTGGCTTTTTGGGCATCCCTCAGTTGCACATACTGTGTTGGTTAGAGCACATGATCTACTTCTGAGTGAACTTTCTGGAATCCCAGAATAATTTGGACTACTACACTCCTGTGCTTAGAATAGTGCATCTTTTTGGTGCTACTGAGACTTAAATAATAACGATACCGATACTTTGCAGCCTGAGTAGCTTGAACTCATCTTGAAATGTAAGCTGAAACAAGGTCAGAAAGATCCAAAGACGCAGTAGGATATGGCAGATTTTGGTCCTAGTATTGTGGGAAACGGTTCCAGTTTAAACAAAACACAGCAAAACAAATCCTCTAAAGCTAGAGAAATAATCATTAACTCTTTTGTGATACAGGATTTCTTTGGTTCAGAAGACATCTTCTTCTATTTTTCCCGCCTTAGGGTTTCAAGAGGGCAGAAATACACATGGTCCTTGCTCTGCCACCTTAAACTTTGACTGAGGGAGGCAAGGGAAATGCTTAGAGGAGAGTCATGGGAGGGCAAGGTTTTAAATAAAAATTGTATTGCAACACAATGCAACTCTTCAGGAGTATGTATCCTGTACAATACAATCCCTGTCCCTGAAATCTTCAAGGTGACCTCCCACTTGTGTTGGAAAAAAGTCTTTGGGAGGGACCACCCGGCTAGGAACTGGAGCTCTAAGTGTTGCCTTGTAGGTCTAGTAGAGTTCAGGAATGTCCCTGTTTAGATTGCTTTGTATTTTTTGTTTTAATTGTTCTCTCAACTCTGAATGAAAAAATGAACAATAATAGAGCTGTGTGAGATTGAAATATATGAATCCATAATAATTTCCCTCGGCTTTCAGCAAAGCTAAAGAGTAAATATCAAACCGCTCAGAATTAGTGATCTCAAAGTCTTCTGTCTCTTCTGACCCTTTTTAATTCTAGTCATACATTGTAGGTGCCACATTGCCACAAAGCAGCATTTAAAGTGATCTGAGAGCTATTGTGGTGTTTTTGGGTCATCAACTTGAGACGGCTACTTTTAGGCCAGCAATTGTTCATTCCCCCATTCTGTCTCCTAATTTGCTTTCATTTTTGCACATATTTTGGTGTCTTTTGTACAGTAGGTTTGCTCAAGGTTTATAGCAAGTTATCTTCTTCTTTGCTCTCGTTATTTCAAACAAATAAAAATTAAGAACATTACACTAAACAAAAATAAAACAATTCTGTTGTGAAAGTAACCCAGGAAAACTTGTTTTGCTGGTTCAGGTTACAGTAGAAATTATTATTTGAATCTCATGAATGATAAATCTATTATAGTGCTTTATGGTAATTTTTGTGTGGATAAGTTAAAATCAACAGTGAACGACTGAAGTCACACTAACAGACTTCCTGTTATAGTTTATGGCTTTTTCTGAACAGACAGACTAATAGCAAACATGGCTGTTGAAATCTAAGTTCTCTTCTGAAAATGTGTTAGCGTTGGCATCTCCTCAGTTTAAATACTATGCATTCTGCTCTACTTCCTGCATTTCAAGAAAGTCAGATTCTCTTCCCCCCTGCCTTCAATGCAGTCTCTTTAATTTTTTTTTTTCAAATAATATTGCAGTACTTCAGTACTCATTTTAAAGATAGATAGATTTTTATTTTTTTTTTCTCATAAGGAACAACATTGTGGGGTAAAAAAACCCGCTGGATGTGATTTCAAAAAATGTCAAAATATGTCAAACGCAGAAACCACTCAAGGGTTTCATTAACTGAAGCTTTGGTGATAAGTGTCATCTTGTCAGAGACCCACCCATCTCTCCCAATACATTACCAAATGTACTAATTTCCTTGCTGAGCTTGATGTTTATTGTATAGCTGAAATTGAAAATGGTCGGTAATGGAGTGAGCTTCAATCCAAGACCAATTCTGAATCTAAATTACTTGCTTCATTCAATAGCATTGACAGAGGAGAGCTTTGTGCACCTTGTACCTAATCAACCCTTACTGTGACCCTAAATTCAGCAGTCTTCAGAGATTAATAATAAAATCCTCAGTTCAAACAAGTATTTGCCCTGAACAAGTTGCCCATTTCTTATGCTGAAAATGAAAGAATGTGACATTTTTTAAAGCTCTGCATGTTGTGGACCATCACTAATTTTTGATCTTTGGCCTAAGGAGGCAGATTTGCGAATAGAAATACCATGTAGAGCTGAGGTATGTGTTCTTAAAGAAAACATCCTTTTTTGAAGGAATGATTTTAATTTTATTCTATTTAAAAATAGAAATTAAATAACATCTATTTACATGTGTGAAATAAATTCCAGAGTGTATTTTTGTCCAAGGCCAAGTCTACTTCTGTGGGCAAAAAATTAAAAGTAATACATTAAGAAAAGAATAAATAATTTAATGATATTTGTTTTATAGATTCTAAATTATTTTCAAGCTAGTGATTTACCGGGATTCAAAATTTTTCCCCAGGTTACAAAAGTGTGAGAGTTGTTGTATTTTGGACTTTGCTTTATCTAT
The DNA here is from genome assembly GCA_013397135.1 of Pachyramphus minor. Lineage (NCBI taxonomy): Eukaryota > Metazoa > Chordata > Aves > Passeriformes > Tyrannidae > Pachyramphus > Pachyramphus minor. Next base: position 757,391 of record VYXB01000114.1, on the reverse strand, counting down.
CCCACAGATGGTACAAGTCATTGTACAGAGTATGTGGTTGCTAATTTGGAATCTGAATCTAAGCATTTTGAGACAAAAGGGGAAAGTTGGCTCTACTGAAATAACAGAAAAAAGTCCTAACCGGAAAAGGAAAACAATGATCCAAACTGATGGGGCAGAATGAAATTTCCTTTTGTTTAACAACATCTAATTTCAGTGCAGGAGACCATGACATGGTCTTTAGTAGCTGGAAAATGCAGGCAGCAGGCAGCAGGCAGCTTTGGGAGCAGAGTTTTCTGCCTGCTTTAGCTGAAATTTGAGAGTATGATGAAAGGGGCAGCCAGGTGATGTTGCAGTACAGTTAACACACTGCTTTCCTTCAGCAGAGGGCAGGAGTGAGGTGTGTGACATAATCAATAGTATTTGTCTACTGAGTCGATAGGAAGAAAAAAAAAAGTGAAATTTGAGAGTTTCACTGCTCCATATACGACTATCCAGCAACTGGTGAATTTGCCAGTGAAGCTGTAGAGAAGGATATTGTTCAGCTTACATTTGGCTGAGTCCTTTGTTTTTCCCAGCATGTGTTTTCCACCCCTTGGTTTGTTTGTGGCCCTTGCCCACAACGTCCGTCCTGCAGCCACAGGCCCCTTCCCATCTCTCTTGGGGTGGCTGGTTGGAGTGGAGCAGCTGAGTTATGACACACAGTCCCAGTTGCTTTGGAGACCAGAAAGAGCTAGTTTCAGTGAGATGGAGTGTCACGGACCCAGTGAGCCACATTGAATAGGCTTTTGCTGTAAAACCAAAGTAGTTATAATGTATTGTAGCTGAAGGTAGTTAGCATGGTTGGGATGTGCTAAAATTCCTTCATGCTAGAGCTAATGATAAGGAATTCTGTAAATGTTTTGGATAAGCAACAGTGTGTGCTGACAGAAGTTCCTCGGTGTCTTGAATCATACTTTTGATTATGAGTCTTATCGAGACTCTGGAAAAAGTCACAGGCTTTTGTTCCCCAACTTCCACATCAGAATGTATTGAGGGGGAAGGTTCAATCATGCTGGGTTGAAAATACCCATGACTTGTTGTCTAGAAACCCAATAATTGAGTGATTTAACTAAACAGTTCCTTGTGCTCTTGTAATTTTCGCTCACGCTTTTGGAGCCTGTTTCTTTATATTGATATAGGCTGGATTTAAACCTGCCCATCATAAGTATATCACTGTTAGCCCTAGTGTAAACTGGGGGAAGTTCAGTAACCTAAACTTTCTGTCAATGCTGCTTTCTGTGCAGCACCCAGAGATGCAGCCTCACAGTGAGTTGCTTCATTCCATGCAGAGTGGCTGCAGAATACTATTGAATCAGAATTACCACTTGGCAATGCTTAGGGCAGTGTCTTTCTTGCACTGGAGTAAGTAAAAGATGATGGAAAAATAGACAAAATTCACTACATGCTGAGAATCTCAGAGTATGGGGAAATTTTCAAGATCATCATTACAATAAAGAGAAGACGTAGGTAACACTAAGCATGGAAAGAAATATGCCTGCTTATCACTCATTCATCTCCTTTGTAAAATAGGAACTTGTTTCCTGAGTAGAATTAAACAATTCTTTACTGCTTATAATAGAATTTTGGTGGGAGTGAATGGTAGCTATAAAATTCTGAATAATTGTGTTAAGAATCAAGTATGGCATTCTTTTCTCTGGTACTGCTTTTCACTTTATCTCAGAATTTTAGCCTTAAGATTATGTCTGTAGTTCATTGAAATAATTTATGATAAAAGCTAACAGATTAGTTACACTGAAAATAATTAATGGCATGTTCTCGTATTCTTTCTTATATATTGATCCTGTGCTGGAGCACTAATAATCTTGAGTAATTTCTGAGAAAGCATCAACTCTTGCATCATTTCTGCTCAGACTTATGTGCATAACCAAAATAATTATTGGTTTAGGGCACTGGGCTGCACTTATCCTGTATTTTTATTGTCTGAAAGAAGGGGTTGTGTAATTATTCTTCTGTCCTAAAACCAGATTCTAACAGAAAACCATATTCTTTCTAAACTTGACAGCTATTTGTAGAATATTTAGTGAATTGCTGCCACATTTCTTTTTGATGAATCTACTGAGCACTTTATATCAATCTGCCTTATCATGCAATGGAATCCCCTGACCTCTCAGCTTTTTTTCTTTTCCAGGATTATTGTTGCCTCTTTCATTTCCCGCATTCCTAGTGCTCTTTTGACTGATATTTAAGTAGTCCATACCTCAAATTGTTCCCTGTTGTTTATGAGACTGGACCTATAAGCTGGTGTAGATCACTGACACAGCTGAACTCATAATAAACCTCCCACATATTGTATCCATATTTTAATCAGATATCACTCCTTTCATTAACATCTCAATTAGTACTTTGCTGTCCACAACTCGAACATCATGTGATTATTACTTGCCTGTTTAGTAACAAATGGCTTCTTCTGACAAAAGCCCTTTGTTGGCCTATGGTTAGTGGAAGGTCAGTTGGCTGTGGGCTTTTTTTCTCTTATATAAGACAGATACGATTTGAGGCTTAATCGGCACCTACCCAGTGCTTTGAGAATTTTTAATTCCAGATAATTTGTGTAATATGTGTGTGTTTGGACACTGATGTCTTTCAGTGCTCAGAGTTGTTGGGGTTTTGTTTATCTTAGCATTAGTTGTAGGGTAAGCTCATAGCTCCAAAGTCAGTTTCTGTAAGAAATGTGTGTGTATGAACATAAATGTACCTCCTGTTTTCCTGAGTTACTTTACTGAACCTGAGGTTCTTTGTGAGCTCCTTTGTGCTCATTCCTCATCTTTTCATTTTTCACTCATGGGACACTATCTTTAAAGGTGTTCCCAGAAGTAAACTTTTCTTCCAGTTTCTTTTGGAGAAAGTCATTAGGATTTCCGTCAGCTTGAAATATGAGCACCTTTGAGATGGCTCCTAAATATCATTGCCGGTGTTACTGCATCCATTTTTCCTTTTGGATTTTCCCAGGTATTTGGTTTCAATCACTCATGAAGTTAATAGGAGAAGATGTTCTTCCTCTTAGCTCACTTAGACTTCTTATGACTAGAGGATCTCTGATGGCTGTTGGACATGTCCATGTGAAGTCTAAGCCGTGCATTTTAAGCATTTTCCTCCTGGGTGCAGGGCTTCACAGGTGAAGCTCTACTTGGGAATGCAGTTAGTGTGGACCCTGCTTACTGGTTCAGATCTTCTTTTTCAGCAGTTGGCTTGGTACCTTACAAGAGTCTTAACCTCTTGCATTTCATGGTTTCACTATTGGATGCTTTTCAGCAACAATCCCTGTGTGTTTACTTCTGTCAGATGAGTCCTACTCCATTGCAGGAGCCAGGCATTAAGCATTTGAAAAGCACTGGCTGCTTTTCTCCCTTGAAGAATTTTTCCCACTGTTGTGGTTTGTTTTCTAAACTCGAAGAACAGAATTTTTTTCTTCTGTTTTCTTTTTACATATATTTGGAATTAGTTTTCAGCTCTTTCAGTCTTTCACCAAAAGGTACTGGAACTCGAAGAACAGAATCCCTGAGAGTTTTATGGAGCCTGACTGTGATGTTTGGTCCCAGCTTGGAGACCTATTGTTCAGTGAGAACTCAGGCTTTTTGAGGATTAGAATTTTGCCAGGAAGATGGGTCAGACCCTTAGGGATACTTCTCTTTGTGCATGTATTTTCTTAATAGCTCCAGCCTTTCCCAGGTCTCTGAATTCTGTATAAGACACTTGTAGTATAAATGTGCCACATATAATACAATTTATATTAGTGGTATCCATTTTCTTGTGCAGTGAACTAAAATTTCTGTTCAGTGCAACACTGCATACAGTGAGTGGTGTATTAAAATCTTCCATGGAAATGTTCTGTATATCATTTTAAAGGCTACAAGAGGTGGCAATAATAGAAATAATTTTCATGACGTCTCATCAGTTAGCAAACCATCACCATGGATTTTACTGTCCAATAATTGATCATGTCATCAATTACTCATCTGAACTGAAGATATAGCTGGCTAATAGATGTCATAGTCAATTTTCCAGCATAAAGCTCAACAGAAACACAGGCACTGAGCTAGGTTCTTCAAACTCCCAGCAAATTTAAAGAGATTGAAAAGCTTGCAAGTTTTTCTAATGTTTCTTTTCCCTGAATGTTATGGGATTGTGGAAAGTAAAAAATATATATTTGGGTTAATAACTTCTAAATTTTTTATTTATTTACCTTAATTCTTAACTGTGTGGACTGGAGGATTTGGGCATTTCAGCTGTATGTTTCCTGTGTAACTTGAGGACTTCAAGGTCTGGGCACTGCTACTGTAGTGGTTGGCTGCTGTAATGGGAGTGTATAAAGGCTGCAAGGAAACCTGACATTGAGAAAAAAAAAAATCCCTATTCTATATCTAAGTATTTGGTGAACCTTGTTTTAATTTATCAGTTGCATATTTTTGTTTTCATATTTTCAAAGTAAGTTGGTTTTAATTTTTGTAATTTTTATCTGTGTTTCAGTGTTATATTTTATCCATGCTCTTACACCAAAAAGTGAAGTGGAAAAAAATGAACACACAACAAGCATATCTCTTTACAATTCTGATTGTCACTTTGAGTGAATGGTTCACTTCCAAACTTAAATCTCCCTGACCATGTGGTGGTCAGTCTTGATGCCAGCAAAATGATGAAGCCGTTGGAAGGGGGTGGAGGGTGTGGGAAGAGGTAAGAAGCAACAAAACGAGAGCAGAACTTCAACTTCACTTGCAAACTAGAGAGAGGTGCTGGGAGCATTAAAAGTCCAGGGAGACCTGCAGAAATTGTTTGTAGTCTTGTGCTGGTTTTATTACAGAAGAACTGATGTCTGAATTGTGGTTGGAGGCTGATTACGCTACCATCGTATCAGCACAGACGTCCCCACCCTCAGACAATTTGTCCTGTCAATAGGCTGACAGCATTTGCCAAAATCATACTGGAGTTCAGTAACAGAGCTGGGATAAAATAGGGAAACCTGGTACAAAGTTTATTCCATAATCAATATGGGTTTACTTGACTGATCAGGTGTATATAATAATTTTAATCACCTGTGCACCCTGATATGTCAGGGCTCCCTATGACCATTATCAGGAACACCAGATAGATAATGCTGTCAATGTAAAGTGCTGTTGGCTAAAGTTAGAGGTGGTTCTTAAGGAACTAATTGCCTAAATTTCTTAAATTACGTCTGTTTTCCCTGCTTCTCATTTTCAGATTAAATGAAAATAATTTTATTAGATTCTAGGTTAGTTTTTTTGGACCTTAGTCTAAAGTAAATTGAGACAAAGTTGCATGTCCCTCAGTTGCTGGTAGTAATATTATTCACTCTTCCAGACAGAAAGACACAAAGATGGATTTAAACCTGTGCCTTCAAGTTTTCTAGCTTTTTTTCTCTCTGTTGGACCACTACTATTGATTGAACACATTTATTTCTGAGGCTTAAAATGAAAATTTTCTGAGTAACTAGAAACAGCGGTAACTACATTTTGTGACACTTACAGATATTTACAGCTGTTCAGTTAATAGTGGTATTTACAGGTATTGTCAGACACTTTACTTATTAAAAAGCCTGAATACTTTAACAAAATATCATAAAATAAAAAGTAACTTGGAATATGTTCTTGTGGGAGCATGTGTACACAGTCTGGTGACAATGCTTCAATGGGGAATAATGCAGACTGAGGAATGAATGTAAGAGTCTGCCTTGTAAAGTTCTATTAATGGGCCTGTTAATCTATCACTGAAAATAACTTACAAAATTTGAGGAGTGTTGGATTTTTTTGATTTTATATCTTTCCTTGGTACATTCAAGTGTTAAATCCTCATCCAGTAAGAACTGGCATTGCTGTATTAACATTATAATAACAATGATGACTTAATGGAGGATCAGCATTTAGATTTTATTTAAGCATTTTTAGGATTTTACATTTTAGGTACCATCATGCAGCAGATACAAAAATAAAGGCATTTTTAAGGTGAGTCAAAGGTACATATCTTTATAGCCCAGTGTGTAATTCTTCACATGAGCATTTTCATAGCTGGTCATTCTGCTTCGCCTTGAATTTAGCTGATTACATCAAAGAATGACAAAGCAGTCTTAACTCTGTTGGGTGAATATTCTGGCCAAGCAGATCTATCCAGTTTGCTCATCGCTGTCCTTTCCAGAGAGCACTGCTTACATAACTATATATATATATTTGCATGTGTGAATATTGTGAATTCATTTTAGTTGCCTTCATCTGGTACAAAAATCTGCTAGATGACATTCTAGAAATCATTTTTAGAAATCGTTTTTAGAAATCATTTTTAAAAATCCGTGAGAAGAGTACAAAGAATTGAGAATAAATATGGGAATATTAGAAATCATGAACTGAACTTATCCCTAGCAAAGAATTAGAAGATAATGAAAAGGTGAATGCATTGTAGTCTCCAAAGCAAAATCCCTCATGCAGAATCACAAGGGTAACCAATGACTGAGAAAAAAGATAAATGAAAGAGAAAATAGATCCTGGAGTAAACAGCTGGGAAAAAGTGGAGTCCTTGAAAGTAAATACTTTATTGATTTATCCTGTCTTTTGGTAGTAAAATTTGCCTAGTGTTCCCTGAGGAACAAGACTATAAAGATAATCTTAGTTTGTCAACACCGTGCATGGGATCAGTATGAAGACACGACAAAAAATGAAGTGGTACCTTGAAATGAAAATCATTTCTCTTACACTTTACCACACTGTGCAAAAGCCATGTTAAATTTTTTTTTCCAGTCCACATTAAATCCAAATGCTACTTGGATTCCCTTTTGATCCCACTGATTTTCATACTAGCCTCTTCTCTAGACACAGGTGACCTGTCTGAAGAGTGGGGAGACACGGGCGTGTTAAACTCACAAAGGCTGCTGTTGGAGGGAGCTGTCAAACAGCTGGGATAGAGGTAACTGCAGAGGACACAGGTTGCACACTGGGCTTTGATGCAAGTTGTCTTCCTCTTCCAGTGGTGCTCTGGCATCAACAGTGTTTCTAAATCTCCTCCAAAAAGTTTTTCTGATGCATCCAATAAAACAATCTCAGAACATTTCAGAGATCTTATGTCATTGTATTGCCTCTTGAGTTTTACTATACTTTTTTTCAGAGGAGGGGACACTTCATACTCACATGTTATGCTGTAAAATCTGTATGGTTTTGTATATTCATTACCAAATGTCAGAGAAAAAGTGCTGCAAATAAAATAGAATGAGGGAGATGAATCAGATGATTCGTATGCAGGGGATATCCAGGAGCTCTATTGACAGGAATTAATCTTTATTAGACATTATTAGAGGAAACCTAAAATATTTAGTTCACAGGAGAGAAAACTGGCTTTTGGTGTTTCATGGCCTTATTTAGCCTTACTGAGATTTGAAAAATTTGTGCCCTTGTCCTATTAGGACCTCTTTTGTAGGCAGAGGTGAGATCCAAACCTCCTGCACCTAGGGATGTTGATGGGGAATAAGGTTTATGTCCTGAATTTGGTTTTACATGTTCTTCTGTGGAAAGGACTGATAGAGTAGGATCTACTGAGCATAAGGAGGATGAGTGAGAATTGGCTGACCAGAGATGTGCTGATTATACTCTCCCAAACTGACTGTCCATTGCTGACTCAGCAGAAACATCAGATCTTCATCCAGCCCCTTTACTTAATTCGTCTGACAGAGTCAACCAGAAAAACTTGTTAATTCGGGAGAAATGTAACATGTCAGGATAAATCCTGGCAATCTATGCTTGATGAATCCCCAAGTGCTAGATGATAAATAATTGCATAAATGTATAACTGACTTTTACATAAATCAGTGTTCTGACTGTGATTTCCAGGCTACATTCACATTAAACAAAGTAAATTTTCATGGGACAAGTACTGCAAAATTTTACCTAAGTAAATCAGGTGAGAATTATGAAATTCAGTTTCCTTATGTGTTTTGGAAATAACAATTTGCAAGATCACAGTGAAGTTGGTTGGACTATATAGAGGAGAAGTGTAAATTAATATTTTTCTTCTGTTTCAGGATCAAGTCATATTTCATAGGGCAAAGGGGGCTTACATGGTGTGATCTAGACTCATTGAATTTTCTCAAAGTTTTCAACGCTGCTCTCACATTCACAGACCACTAGCATGTAGCACATCATTCAGCTGCTCAACTTGGCAAAGCACAGGACAGTGCTTGCTGATTCAATAGTGTGCCATTGTCAGTTTGCTTAGATGAGAAACTATCACAGGATAGTTTCACTTGAATTCTACATGTTCACACTCTCATCAATCTTCCCTTCTTCCAGTTCTTAATTTCTTTCTTGTACTTTGGGTAGGCAGCATGATTTAAATTGATGAGTATCACATCCCCTATATGTTCTTGCATTCAAAACACCCAGAGATAAAAAGAAGGGCAGAGCTCCAAGGCATTGAGGCACATGCTACTGTGGGAAGAAGCCAATGTCAGAGAATCAACTGGCACAGATCCCACAAATGCTGTTGTGAAGAGTGATTAATCTTAATTTTATTCTGCAAAAATGGGCCTTGTTAAAATTCTAATTTATACTTTATGTAAACTTTTAATATTTTTAGGCTGTACTTTGATTTAGCAAATTTTGCTCTGGTGAAGTTGTGGAGAGTTAGGGACTCAGGTTCTGTGACACTGCGTGGAATAACGTGTTTGTTCATAGTTGATTATTATGTTCTGAACAAATTTATATTGAAGATTGATAGGTAGTTGCTTGGTTTTTAGAAGTAATATTTCACAGCACTGCAAAGTTGCACAGCAACAAAAGGACTGTATAAAGAATATATTAAAATTCACAATGCATTTAACATGAACATGATAACCTTATTGTTACTGGAGCTACTGATTAATTCTCACATCAGGGAAATATTGATATACAGCTGCCTGTTCATTTTGCTCAGCTATCTTTATACCATACATCAGTCTCCATGCTGAGAGCCACACAAGGAATTTGGCAGAGGGGGTGAGCAATGCAGGTTACAATGCAGCAAGTTAAAAATTATGGGACCTATGTCATCTCTCTATGCTAATTTAGGCAGTGCCTTCTACAGTATATCAGAATGTCACATTACCCTGTAAAGCTGTATAGTGAAAACAGAAAATCTGAGTGATAGTGTAAGTCCATAGAATGAAAGCGCCTGAAGGCAAACCATGGTTCTCCTCCAGTCTTACAACCAATGTGTCCTTGTCCATTATCTTAAAACAACTTTAACTTGCATTTGTTTTGTGGTTCAGAAGGGCTCCAACCTATCCCAGAGGGTAAATGTTCTGGGGGGATGTTGTGGACATGCTCCTTTTTTCAGCTCACTTTACACTGCTAACTGGCAAAAAGGAAAATGTGTGGTACTAATTAATTCCATCAGCCTTATATTCCAGGAGGCTGTAGTTGTACCGACCTCATACTTCTGGGAATAGATGTGTCTCAGTACAAAGCCACAGTGAGTCAGGTGTGTTTCTCAAAGTGGTCACGTTCAAAGAAGATCTGCAGAAGTAACAGAGCATGTCCTATTGCTCATGGCCACCCAAAATAGTGTGCTGTGTTCCCAGTGAGTGTGCTGAACAAACTTCTTGTTGGTTTTGAACTCTGCTTTTAGTGTATCATACAGTTATAAAATCAAGAAGTTAGTCAAAATCTCAAGTACTGAATGTCTTGATTTTCAGGACAAAATAATACAATTTTTTGAGTAACTGGTTACTCTTTAGTTTGAAAAACCCTTAACACTAAATCTTGAGCACAATGAAATGACTGCAGTACCTTTGACTTCAGTGGAGCTGAGTTAATATGCCTCAGCTATCAGTGTGTTACTAGTGAGTAAATAATTTTTTCCATGTATAAAATCTATAGAATCTCTTAAAAAAAAAAAAAAAAAAGCTTTCTGGTTAAATGACCCAAACTAAACCAAACACCACTCTATGAATGAGAAAGTTACCTCTTTATTTCTATATATGGTTTCAATAACATTGTCACAATTGGAAGAAGGTAAAAAAAAATCAAAAATAAAGATCCAACAATCATGGTGAATGTAGCATGCATATAGAATATGCATATTTTTAAGTACTGCTTTTGTAAACATTGCTGGTTGGGAATTAATTTTATGCTGCTTAATGCTAGTCTACACTGTTTCAGTTCTAACAACAAACTGAATGAGATTTTTATGAGAAAAACAAGGAAGGTTTGCCTAGTTCACGTCTTGGCAGTTACAGTATATAAACAGATATATTTTCTTTTAGTCTAACCTTGTCTGGAAGATATAGGAAAACTAATTTGCCTTATTTACATATGGCACAATCTATCCAGTATTCAAGGGTTTGTCAGAAACAGGAACATTGTGCATTTCCATGGTAACAGATGGCATGCTGACAGTATCTGGCTCGTTGCAGCTTCGTCTAGGCAGGCCAGCAATTAATCAGCCATCTACATGCACAAAATTCTTTGTGAGTGAATGGCACTGCTCCTCTGTAGTGCTGCCTGTGCTTTTACAATTTTTGTATTCCTGCAGGGAGAAGTACTTTTTTGTCTCTTATGCTCATTTTCTGCAGCTTCCAAAAAAAAACCCCGGTAAAGAATACGAAAATGGAAACAAGTCTGCACATAATTTAGAAAAGACATTATTTCTTTAGCATATAAGATATGTGGGGATCTTGGTTTTATTCCGTTCCTTTCCTTGTTTCCTCTCCCTGCCTACTTTTCATAAGCTTTCTATGCCACGTGTTTCCTTCAACCTATTTGGCATAGGTGAGGTTTTTGCAGAGAACTCTCTACAGGTGTGCAGAAGGGGACTTGTCATCTGGATGGCTGGTCCAGGGTTTTTATGCCCACAGGAGTGCTGTGGTTAAAGTGAGCCTGAAGCAACATGCTGAAAGCCCCTCATTGCCTGTTTAAATGGCATTTTATGTCTCACTGTGTTTGCCCACTGGCAGCTGCACTGCACCATCAGGGCTGGGGAAGTGACCATGCTCTTACATCAAGTGACCAATCTGATTCATAATTAATGCAAGACTTAATCTGTCAGGGATCTTTCTCTGCCCCTGTTTGAATGTGCTGTGGCAGAAAGTAAGCTCCTTAGGATGTTTTCTCGTTCCTCGTGTGTCTGCTTAAGGCAGAGCTGCGTTAGGGTTTTGCTGCTGGTACTCATAGCTGTAGTTACTATTGACAGCACTTCATATCCAGCTGCATAACAAGGTTTTTCTCCCTTCATCTTCGGAGAGATCATTCGTGGATTTTCCCTTTCAGGATAGTTATTTTCATGACTGCTGCTTCAGAGCAGAAAGAATCAGCATTTGATTTCAAAGTCATGGGATGTGAGACTTCAGGGCGTTGTGTTGATGAACCTGGGATCTGGTGGCCCATGTGAGGTCAAAACATCTGCAGTACCACTGGGTCTTTAATTCTGTTTATTTTTTTAAGAAGTCTCTGATCTATGCCAAAGTCTAATCTCTCAGTTGAACCTGTATGTTGAGTAGAATTAAACTCTGTTTTGGGGTTTTCCTGTGCACAATCAAAGCAAATTTTGTCTTTGTTAGAGGATTCATTTACTGAGCTATAGCAGTTTTGAGAAGAAGTTTGTTTCTCAAATATTCAGAGTCATAGTAGAGCTGGATCTCTTCTTGCCACTGAGACAGGTTACATACAGCAAGAATCTTGGCCTAGGTTTAAAAAAATCTGCTTATGTGACCTAAGATGACTCAAAAGAAAATCCTAGACTAGGCTTCACTGTTTTGCATCAAATTCATCTTTTCTGAACAAGAAGTGCTTTTTCATTGATAAGGTTGATAGTCGGCTTTTTTTATCTTTATTTAATCTTTTGTACCAGTTTGTTGTGTTGAAGGTGTTTTATGCATTTTATGGGGTTTGTTGCTGCATGTTTCCCTCCTCCATTCCAACTAATCTCTGCAGACTCCTGAAGAATCTACTGAAAAATCATGAGATATAGTTCTCTAAGATTAGTGAACATTTGATCCTACGTGTTTTTCACTTGAGACGTGTCACTGTGATATCTAACTTGTCAAGAGTTTGGGTGTGGCTGGGACTGAGTTAATTTTCTTCATAGTAGCTGGTGTTGGACTGAGTTTTGGATTTGTGCTGGAAACAGTGTTGATAGTACAGGGGTGTTTTAGTTATGGCTTGCACAGAGCAAAGGTCTTTTCTGCTCCTCACCCAGTCCAATCAGCGAGCAGCCTGGGGGTGCTTAGGTGATTTTGGACAGCCAGGAGAGCTGACCCCAGCTGGCCCCAGGGATGTCCCAGACCATATGGCATCATTCTCAGCAGTAAAACTAGTGGGAAAGTTGGCAGTGGGGGCTGCTGCTTGGGGACAGGGTGAGCATCAGTCAGACGGTGGTAATTGTTTTCATTTTCATTGCTTGTCTTTTTTGAGTTTATTTTTCTCTCTTTGTTCCTTCCTTTTCATTGTTGTTATTAATAATTTAGTAGTAGTAGTATTTCTCTTTTGTAACTTATTAAATTGGTTTTATCTCAACTCATGAGTTTTCTCACTTTTACACTTCCAATTCTCTCCTCCATCCCACCAGGAGAAGGGGAGTGAGTGAGTGGGTGTGGTGCTTAGATGGTGTCTGCAGTTAAACTCTGGCAGCAAAAGAAGACAATCTCACAATAACCTAAATGCTTACTTTCAATTAACTGGTGGTGAAAAAATCTGAAGCACAGTGAGAAAGAAATACATTAAGTACAGCCCAGAAACTGACTTTCCTATTGGCTTGCATTTTGGTTATATGTGCCTTGGTCCCTTATCCAATCTGGTCAGAGACTGCTCCTTTGCAGCAGAAGATAGTTTGTACCTGAGCACCTCTTGTCCCAGAGCTGCAGCAAAGCACACTTCTTGGGAATTCTGCAGGAAGGACTCTTGAAGGACCAGAGATGACCTGCTCGACTACAGCGTGTCTGATCCCACCAAACTTCCAGTATGTGTACAGTGCTTAGGATACCAAACAAGTGAGATCTGAAATTACCATGAGCATATTAATTTATAATTGAAATTAATCTCTTTATTAGTGCAGTTTTGTATTAGGTAATGAGCTGTCATTTAATTTTTACACAGTACAAGCTTTTGTTTCATTCAGTAACACAAGTAGCTGGCTGGGGATGTTGTACAATAAGTCATGCAGCGCTGGACTCCTTTATTTGACAGTGGTTCCCAGAAGGCTGATTATTGTACTTTTGTGGAAAAGATGTACTTTTGTATTAGGATGGGTATATACAAATGTATATAGGGAGAATGTGTGTGTGTATATATATATATATACATGTAATACCCTTTATTAAAATTTTGGTTGATTTTGCTCTAGCAAACATTCTAATTGGCCAATCCATTTTTAAAGAATTAATTTTAATGCAGAAAATGCCTCCTCCATAGATAGAGGTTGTAGTGCTTTCCTTGCTTTCTTACCTCCACTGAATTAGTTCATCAGAGAGTTGATATCACAGCTGTGCTTTTAGCTCCACGATGCTCACAATTCATGTACAATGATAGCATTGCCAGCACTGTAAAAATATGCATCTTTGTAAAGATTTCCTTGTAGTTTAAAAACTATGTCATAACTCTCAAACAATTTTCTTAATATTTTGACAGGATATGTACATGGTTTCATCAGAAATAGACTCAGTGATCACTCTGAAGACAGTTGAAGCCAGAGTTCCATGGTTTCCTCTTTGTCAATTAGTGAATATGACCTGTACATAAACCTCAGTCATAGGACATTTGAGGGACTGTTACTTACTGCAGTTCCTGGAATTTAAGCTGCTACTTTAGTAAAATAGCATTATTTGACTGGTAAGCTTTTAGCTTTGCAAACAAACTATTTGTAGCAGGCTTCAGTATTTTTGTCTGTGTGGTGTTTGAGTGGGGTTTTTTTGTTGTTGCTGTTGGGTTTTTTTTTTCAGGTTACTATAATTTGAGTATATGTTTTTCATTTGGACAAGTTTTTAGTCATCTAGTGAAATTGCTCAGAAAAATGTAGGTCCCTCTTAGTATCATTCATTTTTTTCTCCTCTCTTAGCTTTCAGACTTTTACTTTCTCTCCTTCTTGCTGCCTCTTTTGTATTGATTTTTTTATACCATGGAATGCACTAGAAAGTTTATGAGGTGAAATTTTGGGTTTCCTGAAATAAGTCTGATGGGAAAGGCATTTTTTACTATGTTTTCCTTTAGCTGTTCAGGTGTTTTACCTTGATTTTGGTTTTATATATACATAAATCTATAGATGGTGAGGGTTTTAAAAACTTTTTTTTTGCTAACCTGTATACCTAGCTACATTGGAAGGAATAATTAAGACTTAAGCAGCACAGAATTGTAGGGATCATTGGACCAGAAGGTCTATGTTCTTGGAATGACAGGTGACAATGTTATGTTGTTGCCACCAATGATCTCTTCATCAAAATTATCTCTTCTCCTGTGAAGATCCTGGGTAAGGATGTCACAAAATCTTAAATCTAAATGGGCTAATTTTAAGCTGAGATCTGAGTGTGATGAGAGTTTCTTCTGTGTGGAAGAAGTTAGACACAGCATATGCAGCACCCTACACAAGCTCCATGGGGTTAACACGTGGAGCTCATGTCTGATCAGAGGATAAGGCTTATTTAAATACATTTGATTTCTGTATTATTAATATGGAGAGAATATAATTAAAGAGGAAAATAAATACTTACTGAAATGAATAGGGATATTATTAAATATTTTACTCACTAATGCATTAAAAATTTTAGGCGTGAATACTGACAAATATAATCAAGCATTGGGAATCATTCATACTTAAAAATTAAGACCAAAGGGTGTTAATGCATCACAAGATACCTTATAGGATAAATTTTGATGGCATCGTTAGGGTTCCTTACATTTTTATATTTAAAATTTCCAAACCTCCTGCTCCTCCTACTTTAGACTTCATTTATCCCAGTAGGAAGACAGGGCTTCCTCAGCAGTCAGCTTGACTGAGGGAAGACATGGGGGTTGATTTTGCTGTATGTGGCCAATTACATTGACCTTTGTGATGGCAAGCCTGGAATCTTGAGTTTTTCTCCTATTTAGGACTCCTTCACAGCAGCATAATGCATTGCTGCCATGTCAGTTTGTGGTCTAATATTTTTACAACCCAGCAATCCACATTTGGAGATTGTGATTAGCATCCTTAATTCCTAGGGGGAAAAAAAAAAATAAAAAGCCTTGTTAGAACTAGAAAGCTGAAGTCTAAAATAGTCCACCTGCTGTTCTAAAGAGTATTATTTTAGTGCCCTGGGGACATGCAAAGTTGTAACCTACTGATGTCAGGATTAGATTTTATAGGGCTTTTTAGTATAAGTGTTTTTGATAACTTGGCAAAGCATTTTCTGTTGTTCATTTCTTTTCGATGTTTCTGAAAAACAGCAGATGAAGATCCACAGAGACATATATAAATGGATGATATCCCATTTCTGTTTCACCATCAGATATTATTTGATAGGAGATTAAGATGATTGACAACTAATCTTAAAAGGAAATGATTTTTTGTAGAGTTGTTGTTTTAAGTTGAATTTTACTCATAATTCCATTATGATTGGATAAGTTGGTTACTGAGTGTAATGGATTTGATTTTCTTATTGTGTGACTTTTCGTGGTGACAGTAACTATAATAACACAAACATACAAAAATAACAGAAATATGCAAAAATTTGTTTCCTATAATGAGGATGTTTATGCTACTCATTTTGGTGTGCCTGACTGACAGTAGGGAGGCAGAGATGTTTGTTTTGTCTTCAGCAGTGCTTAGATTCACAACTGCTGTTGCAATAAAATCCCTCCATCATTATGAGATGAATCAGTATTCAGGTAAGATCTTTAAAAATCTAAATTAAATTTAAAATCCTAAATCCTCTGTACGATTTAGATTTTGGGAACTGCATTGGGTGTCACAGTGTCCTGTGGAGTTAGTGGGAACCATCAGTCCCAGCCTTACTGATGGTGGGCTGCCTGCATCCCCTGGCTTCAGAGGAAATTTAATCTGAACTTCTTAATTTATGGAAAGGAAGTTTAGATTTTTGGGGTTTTTTCCAAAGGAGATGTTCAAAGGTGCTCAGAGCAGAAGGGTTCATGATAACATGCAGGTGATTGTTGCCATGAAGGCTTGCAATATAAGACAAAATACCTTTCTGTAGTGACTGTTATTCTTCTGGTTATGCTTTATTCCCCTTATGTACATATTATAGAAGTCTGTTTTCTAATCATAAACATTCCTAGCTCTTAAAATTACAGTTTGGAAAATGTTTGAGAGCTATTTTAAGCTTTTTCAGTAAAGATGATAGTGCTTATAGTAGCTGGTTTATTCATTAGCTGTCACCCTTTTTATGCACCTTTAATTGCAAACAGCCTATGAGTTTCTTAAATCTATTGAAACAATTCTGTGAATAATTTCTGCTTGCACATTCTCCTGTACATTGTGCTCACTGAACAATTGCTTTTTGCTATTTTGATGTTTTCTTTATGCTCTCTGCCTGTTGTTTATCATATTCCTAGGCACTGATGTGGAGAATACTCCTTCCTGTTAGAGAGTGGGGAGATCTCAAGTGAGAGAATTGCTGAAAGGTTTTGAGGGAAAAAAACACTGTAGGTCTGTCCTGTTTTCCTACAGGGTACCTAAGCTTTCTGGTTACCCTCAGAGAGGATACGAAGTTGGATAAGTTTTTACCTGTCTCACAGTAGAGAATGTGAGTCAGATCCAATACTTGTCTTTTCCTCTCACAGAGCTGTTGGGGTTTTTAAACCCTTTCTTCTTCCTCCTTTTGCCTCAAGGATGGTTTTTTGTCTGCTGGGCTCTTTGTCCTGTGGTTGATCTTAGTTCACCTGTGCCAACCCATGAATCTTGACTGCAATATTAGTGCATGTGGGGCTTTGCTTATTGGTGGTGTGAAAGGGTAGATTATGTTGCTGGTTTGCATGAGCCATGAATGATCATGGCTTAGAAAGGGTTCTGTGTGAAGTCCTTGCTGCTGAACATCCTACTGGTGCAGAAGGACCCAGGTCATGAGGAATGTGTTGTCCTCTTGTGAAACACTTACAGCACCCTCCATCCAACCCTCCAACTGCCATTTTTCAGGAAGGAGAAATCTTCTGGTGGGACTTCTTAGGCAAAGGTGGGACATTTTAGAGGATGTGTCTCAACCTCTGACCTTATACCTCTGAGTTGTTTTCTACTTGAAAACCAGAGTGGTGGGTGGTATTGCTGTTCTCTAATTAGATTCAAATTCTCACCTTTGCTTCCTGTCATATCAAGGTGAAGGTATCACTTTGCTTGCCTTCCAAAAGGAGTAGCAGAAAACTGATGCCAGGTGTTGAATCTTTGCTAAACCAGATTTGCTTAACAGACAGTCATAAACCTCAGTGTATGTGTGGTTCAGCTTATTTTTCCCTCTTTCCTCATGCAAAACAGGTAATAAAATAATATATGGTCCTAAAGAAGAATCTCAGTGATTCTAATTTATCAGAGTGCTTAATTGAGTCTGTGAATTTGGCCTGTTGACTGATGATGATGAAGCTTCTCAGGGGGGCCCTATTAACACTAAAATTATTTAATATTTTTTTAATCAAATACTGACTCTTTTATGCAGATAATGCTGCTATGGATGGTCCATTAATAAAATGTGTACTAAATTCCTAGAACAATTTTCTAAATGTTGAAAAATGACTGATTAATAGCAGACTCCTACTAAATGTTAAGAAAACAAAATGTACAATTTTTTTGGCACTAAAAGAAAATTACAGGTAACTCCAGATGAAATGATAATTAGAACAGCAAGTGGCACTGTGATGGAGCAAATTAAATCCTTTAGGTATCTTGCGGTTATTTTGGATGAATCTCTACTTTCTCTAATCACTTGGATTATATTGTTCAGAGAGTAAATTTGTGATTGGGGGATTAATACACATATAATTTGACTCTGGATGCCAAGAGAATTGTAGCTCCCAATGGTAAACATTGTCAATTACTTATTCTGATTTTATAATTTACGATGCAGCTTCCTGATAAGTTCTGACTCTAATTCTATCAATATATTGTAGTTTTTGTGTTTATTTGTTCAGCTTGGTATGAAATATCATTGTATGTTGTATGAGAGAAAAAAAGGGGAGCAGGAGCCCCCGGTTACCTGCTGTTCAGCTCATCACTACTACAGACTGCACTGGGAGCCTTTTAGGGCTCTTGCCTAATCTCTGTGGTGCTATATTCTTTCTCATCCCTCTTTACAACAGTGAAGAAAAATTAGATTTTTCCATCACAGGGATCACAACCACCTGCAAAGGCTTAAGAGCCTTCACCAATGCTGCCTAATACGGGCTCTTCTATCTGTCACTAGATGAGGAGGTGAGAAAACCACTGGTCAGTGAAATACCTATCTTTGTTTTCTTATAAGGCAAGATACTTAAGGATGAGTCTGGCTTTAGATATGTGATTAATCCCATTTTAATCAATGTGATTTAAGGCAGATATGTTCTGAAGTACCTTGTTGAATATCAGTGTGGAGAATGATACACAGATTTTGAGATAGAGTTGTATGTAATGGATCTGTTTGTGGTTTGGGTTTTGGTGGTGGGTTTTTTTTTTTCTTTCTCTGTTGCCTGAAGCAGAAAAGATACTCTGAGATAACAAAAAGCTGAAATCTGACTACTGTGAGTAAAAGTTTAGGAATATATTTTTTGGGGTCAAATCTGTCATGAAATTTTTGAAATTTTTGAAAAAATTTTGGTAACATTTGAAGTTTAGCTCAGGGGGGTTTTTTTGGTGGTGGGTTTGTTTTTTTTTTTTTTTCCAATGATTATTTAATAGAAAAATATTAGGATTTTAGATGGGCTAAAAATAGTTGCCCAATGGGCAAGGGCATATTGAATATCTCTATAAATTCCAGGACAGTGTTAAGGGATCAGGTAATACCGAGTACTCTTGAATTGAATGGGAACTTATTTGCTACCACTGACAAGTCAGTAAGGGAAACATTGAAATAATGTTCAGATAAGCACTGGAGCAAAACAAAGACCTGGGGCAGGGGCCCAAGTCATCCAAGATTTTATGTGACTCTCTCACCCAAGATTTTATGTCACATAAAGTCCTTTAAAGGACTTAAAGCTGTCCTTTAAGTACCAGCTCAGAGGACCATGTGGACTGATTACAACAAGAGCTTTCCTGTACGTTTGTCTCAGGTTTCTGTTAGTGATGAAGAGCTCTGAGGTATTCAGATCATTCCAGATGCGAAGTTTGGAGGGTTTTGCATCTAGATTTTGTTTTCTTCTGTGAGAGTGGCTAAATTCACTGAACATCTATACACTCTGTATTTTTCTGAAATGAATCAGAATTCAGGTTTGCCAGGATTGGGGTTTGTGTTTGTTTATGC
The DNA here is from genome assembly GCA_013397135.1 of Pachyramphus minor. NCBI lineage: Eukaryota > Metazoa > Chordata > Aves > Passeriformes > Tyrannidae > Pachyramphus > Pachyramphus minor. The sequence goes on along the minus strand of VYXB01000114.1, from coordinate 737,971 downwards.
ACATTAGCAAGGCTTAGATAAAAGGACACTTACTCAGCCTGCCATCAACACACTGCCATGGTTTAAGGGGGAGGGAAGAGAACCCCCGGAGGTATATGAGGAATATGTGAAAATCTGAATCACATAGATGTTCTTTTATTTACAACTATAATTTTTTTTCTATTTAATGACAAATTAAATAGGAAATTAAAGAAAACATAATACAACTCTGGTGGAAGTAGAAAATTATAATTAAATAGTGAATATCTGCATGACAGGGTATTTTTTTAAAAGGAACTATTTCTTGATTGTTACATATTTTGATTTCTTAAAAAGTGTGAGGAGTCTGTGACCTCAGCAGCCACTGACTCTGAATAAGTGGTGGATGCCAAACTGCCATTTGTGTCTTCCTGAAAATCATCCATCTGTCCTGCTTTTGTCCGGTATTTTTGCTGATGTCTCTGTTCAAGGAATCCAAATCACAAGTGTGGAGTTGCAGGAGGTAAAAGTTGTCGATATGCACCATCGTGGTGCGGAACTGTGGGCGGGTAGTGACCTTGAAAAAATATTTTGCTGTGTAACTAAGTGCTGTGTGGCACATGCAGGTTTTTGTTTCTGCACAAAATCTGTTACCGTGAGTGCTGTTTGCATCTGTGTGTGATTAATGACTTCTGTCTCCAGCGTAGGTACAGTAACACAGCCAAGCAATGCACTGTGAGAGTCCCATAATTCCCTGAAGACGTTTCATCACCATGAGATACATTTTCAGTTATTATGCAGCTTTTTGTGCTCTGTTTTGGTATGAACAGACCAAAACATTTATGCCTTTTATACAAGTTTCCTTCATTTCCTCCATTGTTCTAACTCATCCTACGTATGTGGTCACAGTAAAACTGGAGCTGAACACTAAACCAGTAAGAGTAACACACACTGATAGCATAATGTAGAAAAGCATTCTAAATTCTCTGGGATGGAATTGTTATCTATGGAAGCTAAAAATGCACTGAATTCACTTTTTGTGTCATTATTTTGAAATTTAGGATTTGTGTGTGTGTAGGGGAGGATAGTTTTGCAAAAGGCAACTATTATCAAGGTGCTGAAATTAATTGGCTGCTTTAATTGAGGTAGATTACTAGCTAATGCTTTCTTGAATACAGTAATTCTCCTATTAAATTATCTTTGAATAATTACCTGAAATTTCTCAGCTGCAGGGACTGATGGCTATTTAATTGCACAGTGATGTTGCTATATAATTAGTTAACAAGGTGTCCTTTAATAGTTTAATTCCCCTTTCCCAAGGAAAAAAACCCCTATGACTTCTATTTTTTAAGTGCTGTGATTTTATTTATTAATTTACAGATAACTTTGTATCCGAAACAGTAAAAGCAAGCTATTTATGAGTTGCTTTTAAAAGTAAGTCTTTTGATTCTTCAAGCATAGATTTGGACTCAGAAGAGTTTTGATAAAAAAAAAAAGTGGTTAGGCATTCCTTTAGCTTCATTATATTTATTTTGTAGGTTTGTTATTTGGTTTACAATGTACTCCGAATGACACATTAGAAGCTCAGGTCTGATATTCAAAGACTAATTATGTGTGTGTTGAGTTTTGTGGATAGGGAGCTGTCCAGATAATGGTATCTCCTGAGCTGAAGCAAGGCAGACTGGCCAGGAATTTTAAACCTGTGTTAATTCCTCCTGGTCATAGAGAACGAGGAGATTGTCTGCTTGCTGCTGGTTCCTGAGCAGTGAAAACAGCTGTTTCCTCAAAGATGTTGAAACAAAAGTTTGGACTGTTCAGGAATCAAAAGACAAAAAGGCCCAGGATCGTGCCACAGGGTATAAATTTCCTTGGTAATTCAGGGATACACTGGTTTTTGCTGGCAAGAAATACCCTACATTGAACAATACAAAACTTAACAGCTACAACAGAACTTGTTAAGTCAGAACTTGGGGCTGAAGCTGGATAAAGCATTATAGAAAACTGGAGAGGAATGGTAGAATCATCTTACCTCTTCAGTTACATAAACATTTTAATCTATATGTGTCTGCTGAACATACAGGTTACCCAAGACATTACATTCCGACCTTGAACAGAATCACAGAATGGTTGGAGTTGGAAGGGATGTGGTCCATCTAACATGTGAGGGCTTTTAAATTTCCTTTTAAAAAGAGAATTATATGCTCATAGGGGTTACTGATCAGTTTGAGTTTCACACTGTTTCTACTGATCCACAGAAGGTGCCATCTATGAGCATCTCCTCCTAGGAGCCTAGCTCTGTTCTCCAGAGGCTTGGGCCTTTGATTTTTAACATGCCAAGTTCTATCCTAAATAGCCTTCAACATGTATGGCAGCCTTTTACAATGAGACTGGTGCAGAGCATGTACAAAATAAAAATGTATGTCACTAACACACCTTTTTGAACCTCTTTGAGGAAGAGTTCCAAAACCCCTATTTCTGTATGCCACTTTAAAACCAGAAGGGAATGATCAATCCAGTGTTATAGAAATAGTCTCTGTCCAGAGGGATTTTTTTTTTTTTAGACAAATCTCTAAAGGATAAAGCCAGCAGAAGAATGGCTGCACTGGATCAGAGCAAGGACACACGTAGCTCAAGCTGTCAGGAATGAAGGCATCGGTACCACATGTTATTTCATGAACATACAAGCCTTGATTCATACCATCTAGTGTTATCTCCACTTCTATCAGAGTGGAATAACAAAGGGGCTTTTTAATATCCATTGATCTTGCAAGCCTGATAAGGGATATTCATTGCCTGATATTCAAAGATGTTCAACTTCACAAGATGGCCAACAAATCAGGCACTAAAGATTAGATTTTTAATTAGAATAAACTCTAGAGCTGTTGACTGGATGGGATTTTTGTCAATTTGCATAAATAAGACAGAAAATTGCTTGACACTCATAATATTTCCCTTAATGCTTCAGTCAGGGAGTGGCAAATCCAAGAATAAAAAAGAAATCCTTTAGTCCTCATGTTTTCTCTGAGCACAAATCCACCTCTTGTCTTCTAATTTCTTAGTAGCTTATTATCAGCAAGACAGGTTTTTATAACGTGGGTAAGAGGATGCTTGGGCCTTTATCTCATTTGATCTTTACAAAAAAATTCTAATCTTTGGAGAGTGTCCCTAGAAACTTCGACCGGAGAAAAGTGGTCCAGGGTGTATTTGCGACTGAAAAGCTCCATGGAGGAGTTGAATATGAGCAGAGGTCTTGGCCACTCCTCTCTTACAAATACCACTGTTCCTTTTTCACCCAGAGCACTCAGGATGTACTGCTGGAATTTTCATTAAATGTTTGTAATGACATAGGAGTGTAAATATTATATGTTCATACTTTACTGTACTCAGAGGTCTGAAATTGTGACTGGAGCTCAGCTGTGTTCAGTCCTGTACAGAAGTTTTTATTAAAATCCCAGAGGCAAAATACTCCCATCCTGAAGCTCCTGCAGCCTGCTGGGGGTAGGTGGTGTGAAGGATATGTGGTGTGATGTACACAGAAAGATTAAGGGACATAGGAGGCACCTCTCCAGAACATTTCCAAGTCTCCCAGAAGTTTGTAAGGCTCTTCTCTGTTTTCCTTGCTTTCTTATTCTTTTCTTTCCCTGTTTTCATTCTTCTTTGCTTTGACCTCTGCTTGTTCTTCATCTCTTTCTCCCCCCATCCAAACCCTCCCTTTTCATTCCTGACTCTTTACTTCACTCCTCCCCTCACTCATTCTCTTCAGCGTTGCAGCAATGGTAGTCAAAAGAAGAAAGGCACAGAATTATCTGTTACTAAATGGGTGGTGCTGATGGAAAATTAGGGAGGAGGAAAAGAGGAATTAATTATCCATAATGTAAGGGTTAAGAAATAAGATTTTCCCAACTAACACTAATATCTGAAGAAATCCTAAATTTGTGAGAAATGTGAACATTCCTTTATCAGAAGGCTCCATAGCTATACTGTTAGAAAAGGAAAAAGAAGGTCAAACCTTATTTTTATCCCTGCTTTCTGTAAGGAACCTGCAAATAGTTTGTTTTTGTTTTTTTTTTCCTCAAGGTTGCAGAGCATCTGCTGCTCCAATTTGTCTGCTTCTTAGGAAGGATGAGGTGTAATTGTAATCTGTTGCTTTGAGATCTTTCTATGAAAGACATGAAACAAGTACAAGATATTATTGCTAGAAGGCAGTGTGTGTAACCAGTCACTGGCTAGATCACAACCCATTAATTTTTGTTTTGTTTATTTTTAAAAAGGTATGTAACTGGTATGGAGAATATGCTAAGTCAGCTGGATGAGTCAGCACAGGCAACATGAAGTGAGTGAGTTTGTTTTTTCTTAAAGAAAAATAATCACACTCCAAGTCAATTTATTGCAATATTACTGCAATTTCAAACACAGAAAAGTGCTGTTGACATTTTCTTAGGGGTTTTTATTGGAAATGTGGCTCCATATCCACAGAGGAGCAGACAGTTAAGATACTCTGTGTCTGTGTCTGTTTACCCAAAAAAAAAAAAAAGAACCGTAGCCTCCACATGTTAATTTTTTCAGCACTGTCCTTGAGCAAAAGCTAATAACATGTATTTACACTGGACAGTATCTGTGCACAGGTTTTTCTTATGAAAACTTCAGAGTAGTGATAACAAAAAGCATTTTCCCTTGTAAATATGTTTCACAAATATGCCTGCGTTGGCGTGAAGTCTCACTGACCTCTCAGCAGAACAAATGAGGTTTTTGAAAATCAATTCTTTTCTGCTCTGGATAGGAAATACATCAAACATCACCTCAGTACATATGAGCAGACACTATTTTTGTGGGCATTTTGGCTTTATATTTACAAATTAGGGAGAATGCTGATAATGTCCAAATAACCTACTATAAAACACAAAAGGCAAAGCTGATTGCAGAGTCATTTTACTTGAAGGGACATGCAAGATGATAAGCAGATGCTTAGACCTTCTTTAACCCTATGCAATGCTTGGGGCTGGAGAGTGAGCTGAAATTTGAGAGGGGAATTAATAAGACATAAAGTTGGTGGCAGTGGCGTAATATTTACCTCCTCTGCACTATTTTGCATCCAAGAGTAACTAGAGGAAAAGATTGTGTTCTTCCTTCTGATGTTTTGCTGCTACAAATGTGAGATTTGATCAAGTACTGAATTAAACAGCAATGTTTGGGTTGTGCTTGGTAGTTTTTTTGTTGAGAGTGTGGATAATGAGTCATCACAAGGCTGCTGTGAACTGTGGGGTACCAGGGGGGGAAGGAACTGAACTGCTGTCAGACATTGCCAGCAATGGGAATTGCAAACAGGGATCATCCAAGTCTGTCCAGAAATGCCTGTGAAGAGCACAGTTTGGCAAATCATAAATCCAGGCCTCAGTTTTCTTAGCTGTTCTGTTAGCAGTTAAATGAAGAGAAAGTGCTGATTTTTGCTCCTTCTGAAATTTCTTTTTTGAAATTAAGTCTTATTCTACACAGGTTATTGCCTGCCCCCATAAGCTCTACTGGTTTTAATTTCTTCTTAATGTCAGATGAAATATCTGGGAGAGGAGGGGGGTGTGGCTTTCCAATAAGTAAGTGTGTGATTTTTGGTTTAGAATTGCATCCTCAATTAATAAGTTGCAAGAAAAATAGTACTTTTGTATTTTTGTTGTGTTTTTTACTATTTCCTTATTTTTTTTCATACCTCAAATGGTGAGCAGAGGAAATAAGTTATTTTTCACTTAGTGGTTATAACAAAAGTTGTATGTCATCTTGGATATTTAATGCTTTTTCATAATGAAATGTAGCCATGTTTAGGAAGTTTTTAAGAATTTTTCAAAGATTTTTTCTATGTTGAAAAAAATGGATATTTTAAACATTTAGTAACTTTAAATTTGTATGAAGGTGACGGTGAGCATTGGAAGTTTTGCTTCTCCTCGTAATTTTTTGATATGCCTTTTAGAAGTTACCTCTAATATCTCTCTTAGCTGCCTGATACATATTTTAATCATAAAATAGAAACAGAGTTCTCAGTTTTGCATGAAATATCTGAACCTTTGCCTGTCTCAGTACGTGGGAGTTCAAACACACGTCAGTCATGTGACAGGTCCCATCTGGATGTTTGACTCTCTCACGTGCTGGGTGTGTTGGGTCTCCTTGCTGTGCTCAGCTGTGGTCTGCAGGTACATCCAGGGAGCCAAACTCTCAGGTGGCTTCTTGGAGCCAACTGGGTGGCTGCTCTCCCTCTGCTGCTGAGCAGCACCAGAGCTTTTCACCTGCTGAGGTATCCCAATACCAGGCTGAAGGTTAATAGGATCAACTGTAGCAGCTGGGATGCTGAGGCCAGGGATGATCCTTGCCTCAGTCCATCACCACAGGTAGACAGACCCCTGTCTGGAACACGGAGTGGGGACAAGAAGCTCCAAGTTCCTGTTTCTATCTCATTCCTGGTAATAATGAAAGACCAAGATAGTACCTGTCCTTTAATATGCCAAGTATAGCATTACAGATATTGTATTTTGGAAATGGATGTATTAATCCAGCAGTTTTAGATGGTTTTTTACAAGAATCTTTTCTGATACTTTATTTATATGGATTTAGTTTTGGGTATGCTTTGGAGTAGTTAGAACTGAGGCAGGCTCTCCTTTGTGTGGAAAAATTGTAGGTTTTTTTCCTCCTACTCTTGGTGGAGAGCTAGTACTTGTTTACCTGGTACTTCTTGAGATCATGGGAAGACAAATTTTGGCCATCATGAAGGTTCAAAATTAAACATTTTCTAATACTACCCCTGCAGACAGAGTGCTTGGGTGTTATAGCAATTACATCTGATGTCAAATTTGAAGTTCTGCCCATATACTTTACTGCTAAAACCAAAGTTAGCAAGATTGCTCTACCTTTACATCAATCCTTTATTACTAGGAAGAATCTTAGAATAAAAATAGAGTTGAAAATTATGTTATATGGATCAAACACACTAGGTTGAATTCAGGTGCTTTGGATAGCACAAGCTGAACTAGTTCTTCTTTTGTGGATCTCAGCAAAAAAATGAGATATCAGATCCAAAATTTCATATCAAGGTGTCCATGACTCTTCCTTTTCACAGCCTCTTGTGATTCTGTTTTACACTCTCTTCTTCTCTTTTCTCGAATCTTGCAGCTTTCTTCTGTCTCAAATTCAGGATATTGGGTATTCACTTCCCAGTACTAAGGGAATACTTACCTTGTTTCTGACTTTCTGGTGAAGTTTCAAGTTCTTGTTATCTATATGATAAGAAGTAATGTATTTATGCCCCAAATGGTCATAAAATAGTCTGTTTCTGATTTAGATTTATTTAATCTATTCAAATGATAAAGACTGAAACAGAGGCTATGCATGGAAAGTTGGAATTCATATGCAGCTCTGATACCTCAAATAGCCTACAATCACTACAAAAAAGTACAGTATAATTCTAGCTGGCCTTAGCCATTACCCTCAAATTACACATTTTGTTAGAATTATACTACCACCTAGGGACACTTAGAAGTCCACCTTAGATCCTGATTCCAAACGCTGGTTTTATTAATAATAACAGAACCCTTTTTTACTTTTCTTTGTAGATATGAGGCAGAGTTGGGACATTCTTAACAATGTATCTGGCATTGAATCTAACTAATAATACAATTTAAGAGAAAACAACATCCTCTTAAATTTTTAAACTTTTGTAGACCTTCCAATGAAAAAATTGAGTTATCCTTATTGTAATACATACCTTTGAAAGCTTGAAGATCATTAGCTTTGGCCTGAAAATATTTTGGTTACCATCATTCAAAGAATGATGCTCAATGAAGAGCAGGCAGGTGATGTTTGTGCCCTTGCCCTTGGTTTGGGTTGCAGCCAGGAGGGGGCACAACGAGTGGCTGTTCCCTTTCATCCTTTGGGAAGTTTATGGCATAACCAGAGAAAATTTATGCAGGGTTTCATACAGCACCTTTTTATTCCACTTCTAATGTATGAGGGACATAGTGGCAAGGAGAAAGAGCCACAGTGTTCTATAATAGGAGAAATGCGTTTTTCATTTTCTTTTCCCTCACATCTTTCTCTTGCATTTTATGCATCTTAAGGCTTCAAATAGCACTGAAGACATAAATTTCAGAATAGCTTTCTTTAGTTATAATAAAAAACAGTTTTTCTGGATTTTTATAAAAACTTGTTTCATCAATATTGTGTATCTGGAATAATGTAAAAGTTAGGTTGTCCTGAATATGGTTTATAGGTATGTCATTCACATGTGAGAAGTGTAATCGAATCTATAGGTCCTGAGGGTCTATAAACTCAAAGCAATAGTTAGAGATTACATTTTTTACTTTGGATAAGACTTTTAGCACGTTGGGCAATTAAATATTTGTGTGCACCAAGTATGTGCTCAACTGCTTGGATAATTTCCATGAATAGCTGGTTGCACACATAAGTACATAATTAATTAGCTGCTTGTGCCATTAACTGCCGTGGAAGCACAGTTATATCAGTTTGATTGTTTAGAAGTGTGTGTGAGAAATTTTTAGTGCTTGTCAGATACAAGAGTAGAGAAAGAATAAACTATAGATATGTGTAAGTATGGTCCATACACAGTTGTCTTCATAATAGCACCAGTAGGTGCTACTTTAAAAATACTGCCTAATTGGAAAATGTCCAAGAATCATTTTCAATCAGCTTCCTCTTCTGACCTGTAAATCCAGACAATGCTCTCATATCCATCTTTAGCTCAGGTGTTTAAATCTCAGTAGCAGTTTTTCTGTACAACTCTACATCACCAAATTGGCCACACAGTTCTTGTTTTTTAAATGTGAAACATTTTTGAAGGAGGCTGGAGCCCAAGAGCTAAAGTTGATGCAAGTTTCTTCCTTGCCCTCACTGAGCTTTGGATCAGGCTCATCAAACCCTGAGAGGGGCAGGTTGCTTGCACAACACTTGTAGAGGCCCTTCCCCATGAATAAATAAACCATTTATAATTGTACTTTGTAAAGTGTGCAGTCTCTATAAATGGGATGAGTTGTTGTTGTTTTTTTTTTCTCTGAATTGAGCTCTTTGTACTGAAATGTGTAGTTAGCACAAATATTCATCCTTCTCTGCTGTATAAGCTGAAAGGGCCCAGAGGAAGCTTGAATGTGCAAGTCACACTGACATTTTGCTCCTTGGTCCTTTGCCCTGATACTGTAACATCACTGTTTCTCAGCAAAGGCCTAAGTGGGGAAAATGCCCAGCTAATATGAGAAAACTTTAACTCTTCATGAGTGATAAAATTCAGGTCTGAAATGCTGATGTTATTAATTTAATTACGAGATTCATTTTATATTTGTAAGTTTTAGGAGCAGGAACCTCACACAGTTATGAAGCAGAAGAGATGTGTGTAGACTGCTTATTTGTTGTAAACAGTGAATGCTACAGTACTTAGAAGAGAACTATAATTGCTCTAAGCTTTCCTCTTCTGGGGTGTATGGTACTCTGATCTTCATAATCCTGGGTATTGAGAAACTGAATAACAGTTGTCCTGTTTAAAGTGAAAAACATCAATTGCATCTCTCCTCCCTGACTCTTACCCTGGCAGTATTGCCTTGAAAAGCAATTTTCCTCCAGAAGCACTGACACATTACTGTCCTCAAAAATTAAGATGTTGTTTCATTAGTCCTTCAGATTCTGAAAGCAAGTCACCATCAATACCATCAAAATATTTGAATATGTTACAGGAATGTAAAAAAATAAAAGCATGCACTAACAATTAGGTTTGTGTATTTTAAACGAAAAGATGTACTTTTCTTGTGGGCCATTTGTGGTGGAATGCTGCTTTGATCAGAACTAAGCTTCAGACTTAAGGTAGCTGTAATAATTATCATCCCCTTGAAAATGTGCACTCTCCTTATACATAATACTCCTATTTTTCTTGCCAGGATTTCACTACATATTTTATTTCAATGTCTCTCCATTGGTATTTTCCTTCAAAGTCACATTACAAATAACTAATAGGCAAAATACTCGTACACATGCTTCAGAGTACCAGAAACAAACAAACAAAGCCCCTCAAGTAATTGTCAGCCCATGTCAGCAATTCAGTTATTAGGATCACATAAACCCATGTCTTATATATTCCACCCAGAATTGTTTTAAGGTCCTTGTATGCATAGAATTTTGAAATATATTATTTGAATATAAAAGTAGATTATGTATTTCCCCTGTGGCTGGCCAAATGTCTTTCCAACAAAGGGTAAAATAAGAAGGCTATTTTTTTGTGTAAAAGAGTGATCTTTTTAGTCATGCTTGATTGCTTTTTCAGGACTGTCTCCATTTATAATGAGATATTCTTGGACTCATTTGAACCAGAAAGTTTAGTAAAATTGTTACGTTTTTTTACATAAAATACCTTGAATTATTTAAGCTGTCTCAAACTCAGTATTTTTAAATATATGTGATATATATCGGATTTTTTGCTTCACAGACTGAACGTGGCAGAAATGGAAATATATTTAACATATTTACAAGAAATATTTGTTTTAATCTTTCATACTTGTCAGCACTTCACACTAATTTAGTCTTATCTGCTGCTAAGGAGTTACACAGTAAGGGATGCACTTGTTATTCAAATCCCTATTAATGTTTCATATCATAGTTTGGCAAGAAAGCTGTTACTGTATTGGACTATGATACAGGAAAGTTTTAATTATCTGTACTTTTCAGAAAACTTGGCCTAGGACGTCTGTGCTGAGAACAATGATGTGAATTTACTTTTATCAGCAGTTTAAAATTACATTATAAAATGTGCTCCGTGATACTGTTCTTATAAGATCTGATGTGCAATGAAATGTGCAGAGCTTGAGGAAAAAATGCATTTTATTATAATCACAGTGCCCAGATAAAATGGCAGGGGTGTAATGCTTTAGAAATATTTATTTGTAGTTACAGATAAATTTAACATTACCTAGGTTTCTGTTTCACTTTTGGAAAATACACAATCATACTTCCATGCTTAGCTTGAGTCCAGTACTTCCATTACTCTATGTTTAATGTTTTCAATGCATTTTGTAAAATATTTCATTGTAATGTGAATAGAGCTTACTTAAGCCTTTCTGTGCTTTACAGGCAAAAAAATCTCTATCAGTTGTAGATCAAGTAGCAAAACCCTCCAGCAATTCTTTTTCAAAGGAACAAGTTGTAATCCAAAATTTTATTTTGCAGTATATTCTTCAGGCAGCATTAGAAGCAGCTCTTTTACTTCTGAACCCACAGCAAAAAGCCCGTGTCTCGTCTCTCCTGTAATTGTCCATTCTTTTTATAAGATTTATTTTTGCCTGTGGTGCTGAACTGAAAAAGTCACCCAGCTAAAATGTAGTTACTTCATTTCCAAGTAAAGACAATAGTGTTTTCATGTCCGTGCTTATTATTATTCTGAGAATGTACTAATTTGTTACATCCAAGATGACGGTTAGTTTGGGCCATGAAAGGGGCACTGTGCCAACCACTGCAGTTAAGTAAAAGGACTTCTTTCATGGGAAGTAGTGGGACAGAAAGTAGCCCGCGGTGCATGTGGGTACAGGGAGGCAGATTGCCAGCAGAGTCATCCTGGTATCAGGCTTTGCTGTGTTGGGCTCTGAATGAAGCTAAAACTATGATTTCACTAAATGTCGGCATGGGCAGCCAAATTTTCAAGCCACTAGTGCTCTAAGGAGCAACTGATAAATGTTTTATCCCCCTGGGCTGTAGTTGATGTTGCACAAGGATTTTGCATGTGCTCAATGCATTATCATTCTTGGCATTAAGCTTAGATAATTGTCTACTTATATTGAGCCTGTAATAGCAAAATACAAGTGAAGAGGCATGTTTTACAAAGTAAAACTATGAAATAGGTTTAGCTATATTACTATGGATTTTTTTTTTGTTCTATCCCACTAAATTTGAATGAGAATGAAGTATGATTCTATACCTTAATTCTGCTCAAACCAGGGTGGTCTCATAATTTTGTTTTACATGCATGACATTGCTTAAGGTCATTAGTTGTAAATCTTAGTATAAAAAGACTGAAAATATATTCAGTACTTTGTAGTTACCGAATACATATTTAAAAGCCCCTATGAAAAGTCGGGACCTACATGGCAGATTTTCAGTTGCTGAATGGTCAATTTAATGATGTAGATTAGCTGTATCTAAACAGTAAATGGAGATAGGCTGTTGTAAGGCTTTGATGAATCTCTCTGATGCATATCCCAGTTGATCAATTTTCTAATTTTAGAGATTAGTATTCTGCTTTTCAATCCTAATGTACTCTCTGGTTACATCAGTTTTGAAATTTAACTTAGATCAGGTATAACTTCATTTACTTTTTGTTGTTGTTTTGCTGTAACTAGTCTAACAAGCACAAACTAAATTCTGTCTTTCTACTGTAATAGTCTCATTTTTTCAGTAATTTCTACTTAGCATTACCTGACATATAATTAATTATTTAAATCACAATCATACATTAAAAAAGAGCCTAGCATATTGCTTTTAAAGGTGGTTTGCATTCACAGATTTTGTTCAGCATAGTTAAATTCAAGCATTAAAAGTTTATCAGATAAAACTTTAATACAAAAAATTACTTCTTAATTACTTATTACTGCAATAGCTGTGTATATTATTGCAATAGCTGTCTGTAGTAGGACCAACGTTGTTAAATATACAAATTCTGTTTATGCATTATCTATTGAGAAGAGGTGGGGAGCTTTTTGTGTAAATATGAAGAAATATTTAAATGATTTCTTTTGGGAAATTCCCATTTGTTTTTGTTGCTTACGTTGCTGGAGTTGAAGCAGTTTCTATGTAAGTGTAAATTACTTGGGGTTTTTTAACATTTTCAACATGAAGGCCACTAGTGTCAACCCACTTGATAAAATATTCCCTCAAATAATTGCAAATCCAAATAGGTTATGGAGTATACTGTTACTTTAATCTTTACAAGTGCTGGATCTTTAACATAAAGAATGGTTAATTATTTGTAATAAAACATTTAACTCCAGTGATTTATTGCTGTGGTTTGCAAAACGGCATTGAATTGCTTTCTTTTCATTTCACTGATGGTGGAACAAACATTTCTTTACTAAGGATACAGCACATTCTAATTTTGTTGCAGAAGCTTAGATAAGGATCAGGCCCCTCTGAATCACTGCTTTGACCTATGACATCAAAAGTGCTGAAGCGCTTTGGCAAAAGAAGAGTTAGTCATTCATTATTATGCACAGGACTTTCCAGCTCTAAAGGGGCTCTGTGCTTTCTCTCAGATAGACTTTGTTTGTTGGAAATGAGAACTGTATTTTGGCAGTAAAGGACAAGAACTGAAGCAACTCTGCAGGCAGACTCATTATGACATAATCCTTCATTAATCCTTATTCTCTATTAATAGATCATGACAGAAGTTTTGCTTTGGTTGACCATCTTCACCAGCAAGCTATGAGAAAGCAGTAGTAGACAAAGACCCAAATAATAGATCCAAGCTCTTCTTTTGGAGCTATCATTTTATTTACAGTTTTAAGGAAGTGTTAGAGTGTGTTACCTTGGAGAAGTTAGTATGCCAAGTGACTTGTTTTCTTCAAGTGCAACCTGGCTTAGAAATGTGTGTCTTAGAAATGTGATTTATCTGTTGGGAAATGGATTACTTATATCACTTACCTGGTAGATAAATACACAGTAAAAATTAGGTGTTGATTGCAGACTTGCTGCAGGAAAAATGTAGGGAGGGATGCAAGGGACCATCTGTAGTGGGAGTGGCAGATAAAAGGGAAAGGATTGAAAAATGAGAGTGGAAGTGGCATGTGAAATGAATGTGGCAATATTTGATGAAGAGAAGGAAAATTTGAGAGCTTTTTGTTTCAGGGAAAGCTCAGGAGAAAAACCCACCTAACTGTGGAGCCTTTGAGAATGTGTTTTTTTAACAATAGTTTTTGTAGCTGTTGTATTACTTGTTATAAAAATAAAAAACCCCAAACATTCAAGTAAAGAATAATGAGATTCATATTTGCCTGACATAGCAACATATAGTCTTATAACAGACAGGCAGTGGAAAAAGGAATGCTGAGGAAAAACAAGTGAATTAAATATTCTTGGTGGATTGTTGACCCTTGACTAAGTTGTGCCTGGTTCTTGTTGGAGCTGGATTTACTTACATTAGATTTTGACTCTGCCATGGTGATAGAACTTCTAGATTAGTTTGCTTCTCTGCTGAGGTGTTCCTGTAAGGCTGCTGATGACAGAGCAGGCTACTCGGTTTTGTTATACAAATTAGGCTTTGTAACATCTATTAATATTGTCAAATATAATTTGAATATAAGCCAAAATTTAATTTCTGAAGTAACTGTCTGTATTCTGCAAAAGCATTTATTCATTTAAATTGCAGTCTATTGAAACCATAATGATCTGTGATATTTAAGTTGTTTAAGAGGGTAAACCTGACTACCTCCATTACCTTCTGAGAAACTGTGCTGATTTACATCCACTGTGAAATTAGATCCCTAATTTTATTACATCTTCTTATGCTTTTGTAGCTCTTTGTTATCATATATGCTGTAATATCAGTTTGACTGGGAAAGAATGGTGTAGAAATCCCACTGTTTTGGAAACTGAGTGAAGATTTGGGTTTTTTTAACAAAAAAAGTGTATTGGATCTTTGAGGCACTTCCAGGGTTCACCTAGAGACACAGGTGAGAAAAACAAGTATATCTGAAAATACAATAATTACTAAGATAAAATGTTGTTTTCTTTTAGCAAGTCAATATTTCATGCCTGAAAATCTCCATATATTATTCTTTTGTGTAGTTTCTTAGCATCCTCTCCATACCATTCAGAAAGCTATGAAATATGAATAGATTGTCAAATTTTTCCATAGGGAAGGTTCACAGTTCAAATAGAGGAGATAATGCAGTGTAGTTTACAATTTATAATTTTTATTGCCATTTAGTGTAATACTTTACACAAACAAAAGCTCTACACTTGCTACATTCTGTGAGAAATTATAGGCAAGTGTGTTTTTCCCTCCGCAAGTAACGCTTATTACCTGAACTTTTCTGCTGAGAATTTTGAATCTGATTTGGACATAACAGGGCTGTTCAGATATGGAGTTAGAGAAGAAACTGGAAAACATAATTCTTTCTAAAGTATGTATGTGGTACTCCTGTTTTGCACTTCTTTGGGAGGTGACACAATAAAACTTCTCAGTGTAGTTTTACTCCTCTCGCAACTCTACACACACACGTAAAATATTGGTAGCTTTGACTCAAGGTGTGGTTAAGAAAGAGCATTCAGGTCCTGATTAAAGCTCACTGCTTCAGCACATCTGGTTTTAACAGTTGCTTTCTGAAGAAGAGATTCTGATAGTAGGCAGCTCTTTAACCCATCAGACAAAAGGCATAACTGGATGTAATGGAAAGATGCTGATGTGCCAAGTCTGGAAATGAGATACCAGTTTTTAACATAAAGAGTAATTAGCCCATCAGAGTGACTTAACTAGCAACAGGTTGGACCATCTATCATACTGAATTTTAGAACTGAAACATCCTGTATTCAAATAGGTATTAAGTCTTGAATGTAAGTAACAAGTTGGAAGAAATACATGAACTTCCCTGCTAGTCTGTTAAATGTGGCTTTAAAATTAACTATTGTATTTTTCTAAAGTTCAGTCATCATTCATAATTTAGTGTTATACTACTGTATATGATTCAGATTAAATCATCTCTGATTGCTGAAAGTCTTGTGGTAAATGAAGAGAAAAAGAATTATGCATCCTGTTTTCAACCATTCAAAACTGATAGTACCATGCTGGTTTTGTGGCATTACCCTACTCATCCTGCAAGAACCAGAATTGCTGCTAGTGTCTGTAGATAGTAACCCTATATTGTTATTGCATTTGGTGTCCTTCTTGTGGCACAGAAATCATGTCTCTGGAAAAACTTGTTCTGATTCATCCCAGTCTCCTTATTAGTCTCAGAAATGAGTGGGATCAGCACACCAAATCAGCCATTTTCCTCACTTGTAAAATGATAGTATTCAACTTTTCATTGGACACCATGGCAGGATCCAGGATGTAGTATAGGCATGGATTTCAATTTTATTTTTTTTTTTAAGTTAGAATTATTTTCAGAGGATGAGGTGGTGGGTGTGCTGGATTGCAAAGTGAATGATATCATGCTATCATGAGAAAAAAAAATAAAATGGATTATATTCAGCAAGTTGCGAAACAGCTTTTTGCTGCTTGTCACTGAAAAGTCCAAGGACAAGAAGTGATAGACTTAAGTTAGCAAGAAAGTTTTGTGGTTAGAAAGAAAGAGGACCTTTCTAACAGTTAGTGTGAAAAGTCACTGACATAGTTTACGTGGATATTTATGAAGTCACCATCATTACAAGCTTTTTAACAGGTTAGGCAAACGTCTGTCAGGAGTGACATAAGCAGAGATGATCCTGGTTTTGTCAAGGGAGTTGAAGTTGAACAGTGGGAGGGTGAAGAAAATATGAAGGCCAGACTGGTATTTTAGGTTTCTGCCAACCATCCTCTCCCTGACTAAAACAATGGTTTCTTCAGGAAAACCATAATGTTCAGAGGATTCCAGGATTTTCTGTGGACTGGCTGTCTGTATCAGTCAAAGGAGCAGCATAAACCGTAGAGGACCTTCTCTATTCTACTTCCAAGAGAAGGTGATTTGATGATAGAGACAGTAGTTATGGGCATGGTTGTAGGACTTGCAGTGCACCAAATAATGTTGTCCATCACTTCAAATGGGACGATGAGAAGCTCCAAAAGCTGTGACATCTCTCTGATCCTGATTTTTTCTAACAGTAACTATAAAAACAAGCAAATGTGGCAGGCAAAAGGATAAGAGAGAAAAAAAGCCTGTAAAGTGCATATTGTCCAGAAAACTTGTGGTTTGGGACGACCAGTTCTAAAGTCTATGAGAAGGTCATCATCTTCAAAGTCAAGGTATCACCTAAAGTCATGGGGGACTTCACTTTCAACGTGTCAGACCAGTTTGCATGACACTGGTATGTGTCCCCCTTAGACATTAGCAGCAGTGGTCTTGGAATTCTCATTTCACCATTCACATTTCCCTAGGGAATAGAAAATGGACCTCTAGAGGGGTCTATACTTCCTAATATTGGAGTGAGAGGAGGTTTCTCATCTGAATCAAGGCAAAGGATCTTCCTCCAATTTCTAAAGTGAACAGAACGTGGCCATGTATCTTGAATTTAATGAAATACAGTTTGTTCATCCAGAAGCTATTCAAAGTGATAAAGGTGATCACCAAAAAGACCCCTGGGCTTCAAAATATCTTTTTCTGCCTCTTAGAAGAAGTACCTGATATTGTAGAAGTTCAAATTGCTACCAGTTCAAAGTCCTGTAGCTATTCATGGCAGAACAGTGTACTTTGGGGAAAATGTGTATAAATGGCCTCCTGCTTTTATTTTTTTCTCTACCTGTAACTATCATGATGGATGCCTTATTGCTGGACAGGGAAGCTCAATCCTTGTGTGTTCAGAGAAAGAAATATAAATGCATGATAACATTTTGGAACCAATGGGTGATTTGCAGGTCCTGTAAAACCTCAGTGCAGCAAATCTTAGGAGATCTGATACAGAGTATCAGATACCAGTTTCCATTCTAGAGCCACTCATCCTTTGGAACAGCTAGACAGGAACATTTAGGGACACTGTAAGTAGGAAACTATCATGTAACAGCATTTTTGATTACAATGACTGCAAAACAGCTGCTTCTGCAGCTCAAATGGAAAATAAAAGACCAAGGTGTTTTTTTGGTTTTGTTTTTTGGTTGGTTGGTGGGTTTTTTTAATACATGTATACTTTTTATGACAGTTAACAGTTGAACTCAAAATGCCTATTCAGCCACTTCTTGACCTGTCTGTGCTTTTTGATTCTTTGAAAAGCCAGAAAAATATTTGTCACATCTTATTTTGGATTCTTCATACCTAAGGTAGCTTTAGTTCCCCATGATGCCACGTCTTTCAGGCAGTACTTCTGAAATGCTGTGTTTTATTCTAGGGTATTGGACACTGTCTCTAAGCTCCGGCTTTAATAATATGTTCAATAAAAAGATAATCAATTGGATTAGCTGTTGCTTTGAGATCCTCATATGTAGTATGTGCATTCAATAAATCAGTCAATTGTGAAAAAGTAGTTTTTGATTCTGCAGTAGCTGAGGTGTTTCAAGATGTAGTGCAGACAAAATTCCGTAGCCTACCCTTTTGGTTTTGACTTGGTTTGGGGGTTTTGGTTTGATTTAGTTTTATTTTAGTTTGGCATATGTGTAGATTTATGACTGAAGGGAAACTCAGGCATGACAGATGTATTCTATCTTTTTTATGCCATTGTAGGAAGTCTGAGTACTCACAGAGTGTTTGCACTCTTAATATTTCCAGGCAGAGTGACCTCTGCTTACAGCTCAAGAAACATGATAGTGTATGTATATGAACTATGAGGCTCAAACTAGTTCCTGTAAATAGGTTCTCTCCAACTTCACAGGACAAGGGATTTCTAAGCCACTTCTGATTTTGTTTCTACTCACTCCTCTTTTGTCAGCTGTAGATGGCAGATCCTTGTTGTATTTGTATCAAAGCAGTTTTCTACACAATGCCAGCCAGAAACCAGCACTCTCATGTACTTAGACTCCTTAAAAAATGCATTGGTAGATGTGGCAGTCAGTGCTGCTCATTACCATAAAAAGCATCACTTCACAAGTGTAATTCTTGTACAGTGTCTTTAAACAGTTACTTTTTGGCTTGGCTTTTCTACTTGTAGCAGTTATGATATGATAGCTGTATATATTCAGTAGAGAACCTAAGAATACTTATAATTTCTAAGCTAACTGCCTATATATATATATGTGTGTGTGTGTGTGTGATTGGACAGCTCGTAAGTGAGGTAGTAGTTAATAATCTGATGGCAGAAATTAGAGATATTATATGTAGAAAGAGGTCTTTTTTTGGCACTGAAATGAGTGATTCTGACTCATTTTAAGCTCTGGAGTGGTGTGGGTGATCCAACATATGGAATAAAGTGAGTCTAGGTATTCAAAGGAAAGTGAACAGAAATTGCCACTTTTCATGACAGGAGAATGAGTTTGGTATAGTGCCAAGTAAAAAATAAATACGTGCAGATTTGTTCAAAAGATTTGCCAATAACACAGAAACTTCTGGTGTCCCTGAGATGAATTTTCAGATTCTGTAAGGAAAAAAAACCAGCCAGAAAAACAGAAAGGAACAAAAGTAATTGAAAACATGTGATCCCAGGTCTTGTGCACAGATTTAATTAAGATCTCTACCTTCTAGTGCCTTTGCCAAACAGTTTTTGTAAACCTTAGGCAAAATATGTTGGCTAGTCCACATTTGGAGACACAGGCGTTAATTTTCATGGTACAGAGGGAATCCCTTTGTTCAGAACTATGTTACTTCAAACGAGTATTTCATTAGGGTGAATATTTATGTAAATTTTGGATATGCTCTGTGTACTGGAAAAACTCTTCCCGAAAATACGCGTCGCATCGGTAATGAGTTGTTGTTGGTTTTTTCCCACTGCCTTGTACCGTTCTTAGAGATGTAAAGCAACACATCTTATGTTTCCTCCCCTTTCTGCATGCAGAATAGAAATTACAGCTACAGCTTAGCTTGTTTTGCCTGTGGATCAATGCCAGAAAGCAGTTTTGAAGGTGTTTTAAAATGAAGACATCTGGCAGCTGGCGTACTTACAATTCATTTGCCAAAGACAAGTTGCATGCTCTTGGAATTCTCAATTGAAGGTCACGCACCAGGTAAAAATCAGTCAGGTGGAGCTCGTGTGTGGTGAACCCACACACTTGGAGAATTGTTGGCTCAGGGATGTGTGGGTGGGCTAAACTGTGAAGTATGTTTGTCTCATTTTTCCTCCTTAAAATGTGCAGCCTAAAGCTACAAAGAGGTCAGTAAGGCTGAGAAGAAATCACAAGGCTATGATATTGCAGTGGAACCACCATCAATTAGTTTGAGCAGAGAGTAAAAAAAGAAAAAAAAAGGGAAAGACGAATAACAGAATCTGACACAATGTTGGACAAACACTGCACTGTCAACTGAGCGGTCACACACTTTTTGCTCTCATTTTTTCAGTAAGAAATAGCCTGGAGGATTATTTGTACACAGCTTTGTACTGACAGTGAATTAGTAACACTGTGTCATTGTGCATTCAGTGATTCAGTGACAGCTCTGAGACTAAGCTGTTTACATTAATTGATGTTTAATGGTGTTAATGCAGTATGTTTTACCATTATAAACTTTCTCTCCATCAGTATGGTTATTTACTAAGATACTAATATTTTCCAAATCAAGGGATCTGGACTCAGAATGGCTTTACACATGTTTACATGGAAAATGTATGTTCTCTCCATGTGGCATGGGGAAATGTTCAGTTTTACTCCTGCAAAAATAAAAGCATGAGGTCTGGATTCTTCCCTCACCTAAGCTTCTTTTGCATTAATAGATGTACTTATGACTTGAATACATGTGAAAAAAGGGAAAATCTGGAGGAAAATCAGGCCTAGGATACATGTATGCTGCAATGTTTAAAATTACAACTGTAGCAGATTTTTCTGTTTTGCTAAATGGAAGTTTAATGGGACATGTTAGAATGTTTTGCATTCAGGACTTGGTTAAGTGTAGATAAACCTATAAAGAGCTAATTAATTTGAAAAGATTTTTGACAATATTGGGTTTGCTGAAGTATAAGAAAAACTATCTTCCCTACTGTTTCTGAGAGGGGAAGCTCAGAAACTAATTGAGCAGCATTATTCACTTGGTAGGGTCAATGCTAGTTCTTGTCAAGCAGTGGAGGGTATCAGTGGTTTCTTCTGCTTTGTAAGTACATAAAAATGTATTTTTGTCATATTTTACCCAAAGCTCTTTGGCAGGGGGACCAGAGATCCCAATTATTCTGTATAAAAACGTTTTCTGAAGCCTAGTCCCTAAACTCCTGGGCTGACTGAAAAGGTAACTTTGTTTAGACTATGAGCTTTTTACCACAAGAAGTGGGAGAAATAAGGAATTCCTGATAATGGTCTGCAGTGCACAAACAGACTTTTCTGCTTTTAAGGGAGTTGTTTGTAATTGATTGCACTGCAGTATGGACTCATGGCTGAAAGATTCAGTGGAGCCAGATCCCACTAGACTGTTATTTATGGAAAAAAATAATAGAAGTAAATGCATCTCTTGAAGAAATTTGTTGTCAATGGACAGTAAAATGATATGGAAAAAAAATACTATTTACTTAAAACCTTTTAAAGCTGGTTTCTTACTAGGTAAAACTCAAGCTGTATCCCTTCTCTTTCTTCCATTAAATTGTAAACTTCCCCTCTGAAACTCAGATTTTGGACAAGTGGACTTTACGACAGCCCCTGTGAGTTCTCCTGTTATGTCCTTGTGCAGCTTGCTGGTCAAAGGTAGCCTGATGTGGCTGAAGCCTTGGGCACTACTGTGAAATAAATCATAGATGCTTGCTAATATAAATTACTTTGAACAAAAGACTTTGGTGTCAGAATTAGGCATACAAAAAAAGGTGAAACTTTTTCACTTCTTCTGGGGAGGTACTATTTAAATTGTGCAAATGTAACATAGTGTAAAATACTGGATGATTTTTTTGCTTCATGTAAGAGGGAATGCAGAGTCTAAAGATGAAATATGAAACTGCTTTGAGATGAGGATCTAGAGAAAATGCTGATGATTTGTCACAACTGTTCATCATTGTACTAAACCTGTTTTGTTTTCCTGCTCAAATTCCTGACAGATAATGGCAATCTGACATTCTTACTGTTTTCATTTTACCGCAAGAAAGATCTACAGATAAGGGGCTGAAACCAAGTAGTGTTATTACATTGCAAGGCTCTTAGTCTTTTAAGATTGATTTCTTGAGTAACATAAGCTGTTTCTACTGCAGTCAAGTGAATATTTTGAAGTTGCTCTTGCTTAATGTGAAATTCCATTACTGGTTGAAAGGAGCCCATGGTTATCCTGCTTAACTATCTCCAGGCATATGAAATGGTGCACTTTGCCCCTTTAGAGGAGCCCAGGGGAATTATAAGTATTGTGGGGGACATCTTCAAAATAATGCACCTAAGGAAGTGTTGTGATTTGATTCCAAATAAAAGATTTTGTTAGTTCACCTTAGGCTGTCAGGTGGCAGCTGGTGCTCTCTGTGACCATGTCCCAGGTCTGTCATAGGAGTGTTTTTCCTCATTGTTTCTCATGGGAGCAGATTGCCAAAGCCACTCTGCTGCTAAATTTGTTTTGCTGAAAAATGATCAGCATGAAAACTCTTGATTCTGAGGATCACTTCACCTTGGGTGCCAGTAGATCCAAACTCAAACCTCACAGAGTATCTTTAAAAGCTTTATGTGGCGGAGATGCTACTTCAAGTGGTATATTCATAAAGAGCGTTTTCATTAGCAATTTCTGAAGCTTTGGGGATAAGAATACTGCCCTTGTGTCTGTGTTCTAATTATACTGAAATGTTAGCTATAAATTTAGTGTTTTTATTCAAGCCTTTCCTTGGCATAATGATGTATTTGGTTTAGTTATTGTTTCTGTTAATTCTAATGCCCCCTGCTGCTGAGGAAATGGCATGTGCTTTATAAATGGAATGATAAATATGTTAAAGGATACAAATTGTAGTCTTCTAAGAATACAAGTGGGTATTTTGGAAGTAAGAAGTAGTTCTATATTAGAATGCAATAACGTATTCTGGACAAAATAGATCCAAACACATATTGAAAACACAGGAAGATATAACTGCAATCACACAACTGCTGTGGGAATGTGTGTAAACATATGTGTTTGTATGTATATGAACCACTTTTTGTACATTTCTGCTGATATAGAACAGAAGGATTAGTGTAAGTAAATTTTAGAAAAAAGTAAAGAACCATCACTGGAAAAGACACTAAGGAGAAAACAGCACAATATGCAGAGGCTTTTCCTACTTTTCTTTTTGAATTGATTTGCTTTGTCTAAATGCCATTTTCTTATTTTTTTTTTTTCCTTCCTTGAAACAAAACCCTTTCAGCTTTGGTAAAAACATACTACTGTGATAGGAATGAAAAGATGTAGTTACAGACTTAATGGGTGACACAAGTTTTTATGCAGGGAACTTTTAATCACAGATTTATTTTTTTTTCAGAATTTAATAATCAGGACAATTTAACAGGGTTTGAAAATTGCTTGACAAACAGATTACTAGCAGTCATTATTCTAAGGAAAAGGGAGTAAAGAGCATTTAAACAAGGTGGAATTTTCTTGAAGACCTTGAAGAAGTACTTCAGTATTATTTGGAGGTGATCTAAAATTCAATACTGTTCTGCAAGAAAATTAGGACTACTATGATGAGGTAGAATGAGCCAGCAGAATGCAGTAGATAAATAAGCTGTAGATCTAAATAAATCTCAAGCAGAATAAAATTTTGCTGAAAAAAAATAATTTAAATATAGTGAGAAAGATGATTCATTGATGAATATTTATTGTGAGAGACAATCTTGTAAAATGAAACCAAAGAAAATTATGTGTGGATAACAAAGAAACATAATGGAGAGCAATAAATGTATAGTATAGTGCAGTACTTGTACACAGTGGTCATCAGAAGAAAGCCCCTTGACGTAGTGTATGTAAGGCTATCTCATATAAAACTGTCAAAAATATAAAGACAGACATAACTTATCTATTTCTCTTAAATAATTTTAACCCATCTATATTTTTAATCTATTTTAACATCAATTCCTTTATTCTTGTATCTCGTATCTCCATGAACTGCATTACTTGAAGTGAGTTTGTCTTATTCAAGTCTTCATCACAGGTTCCCAATTGCATTGGGTTCCCTTCTCATGAGCTGTAGAGAGAGGTACCCATGTACCCAGGGCTTAATCTGGTACTGCTGTAAGAGCTCCAGTAGCACCCATTATTTCCTTCATTTGTATGTGTATAAAAAATGCTAGCTTTGTAACTCTTTGTCATTTAGTGTACAAATTTCAGACTTTCAATTTCTTCCCGTTTAAATTCCTCATATTTAGAGCCTTTCTTACAGTCCTATTTCAAAAGAAACGAATATATGTATTGTATGCAAAATAGATGGCTTGAAAGAGATTTTGTGTTCACTTTACTGAAAGTAAAATTATTTGGTTTTTTAATTATAAAATGTATTACATTGACAACACTCAGATTGCAAGCTCAGTAGTGAAATAGGTTGTAGTAAAGTTTGGACTTACATGAAGGGAATTAAATTATACTGACTTTAAATGGTTCATATGTTTTGCCATTAACTCATGCTTTTTTTTTTTTTTTTTGGCAATAAAGTGTGGCCAGGAGAAAGAACATCTCTTCTCTGATCCCACTGTTCTCTTTCAAAGAGGCAGGGAGTGTTCTTTTCCACATCCAAATGGCCACTACATGGTGTGAAGTAAATGACAGCCATGGGATATGAGCTGCCCAATTGCCTGAAAACAGGCACAGACTTAAACCTGCCTCAGATACAGAGAATTGCATAGAAATTTAGACCTTCAGCTGTGGAAGCACCCAATTAAGAAACCTCTGAAAACCAAAGTTTACCTAGTTTATGAAACTTAGTTATGTATTTGTTTTCTCTGGTTTTTTGTTTTTTGTTTTTTTTTTTTGTNTTTTTTTTTTTTTTTTTTTTTTGGAAAATGCACAATAAATATTCCCTGAATTATATAAATTCACAAATAAGAAAAATTTTCCATAGTTTCTTCTAATCTCTTATGGTCCTATGAAATATCAGTTTGTTTCCTTCAGTTTCCTAGCTGTTCGTAAATGGGCTTCACCAAGCCTGACAACATCAGAGCATTTATATCTTATCATGTCTGGAAATGATAATTTGTTTTCCTATGAGTTAGTCTGATGGGTCACTTAGTACATCTCCAGGGAATAAGCATTTTCAGCTGCCTGCGAGGTCAGCAGGAGCTGGGCAAGTCCAGCATTGTTATCCAGGTCATCCTGGACTGAGCCTGGTGGCACCATCAGCTTAATAGTGATTGTGAGTGGCTTGGCAATTTGGAACCGAATTCCACTTTCACATTCAGCACCTTACTCGTGTATAAAAGAGCTTCAAGGACATACCTGAGGGCATAAGCTGGCTCTGTGTGATTAACACACAGAGCTTGTTCCCAGAACCTATTGGAGAATTTTCATAATCAGTGTCAGAAAGTTTGGATAAGTGTATCTCTGCAGTATCTTTACCACAGAAATTTTCTGTTGCAAGCTGCCATGCTCAAGTATGCATTTCTTTTATGAATGAAGGTCTTTTGTGCATCAAGATTAAAATCCTCTAAGTCTCTGCTATGAAGGGGGGGGGAAAAAAAAAAATCTCTTTCAGAGTGCAGTTCATGTAAACCATTTCTTTAAAGACAGAGCCCTTAAATAGCTCCAAGTACGTTTCTGTGTACGACACATAAATGTCCACTAATTGCATGAAGGGAGAACTGAGATTCCAATAGCAAATTCTGTAAAAAGTAGATATACAAAGAAAAGTGGAAGCATCTGTTTAATATATACGACATTAGAATTTAATTTTACCTCTGTGATGCTTTTGTGTAGCTGCAGTGTTACAGAGGAGCACATAAGCATAGTAGTGCAGTGTCAGCAGGTGCATGCCACCAAATTACTGCTTTTAATTTGCATATTCATCTGCTAAGAAGCATGTCATTATCATATCAAAGGGATACTAAGCAACATCTAGCTTCGAGAGATGTGGCATAGTTTCAATACGAGCAATTAATGCAAGATGAGGACTCTCTTTTTGTCATGTCTCCTAGGGCTAGCTGTAATCGGGCTTATTATTGGATACCAATAAGACTGAGGTACCAGTTGGCAGAGAATGACAGAAGTACAGAAAAACAGAGCTGTATGAGGCGTCTTAACTACACACTTGATAGCAAACCAATTCTCTGGTCACTTTTTGAAAACAAAAGCTGCTACTATCTGCTGAATAAGTCTGATCAAAGATAAACATTACATGTAGCATATCTTTAAAGGGAGACCAAAAAGAAAAAGTTAAACCAAAATAGGCTATATTTTCCATGACATGAATGAGAAAAGCTGACTAACAAAATGTAGAATCAGGGTGCTTAGAATTCTGTTTTCTTAGAGAAATGGATTTATAAGTAAGCTTTTATTGCAAAGATCGTTGTTGCAATAGGTCACTACTCCACGAGACAAAGGGGGTAGGTGCAGATCATACATTTGAGAAGCATGGCAGGTCTCATGTCCCTGTCCTGTGTGAGTCATTGGGCTTTGTCAGAGCTCACAAGTAATAGGATAGTAGATGGAATCTTAATTGTTGAAAAAATTGGAACTCAAAAATAGTTTCCTATCACTTTCTCTGGTGGACTGTTTTGAGAAAATATGTCAGAAAAAAAAAAAGAATTGCTCCTCAGTGAATAAAGAGATTTACCTAAGGACATCTTGGTTCAGCACTCTGTGTCCAGTATGCAGGGAGAAATGGAGGAGCAAGGCAAGCATACAAGGATGTTTCTGCAGTGTATCCTCTGACCTTCCACCATTTGTGAGGGTCCTACTAAAACTGATTTGATGTCTGTGTTCAACAGCTGTGAGTAAACTTTGGGCAATGATTTATACTCTTGCAAAGACAAATGGGCCCTAAAATGTGGCTGATGGCAGATTCCTCAGACTGGTATTTCAGAGGAACAACTTTAGCCATGAACTGGGTAATTACATTTCAGACTGTTCAAGAACATTTCTGCCATCATTTATCTCTTTTAGTTTAGCTCTTTTGAGAAACCTAAACTCTACAGCCATGAAAATGTGGTCGGTTTTCATCTCCATGATCTGAGGATCTTATTCATAATGCTGAGAGTTTGGTATTGCCAGTGTCAAAAGAATCCTGAACTACGCTGACCCATGTCACTTTTTCAAGGGAAACTTTTCGCCTTTCTGTCACTTGGGCCAACATCTTTTGATACATACTAGGTGTTTAGGAAGTCCTCCTTTGCATCTCTTAGTACTTATAACTCCATTCTTGCCACTGAGAGAGATTAATTTGCATGAATTATTTCTAATAATTTCAATAAGACTAGGACTTTACCCTCTTTGGGCACTGTTGAATTGGATTCATGGCTGTAGCTGCCCCAGTCTTCATGATAATAATCAGTTGTTAGTGGCAGTTAGTCATTATATTGTGGGAATGAGAAAGCAGCTGTAATGTTTAAATATCATGATTATAAGGTTAGTAGTAGTCTTTCATGATTTATGCAATTATGTATAGGTACAATGACATGTGCTTCATGTCAGCAATATGAATACAGATAAACAAAAACGATGTGCCACATACAGGATATAGTGGCTTTTGTCAGCTTTTCTAAACAACTTTCATTGTATTTCATAGCAGGTGTTAATAGTCAGCATTTTACAACATATCTTGGTACACTTAGTGTAAGATAATTTCATGGTCCTTGACTGTCTCACTGGATTAACTGGATAATCTTAGCACTGGCATTTCTCTGCATTTTGAACACTTGGGAATTGACTGTTAAAAAAGTTTTCTGTCTGTCCTATCTATAATAGTGATTGTCATATTATGACTCATTTAATGGTTGACAATAGGGAATTAAAGGAACTCACAATTTCTATTAATAACCTCTGTGAGATCTTGTATACTGTTACAGTGTTTCAAAATCTCATAGGCAAAGCTGGAACAAAAAAATTTCAAATGCAAATTATACCATTTACCATTATGGAGGAGTAAAACAAAAAAATAGAGATTTATATATTTTGAAATAATCATAATAAGCGAGCCTTAAATGAAAAAAGAAAATCCAGAGGTAGTTTAGAGGTCTCCACTAGAATTCACCAAGGGCAACATCTCACTTTCTTTTTACAAAAGAATCTCTGAAAGGTCCCTAGTGGAAAAAAAAAAAAAAAACAAACCAAAACCAAACAAGACACCAAACAAAATAAAAGGTTAACTTTTCCAAAGCTCTGTCTTATAAATTCTGATTGTCTCTTTTTTTCCATAAGTGATGAAAAACCTTTGTTCAATAAAAAATTAATGTTGCCCTCATGAAAATACATGGTCTTCTCACCAAGGGCTAAGTTTTTCTCAAGATTTTTGAGGTGTGAATCATATGCTATAGCCTTAATCTAGATGTTTTCATTCCAGCAAAACTTTTTTTAATAGAAGTATTATTGATGGAAAAAAACCCATAATTTTGTTTTCTTGTTAAAATTTCCAGCTGTAATTGTAATTTGGAAGAAGGATAGCTTAACAGTATACCTGATTGTTATTTTTCTCACTTCGCAGTTAATGATTTATAAACTGATGTTGAATACTTTGTATGCCTTGCAGACTCAGTTTCCTCATCTGTAAAATGATTATATTCTCCACTTCTGTAAAGTGCTGTGAAATGTTATTATTTACTAAAATAATAAATCACATGCATTTGAGAAGTTGCTATACTTTTATTGTTATAACCTGTACGGAAATAAGGCAACTCTAATTGATATTTTGGCTCTGAGATTTGACTCAAGAATGGACTCTACATTGTGTGAAATTATCTTTTTGGTAACATTAAGTTAGGGGGAAAAAGACTTTTTTTGAGATATTATTGCTAATTTATTTTCTTGAAGTTTAACACAATAGAAACCAGTGTGTAGTAAATTATTATAAGGTACAACTGAGAGAAGAAAAATTAAAATATTGGGGGATTTCCTTGTTATATTCCAGTACATAATTTTTAATTCTGGTTATAATTTGACATACTTTTATTTATGAGTATAGCCTCACTTTATAGCACAGGTAAATAGCAACTCTGTGTACTCAAAACCTCCAAGTATTTAATAAAATGGATCTAAACTGTATTTCCTTATGATTAGAAGATATACACTGTCAAAGTAAAAATTATTCAAAATATTACTAAGAAAACTGGACAACCTTTCAGTCTCCTACTCTGAGTCACGTTTACCTGCATTCGGTCTTGACTCTCAATTCACTTTTTAATTGGATGTGAAGAAACTGGTTACGTTTACTTTAGTTAAGCATTATTACTTAAGTGATACACTGGTAACATTTCCAAGTTTGTCACGTTGGAGGTCTATGTTGTTCTTTCTAATGTCAGTGTTGTAAACAATATTGCACATTATTTTCACTCCTAAAATTAATTGGAGTGTTGGTATGGGTCATACCTTTAGCAGTATTTCTCTCCAAAACTGAATATACAGTGTGAAATACGTGTTTAATTTTAGCAGAGTGTGTTTTTACTGAAGCATAAGTATAATATCCAGGTACAGAGGTAGTCTGGCTGTGGTGCAGACTGTACCATGGGGTTGTTCATCCTGTTTGCTGAGGAGCAGTAACAGATTATGAAATGTGTCCGTGAGTTGAAACAGATGATCTGTGCATGTTTTTCTGATGCATACTGTGATAGTGTGATAGAAGGGCTCGACTGAAGCAGAAAAACTCATTTTTCCAATGATATTTTCGATTTGGGGGTTGAAGGAGGAGAGCCCCGAGTTGTAAGACTAGAACCCCATTGCTATGATAACAGTAAAATATACAGTAAAATCTAGGCTGGATCTGTCACTGTAACAAACATTCACCAGTTGTGGAGCATTGTCCTTGCAATCCCAGATCGATGTGTCTCTCTGGTGTCTCTAACAGGGTCTCACTGCTTAGAGTGATGGTTGGCTTGAGCCAGCCCATCCTTACATGTGGCTTTCTGCTCTCTTAGGGTCCAGTCCTGCCTGGCAGTGAATATCCTCAGCTCCCTTTGATGATTTCAGCGGGAGCTGGAGGACCTCACAGGAGGGTGCTTGATGCCTTGCAAGATCAGACACTGATAATTGAATCAGGCAAGACAGTGGTGCAAGAAAATTGTTTTCTTTCCAATTTTACTCTGCTGAAGTCAGACAGGCTTTCCACAGCATGATTGTAGGTGCCCAGGGCTGGAACCCACAAAATTATACCGAATTTTTGCAGCTGTCATTTGCTTCTTTAGGAAGTGAGGGCCCTCATCTGGTCACTGGATTGGGCCTGTTTTATTACACTTCATTATTTCTTACCATGAGCAAAGCTGTTACTTCTCTCCAAATATACTGAAGCAAGTGCTGATCCTTGCAGAGATCACAGATCATCTTCAGAGTTGAACAGAAATGACACTGCAGACTATGTAGTATCAGTTTTTCTTATTCATAAATAAAGTTTCACATGCATTTATAAAGTAGGAGAATTTAAGCAAATTATAACCCCAAATTTTTTGCAGATTTATTTGAAATGGATGGATGGTAAATGCTTTGAACTAGTAATTTGGTGGTTAAAATGAAAACGTTGATGTAAGAGTGAATTAAATCACATAATTTTCAACATGATCTTTCTAATACAAATGGAATTACTATAAATAGACTGTGGTTATATTGTCGAGTAATGTGTTCAGTTATGCCAGACTAATAACTCCTCAGCTATGTATTAATCTACATTGTTTTAATGTCAGTAAATGTTCTAATCGGCTCAGCTGTAGCTTGTGGTCATAACACAATGGCTGACTATGAAAAGTGCATTTTAACTTACCAGTTTTCATTTAATGTTTGCATTTTTATCCTCCATATAAGATATAGCAATGCTTCTAATAACTTTTTCCCCTGTAACATATCTTTGCTAATTCTTCATGGTAAAACCATCTGATTTTCCAGTGTCAAATCTTTTTTACTTAGTCTTTCATCTATGAACTTGTCAGTTAACAACTGAGAACTTGGTGATGATGAATAAGGTTGCATATTTTCAGTCTTCTCCCTCATTGTCTTTCCTCTCTAACCAAGACTCAGCAGGTGAGAATTCACTCCACCAATACAAGGCTCTTTTTCCCAAAGAATTATCTTCCTGCCAGCTGTGTTCTACTTTTAGAAGAGATGTGAAGCCATTCTGGAACTTGAGACATGAGTGATTCGAAAGAGAAGAAACCAGAAACTGCCTCTGCTGTGATCATTACAAATCACTCATGAATTAATGCTCAGAGATACTTAACCCCTATATGACTTCATCAGTTGTTCAAGCATTAATGCTACCAGTGCACTGATGACTTTATTCACAGTTTGCAAAGAGCATATTGAAGCCTTCAGCTGAAGAGGTTTAGTCAGGGCTGTATATTTGACTATGCCAGACACACTGTTAGATCCCAGGAGTTCCTGATTCTTATATCTAGTCCTTTATAGTAGCAGAAAAAAAGGACTAATGACTGAACAGTCATATGGAAGACTTGTAATCCTCTAGGAGAGTTAGCCAAACATAATGTAATATGGACCATTTCAAGTCAATATTGGATGGAATAGTTATATGACAAGATCTTTTTCCCTACTGGCACCATAAATGCTAACAAGGCTGTTGGGACTAGTATTAATTTGTGGTGTTAATTTATCTGCTGGCACCAGGTGTATCTTGTAAAAAAAAAAGACAATCCCAGCTTGAAAGCATACTGTTGTTTTTCCTGGGAGGGCCTGCCCTTTCTCATATAAACTGGAGGGTCTGGAGACTTCTGGAGACTCTTTGGTTCTTTTGTTTTTATTTTTTAATTGTTGTTTTGGTTTGGGTTTGTTTTGGGGTTTGTTTTTTGTTTGTTTTTTTTTTGATGTGGTAAACTGAATGGAAAGATTCAATAGAAGAAACAATGAGAAATGAAGATCAGGTGATTCTGTATGAGAAAACTATCAGATTGAAAGGAGTGAGTCATAGCTATCATTATATGCGAACTCAGGAAATTATTTATGTATTAATGTATATGATTTGAGCCAATGAGAACTTACTGGCTTTTTCCAGCAATAGACATCCTTCCTCCCTTTCCAAGCTCCAAAACAATTCCATCAACACTGGAGCATAGGGGCAATGGAGGAATAGTAGCTCATGTTCTTCAAAGTGAGCCCCCAGAAGAGACTGATGAGGCAGCCAGAGGTGACTGTGCAGTGAGGTATCCCCAGATAACTCAGAGGCCGTATTATCTGCTCATATGATCCTAAGTTTCCTGATTATCTATGGGTTTAGAATATCTGCAAACCTTCATCCACATCACTTATCTTTTTGTTGTCCCCAGCTGATAATGCCTATCAGATTTTTCTTGTTACCATAAACTAAAGTTGCTTCATTTTCTTTTGTGAGCGAATCCCACAGTATTCTCTCTCCCTGTTTGCCAAACAAGTGGTCTATTCCCACAGAAAAATAAAATGCCAAACCAAAAAATCCCAACCCTGTTCCATGTGTTATCTGCAAAATTTTAGCAGTGACAAAAATGTATA
This sequence comes from Pachyramphus minor, assembly GCA_013397135.1. Taxonomy (NCBI): domain Eukaryota; kingdom Metazoa; phylum Chordata; class Aves; order Passeriformes; family Tyrannidae; genus Pachyramphus; species Pachyramphus minor. Next base: position 705,698 of record VYXB01000114.1, on the reverse strand, counting down.
ACAAGAGAACAGAATTTCTAAACTCTGTGGAGTCCATTGAAAACTTGATTTATTTTTTTACATGAAGGATCCTCAGATATTATGGATATTAGCAACAATATAAAATACAAATACAGGTAAATACATAATGAAAGGAAGGAAGGGCAAAAAGAACAACAAAACAAGAACTCATATTGGAAACAAAACAAAAACTAAAGCGCATGCCCTCGTCTCTAGACAGCCATGGCATTTTCCTCACAACCCTATTTCATCTTTCCCACTTTTCTTCTGTCCAAGATATAATTCTCTTTACAGTATAAGATATTTGGGCTTGTTTTTGCTTACAGAAAGAATTATATGATATTTTTGGGTGCTGAAAAGAAATGACATATTAGTGCTATAAAATTTTTCAGTGCTGCTACAATGTGTAGCTGCTTTGTGCACATCTGAAGGAACCAGTTCTGTGGTGGATTACCTTGGCAATACTCTCCTTCTCCCTTTAAGTGCTTTCTGTATCTACACAGAGTGTCTTAAACTTCTCACCTTAAAAAAACCTTTCTGAAATAGTCGAGAAACTACCATCATCAGGCTCAATAAGGAAAAATATCTTTGTAAATATTCTTATGGTATTATTAGTTACATAAGCCTACCTGCCAATGCTTAGATTAACTACTTATTTATGTACATCTAATCAATAGAGTATCCCATCATCGTAAGCAATTCAGTTTTTTGGGATCTTCATAATTTTTGAAAGACAAGCTGAACTTTCAATGGAATGCCATTATTTACTGTATAATGTCTCTGTACTTGGTGTTCCTTTGGGTTTATCTTTTGTGCTGCACCAAGGGCTTTTCACTGTAGAAACTATCTTTCAGTACTTTGCATCCTTGGCTTTGGATCTGAGTAGATTCCAGCTGTGTTTCCTCTTTATTTGACTTAGTGTTATTGTTGATATTACTGGAAGTAGAAACCTGCTTTTATACTACCGCAATGTGTAGTAGAGTTGAAAGTAAAGTCATAAATGTGGTAGATGGTGGCTTCAAGTGCTGCTGCTAGTGGGATTGATTCAGTACTTTGAAATTGGGTGGTTTGCTTTGGAAATACTTTTTTCAGCATTTATGTGTGAAACAATGACTTCTCCTTCTGTACATATTCTTTCATCCTGTAGTCACGGACAGGCAGAGAACATGAGCTACTTGGCCTCCTGGCAAAAGATGTTTCTTGCAGTATGAAGGATTTGAGATTTATTTATTTATTTATTTTCTCTGATCACTTGGAACAGGATCCCAGGCAATGTTGATGTGACAAAGATCTGGGGCAAAAGTAGTTAACTTCTGCATATAGAAAAGTCTTTGAATATATATATGTGGGTGAGTAGACCATGAACCCTCCAGCACACATGGACTGGAGTTCATTTCTGCTCCCTGTGGATCAGGAGTAAAGATCTATGGTCCGTCTGCCAGCGAACAAAAGCGTTTCTTATTTTTCATTGACATAGTTTATCTGATAATAGCTCTCTTAATAGCATGAATTTGTAAATCAAAACTACAGTAAATATATCAACGGTACAATACTTTCCATGTCTAAATAAACAGGGTTTTTTCACTTTCACTTTTATCTTCAGGATGTCAAGCAAGAGATTAGAAGGCAATTTTCAAACTGAAGGGGGGAAGGGGAACCATGATGTTATTCTGTAGAAGTTATTTGATTGCTCTTCATAGTCTTTTCATTACAATTGGCATTTAGAAACTCAACCACACATGCCGCTCCACACCTTTCTACGTGATACTGTTTCTTCCTGTTCCCCTTATCTGTAACTGTGATGATGCACAGCTTTCTCCTATTTCTTTCTTGTGGGTTTGTGCAGTTTCTTGATGTTTGTGACAGGCCACGATAGGGGAAGCTTTTATCACTGTGGGGTTTGGAGGCCTCAGTAAATTGAAAATTGCAAATGAAATCCACTGGGCTTGAATTCATCAGCTATTATGTCAGATGACCTTTGGCAGCTGCTGATAAAAATGAGAGAATGTTAGCTCTGATCCAATTTTCAGCACTAACCATTCCTTTTCAAATCCATTCACAGTCAGGCAGCAGACACATGGGAAGTGAAAATGATAGGGTTTCAAGAGAGCTGCATTGTGTTGCAGATTAAGATTTTCTCCCCCTATTTCTAGAGGTCGGCCCCCAGGCCCCTGTCTGGTATCTACCTATTGTCCAATCAGTTTCAATATCTGCTTTAGAGGACATGTTAGCCATCCTTACAGATAAGTGCTTACAGGAGAAAATGTTGGACTTAATAGTTTTGCTTAGGAGGCATCAAGGGTCACAGTGTACCAATATTGACTGGCACATGTTAGTTTAATCTGACATTCTTAGGAATGTGACACTAGATTCTTTCGGAGTTGTTGATCTCTGAGATTTTTGTTCCCGGGTCTAGGTTTTATAAATTTTATTTTCCTGTAACTGTTTATATTCATGAGCCACTGATATTCATAAAAAGTCTGCCATGGCTGGGCCTAGGTGGCCCTTAACTTGTATTCCTGTCTTATGGGTTACATAAATTATGAAACCAAAGCTGCTTGTTGATTCTGTGCTCTTTCTTCTAAGAGAAGACTGGGTAGATGTAGCCATTTTTTTCAGCACTTGCAAACTATGCACTGTGGAAAATTAAATAATGAAGGTTTCAAACCAAAATTAATGTAATAAATGTAATTTTTTATCTGGGCTAGGTGTGAATTTTGCCTTCAAAGATCTTGGAGTTGTGCAGCCCCTCCCTCTGCCTTTGGCTTCCTGAAGAATGAGTGCACTCAGCACCTCCAGCAGTTGCTCAGGGGCTCAAGGGCTGAAACCTCATTCAGAATGACCTTTTAAACCAACATAATGTCAATGTATGTGTCCCACTCCCCATCAGCTTTTTTTTTCTACGTAGTTTAATAAGGAAAAGAATGAAACTGTGGACTCTGTTCCCTTGGAAAAATACTGTATGTCATTAAAATTTAAAAGTTTTAGAATAGTACCTTCTACTGCTTAGTTCTTCAGTTTTTAGAGAGGCATAGCTCCCATTGAATTCCCTTTTTAGAAGGCAATAATGATATGTAGATTGGACTTGTTTGGACAAGAATTCAAAAATCAGATTCCTTGACTGATCACACTGTCATTCTTCAAAACATTGCTGTTAGGTCTTCATTGGAAAAGATATTCCTAATATTCTTACCAAAATGTTTCAGAAGTACAATGCCATCTTAAAATTGCATACGTTTTATATTTAACATTTTTACTGATTCCTTTAACTAGAATGTGAATAAATATTCAGCAGCTCGGCTCGATAAATAAAAAATTTAAGCTTAATTTATATGGTAGGGTAAAAATATTCTCAAGAAATTTTATATTAATATTACTAAAACCTAAGTGCTAATTTTAGAGTAACTCCAATTAAATATTAGAAATATTCTAAATATTAGAATAACTAAGGTTTCTAAAGGTTTAAATAGCAGAAAAAATATACTTGCTCCTGTGTAACTATTGGTGGTCTAAACATTGGAGAATGAGAAACAATCCCCCTGTTTTAAAGATTAATCTGGAATATGCACCTCCATTTATTAGCATGCTCATTAAATTAATGCTAAAATAAACCTTATATAGTTACATTTTACTTATCTGTCTATATGACATAGAAAATCATTTCAGTTATAAGTCTAGTTGTACCCTTTTATTGTGGGTAAAAGGTATAGTTGACTCAAAGTAATCACCTATTTTGCATTATTATGTTGTCATATTTTCCAAACCGTAATCTTAAGATATAAAATTTGCATAGCAATCACTATTATCCTTAGGTCTGTTCATATCTGAATCCTTGGGAAATCTGACTCCAAATCTGAACTTCTCCTCCCTTCTCTGTCGCTCCAGATAAAAGAAGAGAAAAGTTCTGTCTCCATTTTCTTCCCCATTCCCATGAGTTTCTGACCTCTGCAACGGTATCTCTTAATGTTTTATAGTTTTCCTACCACCAATAAGGAATATTTAGGAAATTTCAACAAAGCTGTTGAAAGCATTTGTCTGTTAAATATGTGCTTATTTAAAACTGTGATGGTGGTTTAAGCTATATTAGAATAAGATCTTTTTTAAAATAAGATTCATTTCCTGGAAGCAGGTGCTTATCAAACCAGGAAGCAAAACTGGCTGGAGATTGCTGTGAATGCCAACACGAGGACTGGGCTGGTTGGTGGTCTGGGGAGGGCTTTGATTTCCCTGGAGGTTGTGCCTGTCCCCAGGTGCTCCATGATTGGGGCTATTCACAGTGTTCCAGGAGGTTGACTTTTCTTTTGGGAGTCCCAGAGTATAAGGAGCTGCTGCTGCTGGTCATTCATTCACTTGCTTTTAAGCGTCATTATAAACTTCCTTGATGAGGAAAAATTGGAATTTGTTTGGGTAGATGAAAACAGTGGTACAGGTGAGATTTGGCTGACTTCTTATGTTCAGCCTCAGCTGAACCTTGTTACTCACATTTTAGTTTTGGTCTCTAGTAAGTCGAGGAATAACACAATTGAAAACTGTTGCCTGGAATTACAGTCAGAAAAGGCAATTTGAGCTGATGCTCGCAAAGCATGTATTGGCTACAGTTGATTTAAACACAGCTATGTCTACTTTCAAAACAAATACTCAATTTTGAAAGCTATTAAAAAATGTTCTAACAAAATTTAGCATGATGGTTTGGAAGTTATTCCAGAAAATAGAGAATGCAATAAAGCAGACAGGTGGGGTTTTTTGTTTGTTTTGTTTTTTAATGAGAGTTAAATGGATCTCACTTTTAGATTCATATTTTCTCTTAAACATTCCAGGATGTCTTCAGGTGTTTAGTAATTTATGACAATATATGACATTTGAATTTTTGTCTTCTACTACTTAAAATGGAATACTTTTTTCTACCAAACTTTTACTGCTAGTATTTTGTTAGGCAAATTATATTTAAACAGTATTAAAGGAACTTTCCTTTAAATTCCGTAAACCTGTTCCATCAGTATGTTTAAAATGTGGTGTTAATGATTGTGGTAACCTTAAAAAGAGTTTCTGTGAAAGTGAAGATAGTTCACATTAAGCATCCAGTGCAATGCAGTCCAAAATGTGTTTGTAACCCACTATGTTTCTGAAATACCAAGGATACATGGAGGGCTTGAAGTGCTTCAGGTAACAGAAGAAGTGTATTTCTCTTTGAATAAACAGTTTCTGTGCAGAATTGCCTAAGGGCTGTCTAATATTTCCCTGTCCATCACCTCCCTGCCCAGAGCAGTGCAGGGACTGGCTCAGGGACTTTCCCTGTTATGTCCAGTTTCTTTGTGTCATCTCTCATCCTCCTTATGTTCCTGTACAACTTGTGGACCCAAATTGGCTCCTAATATTTGTGAAGTTTTATAAGTCTCAATGCTAAGAGGTTATATCCATAAAAAAATGGGTCAGCATTTGTTTAACTTCCTGTGTTTCACATATATTAGTGATTTTAAAACAAATATTTAGTAATTGGCTGTCTAATTATAATCCAAGCAACATTAGTTTTTTTAATTTCTTTGGCATATTTCCTCTATATAGTGTGATTGTAAATGAAGTTAAACTTTAATGCTTGGCATGTATTAGGGAAACTATTAAAATATTGCATCCACATCCTTATTATACAACAGAGTTTTGAGGAGTCCTTGGTCAAAATGAAATCCAAGTGCTACTTGCTTAAGAAACATGTAATGAGAAGGAATAGAACATTTATCCTGCTTAGTTTGCAGTTTAATTAACTGGAAAAAAAAGAATTAGTGGCAAAGATAGTGGTGGAGAGGAAAATAAGCATGTAAATGTGCAGGCACGCATAGAATCTTTTTTATTTTTTTTTACATTTCTGTATATATAAATGCTGTTGTTCTAAGAAGGTGCTGTGGTCAGGAGAATAGGTGAAGAACACACTTTAAAATAGCAAAAGCCTGAATTTTTGCCTGATCCATCTCCCTGATTTGTTAGAGATCTTTTGCAATTTGCAGTTTGATTTTGTCTGGTGTTTGTATGTCGTCATCTAAACATAAACACCAACAATACGGCAGATAAATACTATTTTATTTTTGTTTTCTCAGCTTCCATTGATTCATGTACTCATTTTCATAAAAATATTGTTTCCTAAAAATGGTAGTATAATCAATATTTGTTATGTTAGTTTTTTAAAGCATTAGTCATTCTCCCAGATGACTTTTTCCTGCAGTGTTCGACATGACTCACTTCTGGAAAACCCATTTCATCAACAATGCTTTTCTCATCCTGGTATTGAAAAAAATGAAGTTGCTTGAAGAATTATAAAGAAATATCATTTGGGGAGTATTTATTATGTGGAGGTTGATGTTTGTCTCCTTAGGCTGTTTACTGCTTAGGAGAAGAGCAGTAGATGTGTGGATGAAAATTCAGAATAATTCACTGAAGTCAGTGGCATTATTCCAGGGCATGTTGGTGTAACTAAGATTAGATTTTGGTCACTTACTCTTTCCTGTATTTTTCACAATGTGAGACATGCAGTTGCCATTTTAATAATCCTGCAACAGTCACCAGGAATTTTCCCAGTGCCATGTTGTGTGTCTGCTGTACCATTTCCCATGTGTTGAACTGCTGACTCCATCGATGAGCATTTCATGTGTGCAAGTCTCTTTTTGAATGATCCATCAATGATGACACTTATATTGAAGCTTGTAGAGCAATTAATGCTGCTGTTAAAGAAAATGTATTTGCATCTCTTTAATAAGGACATCTGGGGGAAATGCTGATCCTTCTATTTAAAAACCTTTCTCTGAATGTTCAACGTCAAAGGTTTATAGGCAACATTCCTGTATGTGCAGATGGAAAATATACAGAAAAATACTAAAACATCCTAAAATCTGATTTTGTGTTGGTAATGACCACTCATTCAAAATTTGATAATATATTGGACTTCCTCTCTTTACTTGAATTAGTTAGGAGTCCTTAAATTGGACACTAACGTACATGGAAACATCCTTTCTTATGGAAAAATCACAAATGGGAAAAAATGCTATTACCTTCCTAGATATTTATTCCTTTGTGAAAAGAATATCACCCTTAAGATGGAAAATAGTAGGTTATTCAAGAAGTCTAAGACGCTCAGAAATTCTGTAGAAAAAGTAGGCAACCATCTGACAAATACAGAAGTTTGGCAAAGTTTTCTGCCCCAAAGGTATTCCCTTGGCTACTTTTCCACAGTGGCATCATGTATTCCTGCAGTGTTTATTTTCTGTTGAGTTTGGATGTATCTACTCATTCAGATTTTCTCAGAAGGAAAAGGTATGACCTTCTAGGAGCACATGTACTTGAAAAGCTGCTAATGACAGTGAAGTAGACCAGTGGGCTCCCATCTCCCAGAGGTTTCAGCCCCTAAGGAGCATCAGTGAAGTCTTGGGAATAGGAAAGGCTGTACCAAAACTGCTGGGTTTTCTTCCTGATTCCTCCCTGTGCAGTTCAGCAACACAGAAACAGCTTTATAGCATTTTGTAAACTAAAAGACACGGTTTGCAGCAAGCTGTCTTGCTGAAATTATCAAAATTGTTGGATGGTCTGTAATTATAATTTTCTATCTTCATCAGGTGAATTGTATTTTTTTTTTTTTCCTTTAGAGGATGCAGATGCTTTGTAAATGACTCCTGGAAAGGAGTTGTACAAAGGAATCAAGTTAATATTTTGGAAGTCTTATGCGTATGAGACGCTGATATGCTGTTAAAATTACACAGTTAACAGTGTAGGGAAAAGTGCAAAAAGCCAGAATACAGTTCAATGATCAGTAATTTTTATTTCATTTTTAAAGTGGTAAAGATGGTGGCATGAAGAGAATGAGAGCTATGCTTGTTCCTCCTCTTCTGATTTTATGCCGGTGGTCCTTGCTCTCTTGTGCTACAAACAGCTATGAAAATAGCTGTTGAAAGCAAGTAAGATTTCTAAGGGATTTCTAAGATTTGTCACACCAACCTTCTCTGACAAATGTTTTTCCTCGCATTTGGGAATGAATGGCAGGAGAGCAGTTTGCAAATAGTGTAGATCTGAGTCAGGATCATCTGCAGTTGACTGTAATTTTTTGGGGCAATTCTTTGTTGCTCTTGTGTGATTTGCAAGATAAGAAAGGATTTGCCTTTTATTTCAGTGGTTTTGCTTCAGATACACATTCCACGTGAAATTTGATAACGTATGTTCTTCAGATCAGTGAGTAATCTGAAATTCTATTATGAAATTTGCTACTCTAAAAATTTTGTTGAACTACTGCAAAACAAAGGCATATCTGTCTTGAAGCCTATTTATGATTGATTCATAGGCTGAACAGTATGATTTACAGTGATATTGAATTGTAATCCCAAATTCATTGTATTTAAATTGAGTCAGTTCATCAATGGCTGCTTTCCTGGTAAAATTTGCTTAGTTTTTTTTTTTTATCTTATTCTACTTTAAAGAATGTGTGAGAATTACTTGCTAAATCAGATCTGCAACATATTAAATGAAAACTAATGGCAAGGTTTGTAATTTACAGAGGAATGAGTAATTCCTCTTCTCCTAGTCTCAGGCCTGATTAATTTGCTATGCTATTGTCTTCTGATAGTTTCCATTCTACTTTCTTTTCTTTTTATAATTTTTTTTGAAACTACAAATTGTTCCAAGGCATAGCAAATTAAAGCAAATTGATCCCTTCACTTGAATTTTATATCCATTCTTCATTTTAAAGAATAAATTTAAGTTTCTGTATATAGAGCTGGTAATAGATTAAATTTCATAACATTACATGAAATACAGGATTGAAAGATGCAAAATCATCTTTAAAAATTATTACCCAATTCAGCATGATTTTTGAGCCTTGTGTTGGCTCTGTCTTTGGTTCAGTAAAGTGGTAATGCATGTCCAGATAGTTAGCCAATTCCTGTAGGAAAATATTTAAGATTTTACATTTTTTTCTATTGTTAGATTTTTATATTCCCTATTGTTTCTCTGTATTATTATTATTTATCAGTAGAGAGCTTTGCAAGGTCTCATTCTGCTACAGTCAAATGCTGTAAAAAAATGCATGGTGAGCCTGGCAGCTGGGAGCGTTGATGCCACACAGTGTCTCTCTATCAGTGGCATCTGGATGTGGGGTTGGCCTCCTTCCTGGGCTGTTGGCTCACTGCACTGCTGCCTATTCAGATGTATCTGTACTAAAGCATAACAAATTTACATATGTTTTGCATAAAGCTTTCAAGCTATTACTTCTGTGCTTCAGTTTGCTGCGGTGAAGATTAATCAGAAGACAAAAGTATTATACCTAACAAACTGTTATCCACGAAGTATATTTTCATCTCTGTGCATTTTTATAAATGGATTGCTCAGGGCTTTTACATTTCTGGTGCAGGAATAAATAAGTGAAAATGGGGAATTGAATGACATGTTGGTAAAAAAAAAGTAGAAATGATGTTTTATTAATTGTAGGCTGGAGGTTATTCCCACCTTCTTTTTGTTGTTAAAGAACACATATTAGATGTGTTTAAACTGTTATTCAAGTTTGGGGCTTATGGAGCTACTACTCATGTTGTTTTCTCTCTAAGTTCCGCCACTGTCCTTATTTCAACCGTAAAAGAATGACTGGGAAGTTCATGGGAAATTGTTTCATACTGGGAGGTTCTCAGGTGATCTAAATGACACCCTTTTATGAAGCCCTTCCCCACGATCATCTACACCTGAAAGAAGAGCTTGTGGAACAGTTTATGCTTAAAAGCAGGTTTGAAATCGATTAGAGCAAGGAATTAAAGCCTTTTTTCTGCTCTTATTATAAAACATGAGAGTTGAAAAAACCATTCAGTTGGTTGATATGGATGTATGGCTGCAAGTCTGGTAGCAGAAGCAACAGGCCAGTTCCGTGTGTCCAGGGTTTTCCATTAAAGGTTCAGATGGCTGGAATATTTTGTGCTGTAGGCAAGAATATATATTGTTATTTCTCTCCAGGGACTGACATGAGCAGTAGTCTCTTTGCCTTTTTTTTTCCTTTCCATGTCTTCTGATGTGCTACATGATACAGGTAAATCTTTGCATTTAGGATGTATTTAATGGCAGTTATTTAATTACTTCTGGCTATATCCAGAAGTTGTTCCGAGGAAAATATTGAGCTCTATTTTTCTAACAGACCAGTCTTAGTGCATAAAATAGCTGACCTGTCATGTGGAGAGGATGATGTATTAGGTATAGGTGACCAACTGCTGGATTCTTTCACTTGTACCTGGGAAGCTCTGAAGTCATGACTTGTGATTTGTTTCATTTTTATTTGGCCTGGTAAAGGACTCTTTAGAAGAAGGCAGTGACATTGTATCATGTTTAGAGTGTGAGAATAATATAGGATTGGTGGCAAAATCTGCATTTACTGGCTTCTCTGAGCGGTGCTCATGTCTTTTCACTTTCTAATACATGCCTTTTTGCATAAGAATATGTATTTTACCTAATCAGCATATCTGTAACCATGCACGAGGATGAAAAATGTAGTTTATGCTATCCAAAGAGTACCCTGATATAGCTCTAGTTCTGTCTGGGAATTGATTAGATACTACTTTGCTGAGCATAGAGCAATCACATAAATGGATAACTTTCATATCCCATTGTTACAGGAATTTTGTATGTCTAAATTAATGAGAGTGAGGTTGTCCTTCAGAAGAGATTCATGCATCTTTGCTGGTGGAATGAAAGAAATTCTTATTTCCCGTAGCAGTCAGGTATATGTCATAACCACTGACATAAGAAACAAAACCTCCAAGAGTCAACTCTTAGAATTGCAAGCTTTGAAAATGGATCTCTATAAATATATATGTATATTTATACAGTATTTATGTTTTTATCAATGTAGGCTTATATATGCATACATTTAGGTACCTTGGAAGAATATTTTGGAGTGTTGCTATGAGCTGGACACGGAACAAAGTATTTGTAGCTATTCTAAATTTGTCTGCAGTTTTGAACTCCACTAGGTCATCTCGTCAAGGCACCATTTTGAACTCCGATTGCACAGATGAGAAACAAACACACTAGATTAAAACACTCTTCCAGTAGAGTCAGATAATTACCAAAAAGAAAGTGCCTACACTGGAAATATCAATAACTGCAATGTGCGAGATTTGTTAAAACACACAAACTCGCTCTCCACTGACTGTCACTAATATTTATTCGTCCGGTGACTGTTAATCACACCAAGTTTACAGTCCCGTGTAGCACCTGTCACAGGTGTTGATCATTAATCAGCTATTACAGCAGTTTATTCTGCTGCTGACAACTTGCAATTTTCTACTGATTCAGCTAGTTTGTCAGGTGGGAATTATGGCATAGCACATGTGACAAAACACATCACACATTTCTCTCTCTCTCCTCTCTCTCTCTCTCCCCCCTTCCTTTTTTTTTCCCTTTTTTTTTTTTTTTTTTTAATTTTCAGGCTTCTCTCTCTTCCTCTCTCTCCCCCTTTTTAGACAAACAATATCTGGGAACTCAGAAGTAATAAGGCGGAATGTATAATTAATTACCCAGCTTGCTCTAATTAGGGATGAATAAGTTGTGTCCCTCTCATCATCACAAATGTGGTGATGGGTAATACCAGTTTATGCTGTATTAACTGCAAATATGCAATCCTTCTGAGAGCACTTTTGTTGATGAATTTGATGAATGTGACAATAATTAGCAGAGACAGATGAGAGCTAAATTACTACTGACAATGTAATGCTATCCCGCTCGAGGGTCTGAGAACGTGGCAGGCTAACATGGCAGGGACCGGGGCCTCGTTTCTAATTAATAGTCGACTTTTTTTTTCTTTTTTTTTCCTTTTTTTTTTTTTTTTTTGCCAGTGGGGAAAAAAAAAAGGAGGAACGGTAATTGTTTTCGTCAAAGGCTGCAGGGAGTTATCAGGGTAATAAAGTTAATTAGCAGAACAAACATCCTTTCACTGCCTTACCAGATTGAGGAAAAGAGGGTAATTCAAACTGCAGAAAGATATGACTAGATGAGATGATAAGGAGAAAAATTTTACACAGGAGGCTAAGAGAGAAGAATCAATTTTTTTCTTCATTTCTTTTGGCTTAGTCCATGGAAAGGAATTATACATTCTCTTCTTTCAGCTCATAAAGTTGCTTATGTAGAAAACTTTATTGTTATGATTTCTCCAATGGATGGGAAATGAAGTTAAGAAATATCATATTACATTGTTCCATTTTTTCAGGGCCTTCCAAATAGCAATTGTTTTGTTACATTATGTGCAATTTCCTTTTTATTAAAGTGACTTTTCCTAATATCCACGGCACTGTATTGATCTCGTAATGTTCTTCAAAAAGAAACCTGTTTTTACTTCGTCTCCAGGTCTTCAATGGACTCATTGAGTGTGGCCATTGTACTAGGTTCTGAAGTAGCTAGCTTAGAGTTTGAATTAGTTGATGGATTTCTTTGAGCAGCATTTCTTTTACTATCCTCTAGTGTAAGTATGAAAAGAAAGTCCTTGTTCCTGCCAGCGTTAATGCATGTGACAAGCTTTATGCATGAGTAGTCCCATTACATTGGCCTCCATTCAGTTACTTGTACACATAGGCAGGGCCAAGGTCCAAAAGGAGAGAGTCTTTCAAAAGTAGTAACATTGAGGTTTTTAGGTTACTTAGGATGGCAATCCTTATTCTCATGTATTTTCACTGATGTTACCATTTCTCCTGCAAGATCTTGGCCTACCTCCATGGTGTGGTTGGCATCATACCCTACTATGTTAGCACAAGCTAGATGCATGTGTGGGCTTCCAGAAGTTTTATAAATCCAGGGGGATATGTGGAAGTAAAAATGTGTTCATATGATAAGGTATTGGAAAAAATAGTAGAAATAACAAACCAGGGTGTGTCAGCTGCTTTGAGATGTCTGACCATGTTCCAGGCTTTACTATCCATGGTAAACAGGAGGTCAGTCAAAATAGTCTCCTGTCCAGAGAGCCATAAGCAATCTACGTTGCATTTACTGCAAAAGAAAAAGAAAAGGTTAAGTGATGACTAAAGACCAGCTGATATCCTGTAAGTTTACACCCAGTGGTACAATGTGTTGCTCTCTGTACCCTTGATTATAGCCACTGCTTTGTCCTTTCAAGCCATTGTGAAATACCTCTGACAGAGATGGTTGGTCTCCTCCTGGCACAGGTAGGGGACTGCAGTGGGAGGGTTCATGTGAGCTGCAGGGATCTTTCTTCCAAAGAGGAGATTCTACTATCTTAGACCACACAACATTGAAACAGGATACCAAACTGGGGGGGTGATCCAAGTCTGCTATTTTGGTACATGTGATGGCCACAGTATAACCAATGCAATGAGAAAGCTCTGTATTTCCACTGCCAAACATCCTCTACCTTCAACAGAATGACCCAGAGGTTAGGACTAGGAAAACTCCGGGTGAAATTTAGTGATTTGGGTATTCCTGTGTGACCTAACTTCCTTAGGTTGACCGTTGAAGAGAGTTTCCCATGAACTTTTCTCATAACTTAAGAAGACTCAACTTCTATGATCAAGTACTGTCTCTTCTATGCCACTTCTCTCAGGCTGACCTGAGCCAACCTCTTCTCAACCATTACAGTGATTTCTTTTCCCTTCTACTCTCTCTGTTCATCTCTCCCCTATTTTAACTTCCTTTTTCATTATTCTGGCAGCTACCAGGCAGTAATCTGTGCTATGTCAATAGTGTTGGCAAATGCAATTATTGTCATTGGAAGAATAAATCAGTTTCATTTTTAATCATATTGGTGACTCTTCTATATTTATTAACAGAACTTGTAAAGTAGAAATAAAATATAGAACAGAGACTAGATAATGTTTTTGTCATGGTTCATTAAGCATGTGTTGTCTAGTGCAAAGGGCTGCATATTTTAGTAGGCGCCAAACTGGAGTACTGGAGTCTGTCAGAGTGGGTGAGGCAGCGAGTAAGGAGCTGCTCAGGATCAGATGCTTTCCCACAGTCCTGCTTGTTCCTCATTTACAGTCTGTGCAGGCCAAACTCCCTATCAGGAGGTAAATGCAACAAGCTGTGAGCAAGGTATAACCAAGCTATTAAGAAAGAACCGTGGATTATCTCCTATAATGACTCTTCACTGTAAACATAATTAATTTATTATTGTAAAGCTGTAGAGTTGTGTATGCCTTATGTTTGCTTTCTGTCTTCAAACTCTAAATGATCAGTGGAGAAAAAAATCTATAACTCGAGTGGCCATGGTATTTTACAGTCTCAAAATTTAAGGCTGACTTTAACATTATCTAAGTAATTTAAAATGTTCTATTTGCAGAAGATTTTCTGCTTCTGGCAGAGAGTTTCTGTTACTACAGGGTCAAAACTAAAGGCAGTATTGAGAGTAGTATCAAAATACTGTAGTGTTTATTTTTAGCTTCTTCCTCAGTAGAGCTTCCTGGACATGTCAGCACTTAACCTGAAGTCTTACCTGTCTGTGCAAACCCACTTTTAAGATCATCCAGTTGTTGTGCCTGTCTTTGAAACCCTTCACAGCTTTGTCCCACACCACCCTGAAGCTTTCTGTCCATGTGCTGAGTCCTGCATGAGTGTGCCTTGCCCTTTTTAGCTGCTGTTTTCCCATCACATCCACTTGCTTGCCCGCCAGTTTCTCATATGCAGAGTGCAGCTGCTGGAGAGAAGCCCCAGCCTCTACAATAAAATACTTTTTTCCTGATACTATATGAAATGTCCCTTCCTCCTCGTGCTTCTTCCTTCAAAGATTTGAAAAAACAGAAGAATATACATTTAATAGAACATGAGTATCCAGGTAGTCAGGTACCACCTCAACCACTCAGTGTATTTTGTCTCTTTCTTTTCAATATTCCTATGTCTTTCCATTATAGCAACCCAGAGAAAGGGACCATGTGCTTTTCTTATTGAAAAGTGCCCAGAGAGCACCACTGTGTGTTCTGGTAGGTCAGCAATAACTGAGAGAATATTTTAGCTCAGTAGAATTTTTCATCTGAGAGTGGGGAAAATGCCCTGTTATTTCATTCTTGTTTTTCCTCTCTGGCTACCACACTTGACACTAACTGATTTTCTACATGAAAAGGGATAGAAGAAACCATCCTGTCCAAATCAGCTTCGTATTGTGGAGTTCACTGGTTACTATATCTGTTCCTTTTTCACCTGGCTCATGAAGGGAGTATCTTACCATGCTTATTGGTCAGGGGTGCTTTGTAACCATGGATGAACTGAGTTTCCACTTTTAAAGTCAGGTGTATGTTTAAAATGTGAGAAAGTTGGAAGTGTCTCAAAATGTAACAATCCATCATTTCTCAAAAGAGACTTTAGAAATCAGTAACATACATACATTGAGAACTTTACCTCTATTAGTAGTTTGTGGATTTTTGACTGCTTACTCCAGTGAATAGGGTTTTGTCCACAGGGTACAAGACCTTGCTGTCAATCTTAACTCAGACGATCATAAGATTATAATTAAACAAGCCTGAAGGGCTCAAATATTTTTAATTTTAATTATAAATTTATTTAAATGTTCTTTCATGCAACTGAGGTTTTGTAGTTCTGTTTAAGGAAATCACAGCACTACCTAAAATCATTTCAAACTGTGTGCAAACAAATATTTGTACACAAGGTGGTGATGTTAGCAATCAGCTTCTTTTTATTAACACACAATAAATAACAACATATTGTTTTGGCTCTGAGGTATCTTCAGCTAACTTTGGATACTTTATAAGAACAACCTGAAATATTAGCAAGAAAACTCTGAATTGGCCTCAAGATATCAATGAAAGAATAACTGTGGAGCTTAAAAAGTCTACATATCTTACAGAGTTTCTCATTTTCTTATGACATAATTGCACCATGAGAATCATATAAAACTTCAAACATAGTGATGGTAAAAGCAACATGTATCAGAAAAGATAGCTAATGCAACCTTTTATTAAAGATATCTTTCATATTTAAAACATTTCTCATTCTACAACTAACTGGTTTAAAAATAGCAGCAGTTAAGACTGGCTGGGAAGAAAGGAAAGTCTTTCTTTTTAAACTGACATGAACAAGGGCAGAGCTAAAACCAAGGAAAGGGGTAATAAATAATGACAACAGATGTTTGTAAACCTTTTGCTCCTGTGTTCACTGTTTCCATGTGTTTTCTTGTCTTGATGTGCTGTCAGCCTCCTCTCACCTGGGACTAGTGATATCTTATCAAAGCCTAAGCAGTTCCTCTTCACAACAGGCAGATAATAGTGCCTTTCAATTTATCATACTAGAAGTCTAAAAGAACCATGGGAACGATTGGTCAGGTGACAGTTTGATGGACAGTTTGACAGCCCTTAAAGCATCATGGGAAATGGTTGTCACCTGATTTTTCAGAGCAACTGGGGAGATAACCTTCAGCATGACAGGAAAAACAAAAATCTGAATATTTGTGTAGGGTTTGCTAACAGCCGTAATGCTCACTTAAGTGATAATCTGGATGAATTCAGATTATTTGAAATGGAGTTATCTGAGCTGGGATCTGTTTAGCCTGTAAATGTTTTTGACATCTTTAGCTGCTTTTCAACACTTTTACTGAACATAATTCTTCAAACACAGGTAGTGTAAGGAGTGCAGATATATTCTTTGGTTTGTGTTTTGTCAAACTCTCCACACAATATGTATGTTGTCTGCTAAAGGAAATCAGAAAAACAAAACTCCTAAAAAATTTTGCATCTTGCTTTGGACATTATTGTTCTGACTACCCAAAAAATCATCCTTTCCTCACTGTGAAATACACTATATTAGTGTAAACCAGACAGATGTTTGCACCTGAAATCATCCTCTCAATGGCCACTGCTGTGGACTCCTGCTGACATTCACAAACAGGTCAAATATTGACCTGACAAAGACCATACCCTACTCTTAGGCCAAGACAGAGGCATTTGAAAATGCTGGCATTGCTGCCACTCTGGTTTTATTGCTATGGGTAAATTCAAGATGCAGTTTTCTAGGTAATGTAATTATGGTACTTCTCTGGAAAAAAAAAAAAAAAAAGAAAAATATGTTCACAGCTGTAGGTTTTGGAGGAGAAATGGCAAAAATTGGTTAAGCATTTGCTTTTTAGCTCCAAAACCTGGATACATGCTGGATCTGTGATACATTAAATCAATGTAGAGATCTCACTCTTGTCCTCCAGGAGGAACAGAAGGGGTTGATCTGGTGCATGGACTTAGAGGAAGCCTATAATGTAGCTAAACTGATCCATACAGTCAGGAGGACAAGCACTGGAAACATTCTTATTGTAAAATTACACAGCTGATTTGAGCAAGGAGGCTTCTCACCTTTCTTTTTCTGTTTCTGATTGTTCCTTCACCAGTCTACCCCAGATGCCATTGCTTTCTTTCACTCTTCTCTCAGTATCACTGATGTCCACACCGCCTTCAACCATGTTTGTCGTCCTCCATTTCCTTTCTGTCAGCGTCTTTGCTTTCAAGGTTCTGAAGAGCTGAGCTCTTCTTGCAGCATTTTTTTCCCCATTTCTTGATCTCCCTTTTCTCTGTTGCAGGTAAAATGACAAATCCAACTTCTTCTGAGTGCAGAACCTTGTTCTATGGAACTTTCAGGGGTTTCATATCCTACCTTTCCACTTCAGAGTCCCTCTTTGGAAACATGCTTCAATGCTTGTTATAATGAAGTTTGTAAACCACATATTTCTTTCACAAGAAGTCATAATGGCAACACTGTTATTCACTCTCTCCCCTGCTGAGGGACAGACTGTATAGACATATATTTATGATGACTAGCTGACACAGAATAATGCATAAATTGAGTAAATAAGAGGAATTTTTTTTCAGCATTAAATTGATATTCTGTCCTTTGCAGAGGCAAATTTTAATATGTTGACAAAAGTTTTAACAAGCTGCAGACACTGTGTCAGAGTTCTGCCATTAGAAATTTCAAAATTTCATTCAGAGCACATTTAGTATTTCTAATGTTATGCGGAATGTATTCTCAGTTAAATTATAAATAAAAACAATGTTGCCCAGATAATTTTACGTATTTTCTATTGTAGCTATCAGTAAAATGTATGTATTCCATAAGTTGAAACCAGTTTGTTATTGGGGCTGCCATTTAAAAATAATAGTTTAGGGTGTGGCTGTGTGCAATCATGCATAATGTGTCTCCTTACTCATCCCACTCTACACTGACTGAATTTCAGTGGAGCAAGGTACAAGATAATTGCGTGTTGGTGGTGCCTGTGGATGTCCACAGCACTCAATGATGCACTGGCTTTGGGCAGACCATGGCAGATGGTGTGTTTGGATGTGGGTTTTTCCAGATGAAGGTAGAGAAATCTCTCTTTAGGCTTTCACAGCTTGCCATGTAAATACTATTGTTCCAGTCAGCTCTGATTTATATCCAAGGCTATGGTAAGATAAAAAAGGGCCCTTACCCTTCTGTCACAAACTCGTCTTTGTTGAAGTTTCTTTTGTCAAATAGCTCATGCTCTGACTCATCTTTTTCAATACTATGCTTAGTTTCAGAACCCAGTATTGTTTTCCTTAAAATATACTTTAATTGCACAGTTAGTATTTCCTGAGTAAAAATTGCAAGCTTACTGTCTGCCTTAGATATTTTAGATCCTGTAATAGATTTTATATCATTTTTGCACAGTGATACTGAAAGAATCATCTAAGTTGGGCTTTTCTGCATTGCGTTTTTAAATAATGGTAAAATCTCCTACTGAAAATGAGTTTAACAAAATATCTCTGAGTGTACACACTGCTTCTGCAGAATGCAAGTTGCAACTGAAGGTTTTTCCCTCTGTATTTTTGCAAAAAAACAATGTGGTTGTCAGAGAACCTAATCAGTATTTGAACTGACAAACAACCAAACAAAAAAGGTATTTAGCAGGGCCTCTGATTTCCCTAATGACAGAATATATCCATCAAGGAAACTCAGTAGCAGCTGCTCCATTGTGTTAAAGATTTGAAGATGTCTTAGTTTTGAAAAAGTTTGGAGGGTTTTCTTTACTTTCACCAGAGAATATGTAAAGAGGCATTTTTATTTCATTTTGGTGTGGGAAGAGAGAAATCAGTTGATTATCCAACTTAGTACTGCTTTTTGTGCCTCTGTGTGCTGGGCTCTTCAGTTTCAAGACTACATCTTGTGTGTCAGTTGTGACCAGATAATTGCTGATAACAAATACAACTTGCTCACTGGGCTTTCACATAACATCCATCTGGATAAACTCTAACATGCACCTCGTGGAAAAGAGGAGAATCCTCATCTAGTTATGGGTGACAGTTTATTTCTTATGCTGGTAACTCACATCCTCTTTGCATATTAATTATTTTACTCTGACTGCTTTTATAATTTAAGCCCATAACATCCATTGCCATAATGTGATGAGACTTCCAGGGAGTTCTAATGAAATATGTAAAATATTTGAAGGTCAGGTGAACATTTAGATCTGGTTTTCCCTTGAGGTGGAAAATTGATCTTGTGCTAAACAAGATAGATATTGATAAGAACACTGATATTAAGTCCAGCTGAAATCAATGTTTTCTCATAACTGGCTGCAGAATTCTTGAAGTAACATCTAAAGGAATTCAGTCATAAAAATGTGAAGAATCATCAGGGTAAAGAGAAAGGGTAAGGAGAAGTAGTGAATTGTAAAAACACAGAGGGGAATCCAACATAAGCCAAAAGTAGTCAATAAAACGGAGGCAGGAGAAACAAGAAGTAGTAAGGAGAATGAAATAACAGATTAGAATGGCTTCAGTGAAGAATAGCTGTGTTGGAAGTAATAAGAATAAAAATCCCAGGCAAAATCTGGAATTTTGACTGGGGCAGAAAAGTGTGCCTGTCTGTTACAGCCCTCTTCCTGGAATTTTACCCAGTGTTCTTATTACTTTGTCTTCATTGCTTCCAGTATTATGGAGACAAAGATTTCAGAGGTCCTTTTATGCCTCTTTCAAATTGGCAGCAGTATCTCATATCCAAGAGAATCAGTCTCCAAAGAAGTCTGGGGGAATGATGCCTGCAATGGCAGCAGCAGTTTAACCAGAAAATGGGACTGGATTTCTGTGTTTTGTTATTGTTCATAAGGAACAATTTTGAGATTGTGTAGTTTGTAGTTCATTGGCAGAATTAAATATTCTTATATTCAATTGGTGACAGTGGCTTGCTATATTCTGAATGGCTCTGGAATGAGAGGAAGGATTCTCAGTTACAATCTATGCAGCCGCAATATCTGCAGTATTGGTGGCACTTAGGAATATTTGGAGGAGAAACGGGAGTGCTGTTCACCAAATGAGGTACTTGACCACTTAGTCATAAGTGCTGATGATTCCTTATAACACTTTTACCAGTCAAGAAGAGTGTAAGTAGGATTCACGCATCTTGGATGTGTATCATTTAGAATATTTCACACTTTGTGAGTGTGCCGAGCTTTAGAAAGAAGAAAAGAAGCAGCATTTGTTTGCTGGCATAGGTTCCATCTTCACAAGAGGAGCTTTGTGAGTGTGTGTATCTACCTGTTCTTTTTTGAGGTACTTCACTGCTGCTTTTCAGTGTTTGGTGTTTTGCTGGTGACCTGTAGGCACTTGTCTCCACGATGAAGCATTGTCTACCACAGGCAACTCGACTTGAATTCATAGTTTCAGTAAGAGTTGAGCTGTGAAACAATAAGGCACAGGTCTAGGAGTGTCAAAGCTCACAACTGCCTCTCCATTTTGGTCTTTGTTTCCTTTTGTTGCTGTCAATGCCCCTGCCCAATCAGAAAGCAATGTATATATACATATGTATGTTATATAAATAGATATACAAGTCCCCTACATATGTATATTAAAAAAAAAATTAGTATTTTTTATAGGAATCATCAGGATTGGATTGAGTGCACAGGTCTGCTTGAGTGATAGAAAATTCAGGGTGATCTTAATGGGGTGATGATTTCCCTAAAACAGTGGCTACATTGTCAGGTCTTGTTTGTTTACAACTACTCAGGAAGGTAGGGTCAAAATCTAAATGACTCTACATGTTCACCCACATCTGCTTTTTCAAATCTGGGCAAAATGATTGGAGTAACACATTTGGGGAGTTTTGCAGTATTTGCCTTATCAACATCCCCATCAGCAAGAAAGTGTTAGTGAGTTCATTTATGAACTCATTATTGTAGCCTGAAGTGGACACAAAATCTATTTTAACTTATTTCTAGAATGCTGAATCTAAATTAATTTGTCATAATTGAGATACTTTTTTGCATTTGATATTTGAAGATAGGATTAATTCACAGCCATCTGTTATCTTATCTTCCCTTGGTTAATGATAGGCCCAGCAGTTTGGGGAAATGAAATGAACAGGCACAGGGGTCACTGTCATTATCTGGATCATTTCATGTGATGCAAATTAAATCAGGTACATCACAGCAGCTAATACTGCATATAATTCATTTAGTGAAGGCTTTTCCATTGATCAGTTTTAATTTTAGTTCAAAAGGCTCATACTGCTCTCTTCAAGGCGATGTGTTAGGTACTAGTCATCTGCAAAGAGTAGGCAGGAGGTGTGGTAGCTACTTTCTCTCGTCCCACCTGGATGCTTTAGACAGTTCTTGTAGACTTGAGGTTTGGTAGGCAAAAAGGGCATGTTGATCACAACTATTCTGAAGGGAGGAAAGGTTACCCAGCTAGCCAGATATTGTTAAGAGGTGCAACTGTGCAACCTGTTTGCACTTATACCTGGAAGTGGCGTGCAGGAAGGAGCAGGAGTGCTAGAAACGCAGCAATATGGGGATGACAGTAGGGTGATGTTAAATATATTGAATTCAGAAACTAACAATTATTATGCAAATTTCAATTGTGAATCTGTAAACACTTCCATGACCCAGTTACACTGAATTGTTTATTTTCCACTTATTTTCCTATTTAGAGGCATTTCTCACTTGCTTGGCCTCTAATACGTAGATTTTCTTACCAAAAAAACTAAAGATAAGATTTTGGCTTTTTGCATCATTATACCTGACTTTCACCACCTTGGTGATAAAAAAGAATCCCCGAGCCAGTGCAAAGCACTGCCAAGGCTGGTAAATATCCTTCAGCAGAGATGAAAATTACGCTCTTGACGTGTTTCTGGCACAAGCGGAAACTTTCAAACAATATTGCTGTTATTATTTTGCTCATGAGGAGAAGCTTTTACTAAAAGACTAAATCACTTATCAGATATTTAATTAAAGCTTTAGTGGTTTTCAAGTTGAAATCTTCTCTATTTAACAGAGATGGGAACTGAAAAGTGAAGTAACTTAATCAGTGTCCTGTAGTGAGTCTTCAGCAGCTCTTGGACTTGCATGCAGGAATCCAGTCTCATCTGGTAGTATCTTCCTTCTCATACTGACTGAAGCTGTAGCAGTTCCACTAGCATTATCCCTGACTTGCACCTGTTTTTTCAGGATCAGCTCTAGTTGAGGATATTTTATTAGTATGTCCACATTTTATTAGCTTTCTCTGCAAACAACCCATGCAAGTATTTTAATGTTCTCTTTCCTTGACTGAATAGTTTAAGGCTACACAAAATTTATTAATTTTATTGTTATTTTGCTAATGCACTATCTTGCTTATTTGGTAGTAAGCAGTTTCACATCTGTGGCTGAATGATAGAAGCTAAAGCTGATATGGATTTTCTATTTTCCATCGCTCCGTATCATTTGTAAACTCTTTAGTTCTGTAAAAGATCTGCTTTAAATAAATAAATGTATCCTGACTAATCCTCTTTGAATAAGTGGAAAGCATTTAATCCCATGATTCTGTAAATCCAGGGTAGCTGTCAAATTGTGTGTTCATTTTTCTGCATTATCTAAATCGGTTTGTATCAGATCTTTCATTGACAACAACAGTTTGTTATTTGGATTAAACACCTCTCGTGCTCTATAACCTTTCATTTAAGAGCCATTTGCATCCCTTTTTTTGGCTGCTACTTCAATCATCTGTATTTTAACAGTTCTTTAGGAATATTTGCTGCTAAATATTCACACTGCATTTAAAATTGCCTCTTTTTTTCCCAGATTGCTAACACTTCTTCAAGATCTGAAATTCAAACTATTTTTGTTTGTGTCACCAAGAGGCTGAATTCATTTATCAGTTTTCAATTTAAGAAAATAAAAATAGATGATTCATGAACTTCGTTTCAAAATTTTTAAAAGTGGTTCATTAATTGAACAGCAGCTGGGGGGAAAAACTAATCAGCTCATTTCAACTGCAATAGCTCATTATCATTTTGTCTGATGAAATCTTTGGAGGCTGGTTTCATGGGAAATGGGTCCTTCATACAGTTGCCCCTCAACTGTCTGGGAAAAGGTCAGTTGCCCCCATACAGTAATTAAAGCTCATATTAGAACATGTGCGTCCATTTTTTAATTGCTAAGGATAGCAGCCCTCTCGTTGGTTTGACATGAAGGAAATGTTTGGGTTCTTCCAGTTCTTCAGAACAGTTTCAATGGCTCATGCTGACAAGTAAATATTTCTGACTTCTGAAAACAGGGTAAATACGACATGAGAGGTCTTGTCCAGGTAGCTGTAACAGTTCTTTCTACTGGTAAATCTCTTTTTTTTTTTTTTTTGGCCACAGGGATATAAAGGATTGCACCTCCATTTTAGCTTGCACTATCCTGAGTTGCGCAAGACTTTTTGGGAATCGTGGAGGTTTTGGAGATGGGACATATAATTTATGGCCATATGTTACCTCTTGAACTTCGCAGTCTTAATACCAGTGCTGTAAGACAGACCTTTTTTAAAAATATGTTTCCCAACAAAATAATAATGTAGATTCATAAATGAAAGGAAAATATGGAGAGTCAAGATTCCAGATTCTCTTCCCTGTTCTTGTTCAACCTGGGTCAAACTTTTGCCTCATTTTGAGAGAGTATTAAAATTAAACTTTCCTATAGCCAGGGTTGTGTTACAGTTATTTTTTGAAAAGTTCTTTTAAACAACTACATGAGATGTTTGAGAGATGTGTACAACTGTAATAGCCATAACTTTAGTATTGGATTTATAATGGTTTGCCAGTGATGAACATGGTAGTAGAGTAACAAAACTCTATAGCTTTTAGAAAATAATTTCTGGGTTTTAATGTTAAAATAGCTAAGCATACTTTTTAATTTTTCTTTTTTTAATATTTCTACTAAATGAAGAAAAATCTTATTTTTCAGCTGTAGCTTTTGACAATGACAGCAAAATTATAAATGGAACAGTCCATTTTTTTATTATCTTGTAGACTAAAGAAGTTTATAAAGTAAGATATAACCAAGTGATTGTTTTCATGGTTTCTCAAGTCTGTTATGTATCTATGCAGTTCTTCTAATTCAAACTGTGCACACCAGCATAACATTATTTAGGTCGTGGATAACTAATAAAAATTCAAAACCCTCGACACACTACTTAGACATGCTACTTAGCCAAGTAGTCATTTTTATGAATTAAATTTATTGTACATCTGCTGTGAAGTAATTGGTGAAAGATCTTCTACAAATTTTGTAATTAAAAATCGCGAGCACTGAAAGTACTGGAAAGTACTGAAAAATAAATGCTTTGTTTGAGCTTCCACACTGAGACATGGTCTCAATAAGGAAGGTAAGACTGGCTGTAGAACTAAATTCTAGTTAAGATTGTTTAACTCCTATTAGGATATGAAAATATTTTTCTAAATTTTTTTTCACAATAAATATTAGATTTGTTCCAAAAGAAAATCTGTATTTAGTTTAAAAACATTATTTTCAGGTGAATAACTTTCTCCAGGAAAATTTATGTCAAAGCAATTCCTTTTTAATTTTACTTTTACGTGGGGTGGGGTGGGGGGGAATAGCAGGATACCTACTTAACTAATCACACTGTGTCTTTTGGTTTTGATACTTGGTGGTACAGCCAGCACAATGTGAAAAACTTCGAAAAGTTGGTTATGCTTCTCAAAAATTATAACTCCACTTCATAACAACACAAAATTTGCACAACAACATTTATCTTTGCCTTTTCAATTCTGAACCACTGGAGTCCAGCGGGTCATATTTTCTAGTTTCTCTCCGCCACCATGACGACAAAATTTTACTTTTCCTGGACAAGTTGATAACCTAACCTTACCTAAATAAGTACCTCATAAATACATGCTCAAACTCTGAGATGGATCAGTAGAGTGGTTAAATCAGAATCTCAAATCAGTGGTCCATCTGGTTCCTCAGCACTTGAGAGGAGAAGAGAGACTCTTGGACCTTCTCTTGGAAGCACTGCACAGGAAGAATGAGATAGTTTATCCTGTGTAAACGATAAACATTAACTCAGCCCCAAACCCAAGCAGTACATACTAATTACTTTTAAATTCCCTTCTTCTGTAGAGTAAATACGGACTGAAGAATCATTACAGAGCACATCATGAGGAAACTATTTAAATCTGTTCCTTTATGTACACACAGATAGGTTTGCCTGATAAAATGTGGTTTTTAGCCGCTTCTGCTACTTAGCCAGACTTACCAGGTTATAGAGGCATTTTCACAGATATTTAAGTAATGAATGATTTACTATGATTTTGAAGACATGTAACCTTATCCTATAAACAAGTAACTATAAGTTTTATGTTTTCACTGTAGGAAGGAAATTGTTATTTAGCTGTGGGAAGATGAACTAGAACTTAGAGATATTGCACAATAAATCATTAAATTTGTGCTAAATAAATTAAGTATACTATGAGCTTAAGTAATTTGTTGCCATTGATACACAGTTTCACTGTTGCTGTGCTTTGCAGTGAAGTACCTTTTCCACCTTCCTCCATAAAACTCTGATTTGATTCTGCCCTTCTATCAGAGCTCTGGTGGTTTGTCTGCTTTGCTTTCATTTTGCTCTTCAAAAGACAGCTTTGTGCTTCGAGCTTTTTCTAATGATTGTATTTTATACTTATGTTTGTGATATAAAAAACAAGCTTGAAAAGAATAGAATATAAGTAAACAAGAGGTTTTCAGTGACTTTCTTGGCATAGTATGTGCGGGGAGTTTAGTAAGAATTTAGTTCTCCCCTCATAATTACCTTAATGGTGGATAATTCCTGGCTGGGAAAGCCCCACTGGAATTGGTTTCATACTTTGATACAAGCAAGTTTTATGGGCATCCCAGTTAATAGTGAAAGGATCATATTTCAAAACTTTCAAGTAAGACTTGTATCCCATGACACTGCTTGTGCAACTAAAAGCCATTGGAATTGACCTCCTTTTTGCACACAGGAATGTGGCTAATCTAGTTAATTTTTTTATTGCAGATTCAGTGAAAATTACAAGCTGTATTCAAATACTGTGCTTTTCCCTATATATTGCATTACTTGAATATAACTTTTTCAGAATTTCAGGACATATTTAGTACAGGCATTATGTGTTTTGTACTATTGCCTTGGAAGCCAAGTGACAAATTGGTAATGGTCACATGAAGAATAAAGTGGCTTAAAATGTTCTGCTTGTTCAGTAAATATGTATGAATTCAGTAAAGATTTCTGTAAAGACTATAAACTTCTTTGAAGTTTTTATTTTTGCTACCCACGGTTTAAAACACCACTTTTCTTTTAAATGCATGCCAAATTTCCAGAGTAAGGTATCTGTAATGGCTATTTATAAAGAGTGCAGTCTCTTCTGCTTCAAATGCCATCATGACTCACTTTACCAATAGGCACCTCTTTATTTCAAACAAGAGAAGTGTTCATTTAAATGCTACTGAGCTGACAGACACCTGAAGAGTAACATCTGATGAAATGATGCAAGTGTGCCCGAAATCTGTGTTCTCATGGAACTTCAAAGCAGACAAAACTACAACTTTAGTGGGTTTAAATTTGTGTGATATTCTAGTTTTGCTTTCACATGGCTGTGGTTTCCCATAAGCCAGTTTCAGTTTTGTGCTTGTACAGAGCATCAGAGGAGTTGATGTGGCTGATGCAGCTTCAGCTTTGTGCTGTTGGTCCCTAAATGTGGCTCTACAGGCATCCAGCAGACCCCGGCTGTGGCTCTTCCTAGTGCCACCACAGTCACATTAGGCACATGGAACACCTGCAGTATGGATCTGTTGTGTAAAAATGATGTTGACAGATGTGGATCAGATGAACTCAGGGAGTGCAGTGTGTTGGTTTGTTTGGTGCTCCACAGGTTAGAATGACCTGGAAGGAAAGGGCAGTTTTGCCCAAGGAAGATGTTCAGAACAGATCCCTGGGCTTAAGTTACTTCCATATTTTCCATGAATTCATTTGCTTTACTGGGGATTCATGCAAGTGATAACTTCTTCCCCTTTTAATCTGGCAGCTCTATGCAGACCCTGGATGCTGCCTGGCCATGGGCAGCAGTGTGGGAGCAATGTTGAACACGCCACAGGGCCCTTCCCAAGGCCTTGGTTGAATTCCCAAGCAAAACACATGATAGACAGGATTTCATGGCTGCAAAAGGGACATCACACAACTCCCACACACTCCTGGTCTAAGCAGTGAACTACGAGTTTTAAGGATGTTTACATGCTCAAATGCTCTCTGCGTTTAAGTGTTGGTTTCATTTTTATCTACAGCTTTTAGTGGTCAGATCCATCCCATCAGATGAATATTTCAGGTTGAACTGGCATTTTTGTGAAAACATTCTGGTGACAACAGACTGCCAAGGTACATTTCATAAATCCACTCCTGTAACTTCATCAGGCATTGAGTTGAATTAATTTGCTTTCCTGCATTATGTCAGGAACCATGCTTGTTTTAATTAGAAATTTTTAGATCCAATCCTTAGTTTTTGTACAGGTGAAATTTTGCCAAAGCAGAGGAATAATGGAAATTTCTGTATTTTAAATAAAAATTCATTGGGCATAATTTTGATGACAGATGAATGCCCTACACTTTCTTCAAGAATCTGAAAGTTAAACACGTTGTGAGTAAAAGAAAAAAATATTTATAATTGTTATTCAATACGGAGGAGGGATGAAGAACAGGAAAATTTAAAGAAAATATTTAGTTTTTATCAGGTACAATAGTCATGAAAAAAAATTATATTTTATGGAGAAAAATCCCTCATACTGTTAGGTTTAGTTGGGAATTAAATTTTCCTAGATATTTATGTGTTTTTTTTCTTGGGGTATACTTCTTTGTTTCTTTTATTTTAAATGACAGTAAAAGAATCTAAGCTTCTATATTGAAATAAAATTCAGAATTAATAATTTAAATAAGTATTTTGTTTTCCATTCTGAGAATTACAGTCTGATAGTCCCCTTTAATGAATAAGAACCCTTTGAGGATGGAGCTTGTCATTAACACACATCATCAGCTGATGCATTTTAATAATACATAGAGTTGGAAGAGAGAGGAAGTGTAAGCTACTGAAGCTTGCAAAACCAATCCCCTAAAGCTTTCATGTTTTATTTGAGCATATGTTTTGGAAGTGGTGGTGTTGACACTGGTGGCACTAATCTCCTCTTTATCTTGTTTTGATTAAAAGGATATTTGAATATTATTTTTGGCAAACTTTTATCTAGCCTCAAAGGGGTTCCCTTGTAGCAGCTACAGAGAAATGGCTATAATAAACACATTCTATGATACACTTACATCACACATGATAGCCACTGCTGGTGTACTCCAAGAATGCAAAATACTCCTGAAAAAAAACAAATGAGCTTGCATTCAATGCCAAGTGTGTGAAAATATAAAATTATGCTCTGTCTTCTTTGTTTGTTTATTTTGCAGACTAAGCAAAGAGTTGCTTCAGCTGTGTAAAGGAAACTGTGTATTAGATTATTCAATAAATCAGTTAGTAATATATATGGTTAGGAGACAAATGGTTACAGCAGTTTTATGACAGACTTCTTTTTATTTTTTATAAAAACACACATCCTCTTTTCCTTACATCTTTTTTGCCACCTGTCGAATGACCGGACTAACGTTCTATCAGAGCATTACCATTTTGTACCTTAAGTGGCATTAACAGTATAAAACTTAATTTCCAAAATACACAACAAAATATTTTTTATCATTTTGCTTTGTGGAATGTGCAGCTGTGTATAACTGTCCCATGGATAGTGAGCATGGTGTAAATCCTCACAATCTCTGTCACTGCAGGACAACTTCCAGGGCAATGGTCCATCCATTTGATCAAATACCACAGTTAGGGAAGATACCTATGTTCTGTTGTCCTTTTGCCATTTTTTCACTCTAAAGCAAAGACCAAGGGGTGCACAGTAGATCACCTTCTCTGTGTATTTGTGTATGACAAAGCCCTTGATTTCTTAGGTGCTGGATCAAGCCTCAGGTCTCCATTTCAGCATTCAGCACTATTAGCATATTACTCCTTTTCTTCATCCCTGTGGAATGTGTTTATAAGTAGTACTGAGTGGTTTAAAAGCTTGCTTTCCCCAGACCCTGTGCTGCTTATTTGGTTCTTAAATATGGATTAAAGTGTCTATTTTTAGTTTTTAAATTGAATATACACTTTCAATTGAGAGAAATGGGATTCATAGTTGGTCAGTAAAATCAGATCACTTTTTTATGCAGTTATTTCAGACAGGTCATTTTAATTACTCAGAGCAGAAACACATTTCCACCTAAAGCCTGCAGTAGGGATTTGTTAATACTGGGTCTCATTGCTCAAAGGAAGATTAGACTCACACGGTGTAATATGGTGGAATTATTGATAGCAATTTATTTTATTTTCCATCCTCTCAACATTGTGCTTGTGTGATTTTTCAAATAATTTGTATTTCAGCAGAACTCTTACTGTTTCTTATTTCCTCTTCCAAAGCTACAAGTGACTGTCTCCTGTTAGTCAAATGTTTTTTTAAAGATAGGACCTTCTTTCTGTTCTTTAACTACCCAAGACTCACAGAGGGTGATTCTGTGGTTTCACTGGCTGATGCTTCTCTGCATTTGGCACCTCCACAAAACCATCCTTTTTGAGAAGTTCAAAGTTCGTGTGACGTTGTTCTCATTTTTGTTCTTTTTAGAAAGCTGTGTCTTGGGAATGTCTGCTGGTTGCATTCAGGTATTCAGGTCACATATGTTGCTGTGCCTCTCTCTGGGGTACACAATGGTCATGCAGCTTCTCTTTGTGGAATGTTGCCTCCAACTCAGAACGCTCCAGCTTCTGTCCTTGCTGCTCTGTTTCATGGATTAATTCCACTGGCAACATTTTCAGTTGTTCTGGTTCCCTAAATTGTTTGCCCTGTTTGTTGTGTTGCCATAGTTTTGCTCCTCCTCAATGTGCTCCTCCTCAGAGTCAAAGCTCACATGATCTCACTTTTGAGTTTCAGAGGTTAGAGGAAAAGTGGTCATGTTTTCTGCTTCTATGTATTTATGTTCCTCCTCCTTTGGTACATCAGAGAAGTCCTGTTCCTCATTAAGAAGTGTATTCTGAGGCTCTGAACACGTGTTCTCTTGCTCCCGGATGTTGGGTTCTTTTAATAGATTATTCCCAAGAACAAAACCACAAAGTGTTCAGATCAGGTTTGATGTTCAAATTGTTGCTGTTCAATGTTTTGTACCTCATGGTCTGGTGTGTAAGGTGCAGTGTCAGCTCTCACATCCTTCTGTCACTTGTAGTGGGGTCTTTTATAATAGATTGCTTTCAAAACTGAAGGATTTAGGCTTGCTGGTCCCAAAGACAATTGTTTTGCTGGAGGAGGGGTAGTGGCAGATTCTGAACTGATGTTCAGAAAGAATTTTGAATGTGTGGCAGTTGTAAACACTTTTGTCCACTCCTCTAACCCAGGTCTCAGCATCTTACCTCGCAATGCCTTGGAATTATACTCTGAACTCATATCCTCCTGCAGTCTAAGTGGTCCTTGACTTCATCATCTGTGTAGCAAAGACTCTGTCAGTCTTTAAGAATCTGTATTAAGTCATGAGACCCAATCATGTTAAATATCAACACTGCTGCCTTCCCTGAAAGCAGCAAAGCTGGAAGGTGGTTAAATTTCCAGGCAAGCTGTAGTCCTGAAGACAATCCCTTTCTTCTTTTTTGACTTGTCACTGCTAAGTCCTTGTGCCACATGCTGGCCTTGTTCAAACTCTCAAACACAGCACAGAGAAGGAGCAGGAAAAACACACTTGGTTTGATGGAGATGGTGACACAGAGAAGAGAGTTTAAGGGTATGTTAATTTTCAAGTACCTCAGTATGATTAAAAATTAGTTCATATTAAAATAAGAGCTATGACTACTGTCTGAACTTCATAGGCTTTCGAGATTATATTGAGAATCTTTCCATTAGTCTCTATGATGTTGGTTGAGTTGATGCCTATGAAGCATTCAAAAATCATATTGATGAGTGTTAGAAAAAGGGTTCATTTAGATTGATAGAATCTCTTATGATAATGCTTTTAACAAAAACCTTAGCTTTGGCAGGGAGTGATGCCATGGCTTTTCAAAGCTTCTTTTGGGTTTAGATCCATTATGGAAAGCTCTGTTTTTGTGCAGTTATCCTTTTGACATGAAATAGTCTGCTGGTATCCTTGTAGAAGCAGTCATTTTACAACTTATTTACTCCACAAGGATGCAGTTAAAATATTTGCCATTCCTGCAGCACTTCTCTTCACAAGTAATTACTGTCTTTGAAGGGATCAGACCCTTGAATTTCCTAAATGAATCCCAACCTATGTTTTGGTCTAGTAAAGCTTTTTCTTTTTTTTTTTCTTTTAGTTTATGTACACAAATTAGGTGTTTTATAGAACATGTATATGGGTTTCATCAATCATGAAACCCAACGAAGCAACCTAAAAGAAAACAGAAGTCATAGATGGTTTTCTGGCTTCTATTCAAAGTTCTTGTTATGTTGTGGAGTACTTACTATGAATGCTTGGCAACAAAAAGGCAAAGATCCTATATTATACAAATACTTAAAAGCCTGCACCCAGAGACAAGAGAATGAAACAAGAGGTGGTTTTATATATGTAGTCCCTGCTGTCTCCTTCACCTCTCCTGGGAAGTAGTTATGACATAATAGGATTTGAAGGTTACTCTTCAAATTTCCTTTCACCTTCAAGTGAGTAACCCATGTCATGTATTGCAGAAAAGCTGTCCTCTTGACATGTAGTGGTGCAAAAATAACTTGAAATAAATCTTTCTGTCAGAAAGAATTGGAAATCAGACTTACAGAAGTTAAAACTAAATTCTCTTCTGTTATTTCTTTTTTAAATTTTCGCACCATCCTGCAGGCTAAGAAAAAACTGAGGTTAAATACATATGTATAACAGCACATAATAGGTCTGAAAGCCTCTAGTTTAAAGTTTTCTTGCATGAGAATCAGTTGTATCTTCCCCGTCTAATTTCCTATCATCATTAAATTGTTTTCTTTCTGGTAAGAAAGAATGCTGTATTATTTCAAAGCTATTAACATTGAATCTCATATCTTAAATTGCTCAACAAATATTACAAGTAAATATTTGTGAGTTTTGTCCTATAAATGATTACCAGAACCTTTTTCAGCCTCTAAAAAGATAACTGATATAGGAAATAGGCCTGTTAGAAATATTTAAGAACAAATTTATACATGGACAAAGATGTTACCTAGAAAGAATTAATCTGAGAAAATGTATTTTGAGATATTTGTATTTGAATTCTTTTACAGTTCTTGCAGCACAAATTTGTATTACAATTGCAGTTAATTGTTTAAAATGTAATTTAAAATCAACTCAAGATGACCCTCACTATATTTCCTTTTTATTCTCAGTTGTTCCTTTTCAAATTGTATTTATATATATTATTAGCAGCTGTCCTCCTTTCACATAGTTAGCACAGCAGAACACTAACTCTGTAATTTACTGATTTTAATACCAGCTATTTCTCACTGGATATTGGTACATGGGCATAGAATTCTTTGGAAAAGTAACAATAAGAATTTCCTTGCTAGTTCTGTAATAGTTGTTGCAAAACAGCTGAAATGCATTAGCTTCTGTAATTTCTTATACTTTTCTTTCCCCTCATAATAAAGGGTCCTTTACTCTCAGAAGTCTTTTCAGTAATAGGTAATTGCAGACCATGGTTAGTTTTCTTTTAGTTGAGCTTTAGCCTTTTGTTGGAGGGTAAGGTTTTCAGATCACATCTCTTCTGATTCTTGTTTGCCCCTCTCTCTTGGATACTAGTACAGGGTAGAGATACCCAGAAGTAATGTTGCTGGTAGACTCAGAGGGGATAAAAGAACTGAAAAGAATGTTTGAGAAGCATTTACTCTGCTACAGAGTGTCCTATTTAGATCTGGCATGAATGATGTCTGATACAGAGGAGGGTAAAACATCCTCCACCATGGACCCACCTCTCAGGAAGGCTCCGTCATAACATAAATTACAAGAAAACTCCTTTCCTGAATAAATTAGCGAAGGGGACTCAAAGACTACATGGTCCTGGTGTTTGCTTATAACCAAAACACAGGAAAGCCTATATGTAAAAGCTAGTGATAGTGGTGACCTGAAGTGTCAAAAACTCTGAGAATATCAGCCTGCAGGAAGTAATAGAAGCTTTTAAAGGACATAACTTGAACTGGAGAGGATCTGCTAGCAGCTGGGTCTTGTACTGTAAAGTAACCAGGCTTTTATACCATTACAAAATCTTTTGGCTCCACCAAAAGTTAGATTTCTCCTTTAGTATTTAGTTAAATAATGAGGAATAATTAGTCTATTTTTGTTTTTATTTTAAAGTGCTCTCCAAGCAGGAACAAAACCCAATTAATAATTCTCAGTCTTTCTCAGTGGTATATTTAATGCTCTGAAAGCTGCCCTTAATTGTACAGCAATCAAAAGTTTTTGCTTTATTTCCATGTAGGAGCTAAAAATTGTGATAAAATTCAGAGGAGTTTGGTTTTAGATAGAATTACATCTCTCTTCTATCTCAATGTCAATAAATTCAGCTATAGGAATGGAGTCAAATTCTTACTAATACTCTTGAACTGTTGCAACAACACAAGGACAAATTTATTTTATTTTGTACTGGTGAATACTTTTCCCTCCTAATTTTGTGGGAGTGTTTTTCTCCCTACAAGGAATAAATTGCACATTCTGGAAATAAGTTAGTCATTCTGAAGTTCAGAATTCATGAAGCTGTTCTAGCAGAGAATGGATACGGAATTGCAGCAAAATCTCAAGGTCACTGGGAATATTCTTTGGGGTATTCTTATGTGGCTTATCTGTGCTCACATGCCTAATTTTTTTTTTCAGTGCAAAGAATAGCCACTTGCAGAGAATGGAAGCCTTAGCCCGGCCCTGTGCCATCCCTTATTCAAGTTCTTTTATACTCCTCTTTTTAAAGAAGCTGTCAAGTTCTTTTCTGAAGCTGACAGGAAAGGCCAAATCTTCAGTACAGGAAGAGAGGCAAAAAAGAAACTTTTTGTGTTGATGTTTTACTAAGTGAGCTAAGGAGAATTTTAGAATCATGTAATTTACTCTGGAGGCATTTACTGTACATAGCTATAGTGATGGTAATTTCTTTCATTGTGGAAGTGAAAAGATAACCATCAATCAGTTGTCAATTGGTCAATTGCAGAAGTGATGAAAAGAAACTGGTAGGAACAATCACTTCTGTGGCTACCTAGACTATTTGGGGTTTTAAGGAAAATACGGGAACTGGAGTCTGAGGAAGAGGAGTGAGGTTGAAACATAAAAAATAATCGACATAGGGGTAAATGGATCCCCTATAAATACTATGTTTATTTTCTTTTGTGCGGAGCATAAGTGCTGCAAAAGTAGACAAAGCAGAGTTTGCACTGAGGGACCTTTGAACCGAGCGTGTTGAGAGCTGGAG